>BCLF01000001.1:6666116-6720620 GCA_001602275.1 Zoysia japonica | reverse complement strand
CCGGCGCGCATGCAATTTGAGGCCATTACGCCGCCCGTTGTCTCTTACACCTCACCCTCACTCTGGCCATCCGACATCCGAGCTAGCTAGCTGACCACCACCGCGTAGCGCAGAGATCCATGGCAAGCACCAACATGGCGTCGGCCACCTCGCGGTTCATGCTGGCCGCAGGCGTGCCCACCGGCAACAACGGCGTGAGCAGCGGCCGCGTCAGCTTCGCGTCGGCGCCGAGCCGGCTGGGCAGGAGACTCGTGGTCCGCGCCGAGGAGGAGGCGGCCGCCCCGGCAGAGCCCGCGGCGGAGAAGGCGGAAGGGGAAGGCGCCGTGGCCACCAAGACCAAGACCGAGAAACCACCGCCGATCGGGCCCAAGAGGGGCGCCAAGGTCCTGTCGATTTAGCGCAGTGTGCTAAATCTGTTGTATACATTGGATGCTATCGTGTGCTTACGAATCTTTATTGTGCCATGACCGCCAGGTGAAGATCCTGAGGAGGGAGTCCTACTGGTACAACGGAATTGGCAGCGTCGTCACAGTCGACCAGGTATGTTATGTAATGATAACTGGTTTGCTCTGTTTATGGTCACGTTTGTTCCTCTACGCTGGCCTAGGAGTAGGGTACTCCCTCCGTTCTTATATTTTTGTCATCAGTGTAATAGTTCCTTCGACAATGTTATAATTTCTGCACTCTAGTCTCCCTGTTAGTTTTAATATATTTCCATATGATAAAATTGAACTTCTTCCTCCGACAATGTCCGTCGTGCAGGATCCGAACACCCGCTACCCAGTGGTGGTGCGGTTCAACAAGGTGAACTATGCCGGCGTGTCTACCAACAACTACGCCTTGGACGAGATCCAGGAGGTGAAATGAGGCTCTGCTCGGTTCATTCGTCCGTGCTCTCCTACCTGGTAGCTTGTGAGAAATGAGGGTGTGAAGATGCTGTCTTGGCTTCGCAAAATCGTATGTGTAATAGTTTAATTAATCCATATAATCTTTATATAATTGGCCGCTTCACGATGGACTGTCAGTAATCTCTTGCTTTACATTTCCGTATTCGTTCTTGCGATTTTGTACGTGCACGAAACATCTCTCTCTGGGGAGAGAAGAGATTCACTTATGTTAGTATGTGAGATGAATTTGGATCTGGTCCAAAACTTTACGAGATGAGAAATTCCACAGCCTTGAGCATAGCAAAGTTCTAGAGTTATCGAATAACTTTCGTAAATAAATAAGGCACATTAAGACTAACTACAGTTTCTGTTGGACCCCTTTCAGTAATCGTATTTTTGGACCCCCGGATGTGTCCCGCAAGATACCGGAGTATCCGGTACCCGAAGTTGGTTTTTGATAGTTTTTACGCCAAATCCGATCTAATTTGTTTCCTAATTAATAGAATCTGTGGCTCTACGGGATAAGCCCATCCTACCCCTATTTAAAAGGCCTAAGGTGGATTAAGAGACCCCCTCCAATCTTCGATCAAATACGTCTACTTTTCATCCTCTTTACCCACTCTCTTCCAAACCCATGTTTTTGTTCTTCTCTCGCCCCGGCGGCGTTGAAAGGCGATCTGGCTGACCTGACGAGCTCGGATCAACCCTAGGAAGATCTTACTTCGACAAGATCTCTCCCGAACATGATCTTTCAGGTGCCGTTGTGATCGCAACTAGGTGATCCCGTCGTTCTGCACATGAACGTGCGCGTGGTGCGTTGATCTGGATATTTTTGGCATCAACACACTTTTTGACGACTCCGCTGGGGAGAAAGTTCGGCTTGATCTAAAGACCGAATTCATCTACTCCAACCATGGCCTCCAACACTGAGATCGACAAGGAGAATATCATCGCCACGACTTTTGAAGATCTTGAAGAGTAGGATCGCAAAGCCTTTGGAGCACACATGGAAGAACAACAACGACTTTACGCCTCATGCTTTCGGAATACAAAGACGGGCGTCATCAAGATTGAAGAACCTAAGCTTCCCGTCTGCGAAAAACCCGAGGTTAAAGATTCTATGGCTACATTTCCCCTCTCTCATGGTGATGTTGCTAATATGGTAGATCAGGTCGTTAGTGCATCTATAGCTAATAGGGCACAACAAGGGTCAATTGGAAAGTCACGTTCGATCTATTCTTTTAAAAGTTAATGATGAATCAAGTAAGAAACAACCCTTTATGTGCCGATCCTAGTACTAGTAATGTTAAGGATGTGCATCCACCACCGCACATGTCAAGTGGGTTTACCAATCCTCATGATGGCCGAAACCCTAATGCTTCGGCTAGTAATGCTAATCCTTTCATTATACAAAATAGTACTAAATATGAGCCATCAACATTATCGTCGCCTCAAGTAACACATGCTACATCTACTTTGGCTCCACATGGCCAAAGTACACAAATGCACAACTCTTACAATGTAGCATATAGTGTGCCACCATATCAAGGATCAGGAGCCCCTCGTGGACCGATCTCGAATCCTTATAGTGCCCCTCATACTATTCATACAACGTCATCAAAGCCAATTGTGACACCTATTCGGCCTACGGCCGGATATATGACTATGGATCAATTGTGCATGATCAATTGGCTATCATGTTGAGAGAGCATTATGGAGTTGAACCTAGGGTTGTACGCGCTCCTACCAAAAGCCTTACCTTGATCATTTTGATTCCATTCCATATCCTCATGGATTTAAAGTTCTTGATTTTGTAAAATTTAATGGGGATGATGGCAAGACCACATGGGAGCATGTAGGTCAATTTCTCGCGCAGTTAGGTGAGGCTAGATCTAATGACATTCTAAAAGTTAGAATGCTTCCTCTTTCATTATTCGAAACTGCATTTACATGGTTTACTGCTCTTGCACCTAATTCAATACATGTCTGGTCTCAATTAGAGCAGAAATTTCATGACCATTTTTATTGTGTTGATAATAAATTAAGATTGTCTCACTTGACATCGGTTAGACAAGGGCATGATGAATCTGTGAATGATTACATTAAAAGATTTAGAAGTACTAGAAACCAATGTTTTAGTTTGACAATTTTTGAGAAGGATTTGGTAGAATTAGCTTTTAATGGCCTACGTAGTCATATTAGAGAAAAATTATAGGGCTATGAGTGTTCTACTATTAATCGATTGCAGCAAAGAGCTTTGGCTTATGAAAACCGAAGTAAAGAGGTAAAGGAACAACATAATTCACATCATCCTAGCGTGCATATACTTGAGTGTAATTCTGATTCGGACGATGATGGTAAAGATGTTTATGTTGCTGAATTCTCATGGTTATCCAAAGCTAACTCTCATCTTTGTGATTCTCTCAAGCCGATTCATAAAAATCGACAAAACGAGACAAAGTTTACTTTTGATGTAGCTAAATGTGATAAAATATTTGATGAATTGTATAAAAGAGGCTACATCAAGATGTCACACGTTATCCTTCCATTTGATGAGTTAAAGCGGCGTGCTTATTGTAAGTGGCATCATTCTTTTTCTCATGCTACTAATGATTATAATGTATTTCGAAGGTAAATTCAATCAGCCATCAATGATGGACGATTAGCTTTTAAGAAGATGTAAATAGATAGACACCATTTTCCCATTAACACTCTTGATCTACAAAATGTGAAAGTGTTGATTCGACCTGAACAAGCCGATACAACCAAAGGCAAAAATGTGATCATTGGTGAGGAAAGACAGGAAAACACAAATCTTTTAAGGGAAGTGGTGTTGAAAAAATCTTTGGATGGTAAGGAGTCTTTGAAAATTACTACCAAAGCTTCTAAACGTGGGGGGCACGCCAAAAAGACTAAAAATTCAGTTAATCCTGCTACCCAGCCAAAGATGCTTAAACCGAAGAATCCTGAAGAAAAGAGGTGGAAAATAAATGAGCCAAAGAAGAAAAACAGAAAGGTGAATTTCAAACCCACCTTTGGCTATCTTTTGTCAAAATATGCAAACAAAAAGACCGTTTTGAAGAATCGGTCAGCAAAAAGCGATGCAAATCCTCCTCTAGGTCATGACCGATCAAATTCTCATCATTTGGATCCGGTCAACAAAGTGGTTAGAATAAGAAGCATAGATGTGGTTATTAAAGAACCACCAAAAGGATTGATTGTTAAAAATAATCGAGCTAATCTGAAACATGCTATAGACTCTAAGAATTCTAGAGACAATAGTTGCTCTCTTGACAAGTGTTTTCAACAGAGGTGGTGTCTCTCTAGCTTAACTCGAACTCAAAAGAGAAAATTGCAAAGGTTGCGCAATCAAGAGAGCGTCTCCACGATCTCCTTCATACATCAAGAAAGAATGGAGACCTAAACAAGTGAATGTAGCTTCTAGTTGAGCAATACTAGGAGTTTATGGTCGATAGAGTATTATCGCCCATAGAACAAAATATGGCTGATAGAGTATTATCATCCTTAGAACAAAACATGGCCGATATAATATTATCGTCCTTAAAGCAAAAAATGCTGGTGAGTTTCACCACCATCAGGCAAATTTTGTCACTAGAGTATTTTTTGACACGCTAGCTTTGCCAAAAAAAGGGGGCATATATTGACAATCAAAATTTCAACTGGGAAAGACCGAAAACTCTTGTTTCCTAAACCAAACGCTCTGGTTTGGTAGGCCGAATACAACAGGAAATATCTAAATTCCATCCCATAGTGATTATTTCGCAATAATTGGTTTTCCAACATATTTTTCAGGACGTGAAAGATATTTTCGAAAAGTTTGGCTAAATTCTATTAAAGAAGGAAAGAAGTGCTTAAAAAGGTATAAAGATGAAGCCAAATCTATGATTTGAAGGTTTCGGAACGTAGCCCTCGCCGAGACAATCAAAACGGGAATATGAATCACCTAAATCGGAGCCCGAACGAGGAAATCATAGCCTTAAAATAATGGCTGCGATAGAGCTGGAGACTCCGGCGGACCTCTTTCTGGAATCGTATTTTTGGACCCTCGGAGTGTCTGGCGAGGTACCGGAGTGTCCGGTCCAAAGCCAGAGTATCCGATACTTGAAATCAGTTTTTGGTAGTTTTTATGCCAAATCGGATCTAATTTATTTTCTAATTAATAGGATCTGTTGCTCGACGGGATAAGACCATACCACCTCTATATAAAGAGGCCCAAGGCCGATTGAGAGACCCCTCCAATCGTCAATCAAATACGTTTTTACTTTTCATCCTTTTTATCCTACTCTCTTTCAAACCCTAGTTTTTGTTCTTAAGAAGGCGATCCGACTGTCCTGCCAATCTCGGATCTCCGACGGGATCTCTCCCGAGCTTGATCTTTTGGTTGCTTGTGATCGCAACTAGGCTCCCGTCATTTCGCACACGGACGTGCCGTGCTATGTTGATCGGAATCTTTTCGGCGTCAACACAATTCTATCATGGATGCAACTTGCAGTTCAAAACTTCGAATAAGACACTGAAACAGAGTACCAGAGGTGGCAAACTGGGTGCCTGAACCACGGTTGCGTCGGGACAAGCTGGCATCACAACCTGAGCTTCGTAGATTAGTTCGCGAATCTCTCAGATGTCCCAAGGACCCAAACTCTGACAGAGAAAAGGGCCTTCGTTCTACTGTCATTCTGGCTGTTTGGATTGTTTGGAAGGAGAGGAATGCTTCTAGTTTTTGAAAGGAGGGAGCAGACTGTCCCTCGAATTTCTGCGCAACTTCAGGAGGAGGCTGAGCCTTGGTCAAAGGCAGGTGCCAAACGCTTGACGGATTTAGTGGCCCTGCCCATTAGCAAGTAGTCAGCTTTGTTTTTAAGGTTTGTCATGGTGAACTGATGTAAACTCTATTTCTTCTTATAATGAAAAGCAGGAATTTTACCGGATCTTTCGAAAAACGAAACAGAGCGCAAGAGTAGCACGATTGTTGCTTAACTAACGCTTTAAGAGAAACATGAGATCGTCGTCGCTGGGGACAGTCATGCCGTCCCATTCCTTGTTTCTTTCTGAATGCAAAAAATAGTTCTTTTACTACGTAATTTGGAAAGCTGTCGTCTGGGAACAACTCAAGTGGGAAAGGTACATTGCTTCTCTCAAATGAACCAAATTGTCTGAATCTGAGGATCGTTTTTAAATTAATGTCGCCGTTGACTTCTAACATCAACTTTACCATTCGTCTTATTCAAATTTTGTTTATAAATATCATATAATTTGTTATAATTTGATTTGTCACTAGAGTTATTTGAATCACAACTTCAAATTTTACACATTTAAATAAATTTTTTGAATAAAATAAATGATCAAAGTTTGTTAAAAGTCAATAGTGACATCAATTTAAAAACAGAGAGAGTGTGTGTGGTATGGTCGTGAAGTCTCTGCAGGCCCCTGCTTCACCAACAAGCACGCGCTGGCAGATCACATTTTGGTGCTTCGCTCCGACCAGTGAGCGACAGGTTTGAGAAGAAAGAAATCTAGGAGACGAAAAGGTCGCGAGATACAGGGAGGAGAAAGTGGATGCGAATTTAAGATGAGCGCATAGACAGGGATCCTTGTATTTCTGGGCGGAAGTTGTGTGCATTTTCCTGAGGGTGACAGCAGTCACAACGTACCTTGATTTCGATAAACAATGTACCTTAGTACAGAAATCAACAACCACCAACGAAGATTAAAGAAAAAAAGCTAAATCTTTCAGCTAAAATAAGAAAAGATACGAACCTGATTAGAACCAAAAGGGTCAAGGGTCCATTCAACAATAGAAACTGAAAACAAACAAATATTCCTATGGGATTTCCCTTTTGATCTGCCGTGTAAATGCTTCGTTGACAATCCTGTTACTCAAGCGTAAGAATAATAACGGAAATGCTTCGTTTCCGTCACTCAGGATTGAGCTGTGTATCGATAAAGGAACGTAGATAGTATAACATAGGGTAAGTAAACAATTTACAAGACAGAAAGTTCTTAAAACAAGCAGCCCCGTACATGTAGCTCCCACCTATGCAGACAAGAAAAGGTCTGATCACTTTGGGCCTTTACTTACGCAACTTTTACCTGCATTTCTGTAAGAGACTGTTTCTACTACCCAAACCTATGACATCATGGTCACAAAGCAAAAGCTTTACTACTGACCCAGGCTCCTTCACATGTTTCAAATACAAGTTTAAAAGACAGTACATGCAGAAGCGTAAAGCTGAACTAAATATATTACAACTACAAGATAACTAGGCAGCTATGAGCCGTGGCGAGCAAGGTTCCCCCTCGAGAGTCCAACAACAGGATGGCTGCCCTTCATAGTGGTATCGATCACCATAGTTACAGGAATTACCAGACTTACCTGAAAACAACAAATCGATCGCCCTGAGCAACAAATATTTAGGAAGACTTACCTGACAAAAATAACTAACTGCAGTCAAAGTTCTAGCATACCAAGGCTAGAGTAAGTGATGACTCGAATTTCCAAAAATCAAAGCCTAAGATTGTATATTTGCTTTCAGATTTTATGTAGATAAAAAGAACATCTATGCCAAGTTTAGAATTAAGGATGAAAAGATAAATTATTAAGCATTAAAAGGAATCAAAATTAAATGTTTTGGCACAATTTTTAAAAATTATTTGGATACGGTTATCTTTCAACATTTAGAGCTTTCACCCCAAATACTATCATGCCATGATTGAGATGTTCCCTTATAGACACCAGAGGTGTAAGTGCTGTACCACGTTGATGCTCTATTTCAAAATCACATCTTGGTCAGGTGGCAGACTTAGTAGATCATTTCTAGAACGACATCTATCTCTTGGTGAATCAAGAGATGTGCCCTTAGAATGTTTTATAGTATCTCGATCAGCCATGAACAGGAGAATCAAGGTGAACGACACAAGAGGATACTTCAAGGACGGCTTTATAATATTTCACCCAACACATTCCTAGAATGACATCTATCTCTTGGTGCTCTAGCATTATGCAGGGAGTGCTATAAATATTTCTACCTAAACTAAGAGGTGCTTCCCATAGGGGTTGATTTGCTACAATTTGAACACCCAGAGAACAAATGACATAAGGTGATATCATATGATGTGTGAGTAGATTATACTTCTGCACATATGCTTTGCTACTGCAATTGTGGGTGGCACCAGAATCAAATAGTATGACAACCAATGTTTTTTATTTCATTTGAACCGCTAAAATCGGTCATAACTGGTTTGACGAAAACCGCGAAAACCATGAAAACCGGTCAAAAATCGCTCCAAATCGGGAAAACAAAATTTGAACAAAATGCTACAGTAAACTGGTTAGTTTTTCCAGTCTATCAAGCGGTTTCACTGTTTATCGACTGGTTTCTTCGGTTTTATCAGTTTTTAGGCATCAAACTTGAAACCCACTGGTTTCACCAGTTTACCAATCGGTTTTACCGTTTTTCAAAATTTCAAAATTTTCAATTTTTCAATTTTTTTAAATTAAAATGAAAGCCGATCGTCCGGTGAAACTGAACAGGACCGGTTTCACTGAAAACCATGAAAAAACCAAACCGGTTTTTGAGGTTTTGTTAACCTTGATGACACCAGGATGGTTGTGGAGGAAGAACATACCTGCAAGAACTTGCTCTCCCTCAGGGGTTTCATCCATTGCAGTGTAGTTGACTCGTCCAGCCTTGGGTGCTACTGATTTTTGCTGACCCCTTTCCTGACTTGCACCTTGATTCTGTGGCGAGTTATTGTTTCCTTGCTTGCTCTAGTTGTTCACGAGCAAAGTGGCTAGTGTGGCCACAGTTATAGCAAAGATTTATGTTTGACCCTCTGGCTTGTTGATATCGGCATGATCCTTCCACATATAGGTACTGCATTGGTGCTTGCTGTGCCATATGCTGCTGCTGAGGTGGGTGGTACGCTTGCTGTGGTTGAAAATGGAACCGCTGCCCAGAGGGTGAAGTACAAATCAACCTATATTTCTGTGGTGGGCCGCTAGGATTACCTATTGGAGCTTTTCTCTTCTTCTTCCTCCTCCTCCTCCTTTTCTTCTTCTTCTCATCTTCGTGGCTCCGAATGGCATCCTCTTGTACAATAGTATCACTGACGAGATCACTGAAACTACCACTAGTGTGCAATGCCATATACATCTGCAGCTTAGTATTTAATCCCCTCAGGAAGCAGTCCTTTTTCTTGGCCTCCGTATTAACATATTCTGGGGCATACTGTGCCAAATGGTTGAACAATTTGGAGTACTCATATACACTCCTCCCTCCTTGTTTTAGATCCAGAAACTCTAGGAGCTTTCTTTTCCTAATACCAGCAGGAACATGATGAGCACGAAAAGCTTCACAAAATTCTGCCCACTGCACTTGGTGGCCAGCTGGGAGAGAGGTCATATAATTGGTCCACCATGCTCCAGCAGAGCCTAACAGATGCTTTGCGGCAAAGAGTGTCTTTTGGTGTTCAGTGCAGCAGAGGAGCTCAAACTTGGATTCGATAGTGCGCAGCCAATTGTCTGCTTCAATTGGTTCTGCTGCCTCCGAAAAGACAGGT
The DNA here is from genome assembly GCA_001602275.1 of Zoysia japonica. Lineage (NCBI taxonomy): Eukaryota > Viridiplantae > Streptophyta > Magnoliopsida > Poales > Poaceae > Zoysia > Zoysia japonica. The sequence goes on along the minus strand of BCLF01000001.1, from coordinate 6,711,156 downwards.
GGAACTGTAGCCAAGAAGTCCCTAAAGGTGTTGTTCTTGGGTTGCACCTGAGCAGCTTGCCATCCACTTTGAAGGGAGGGATTTTCCACCAACATCCTCAAAAACTCATTCTGTGTTGCCATCTGCTGCTGTATTGCAACTGCCAGAGGTATGAGTGATGCTTCATGTTGTGATGTTGACACACCCTGCTCATGGAGCTCGTTTGTTTCACAAGTTTGCACCATCTGCGGAGAACAATATGATAGGGTGTCAAAACATTGTTCTGAAAAATGATAGAGATGAACAAAAACTGTTTAGTTAAAAGACTTCTGGGCATTATTAACAACAAGCAGTTGCACACGATGAACAAAAACTGTTTAGTTAAAAGACTTCTGGGCATTATTAACAACAAGCAGTTGCACACAAACTTTTGAATAAAAAGATTGATTCAATCTTCCAAAAAGTATCAATAAATCTGTCCTGACTGTCCTTCAGTCAAAACTTAAATAGTGACATTTCTAGGAGCAAAATCAGGAATCTCATTGACTACGATCCAAAAAATAACTAATACCGATAAGTACCAATTAATTGTAGCACCATGTCGAGCTAACTAGACCCATATGACTTCAAAACGAATTAGGAATACATAAGAAAATGCAGCTAGGATGTCAAACAAGTCCTGCAACATAATCATAATTAATAAAGATGACAGTGAATAAAGTAAAAATCTTAAAACATTGCTGGATGCACCAGACCACGCCTTGGGTGACCTCGAAGCTAGTTTCCTCAGTAAATTACAGAGGTTCAGCTACAGCCCCCTCCTGAACCGTCTCCACTTGTAGCTCGATCACTTTATTCTCGGTATGATTAAAACTTAAATGTTTTTAGCACAATTTAAAAAATGATATAGGTATGGTTGTCTTTACAAGCATGTAGATTACATCAACAGGGGATGAACAGAAGTTCTTTTGCATTTTTCTAAGTTCTGGGATATTATTATGATTTTGGCAATATTCCTGAATTAATTTGAACTATAAATAATCGGTCAATCGAAATGAAGCCATACGGCTGGCCACACAGTAGATCTCTATAAAACCAGATTCCAGAAATGGCGCAGAGTTCTCCTAAAACGGTGATGGTTGCCGGAATAGCCAAAAACAGCCTCGGATTTTTTTTAAAAAAAAAGAGAGATGCTACGGTGCTTGAGAGGTATTCGAGGTACCTCACCATTTCAATTAATCTCAGCCGTTGATTTTTAAAAATTGTACCAGGTCTACCATTTTTTATACCGGGCCCACTATTTTTGATACCGGGTTCAAAATAGGTACTTTTGACTAGTTAATTCTTTATTTTTAATCATTAAATCTAATCAAACGGACGACTGTGGTTAATTGTAAGCATAGTATCATCTCTCAAAAAGAAGGCACTAAAATGATGTGCACGACTAGATAAGACCATTATAGATGCCCTGTAACAGTCTGAAATTTTCGAAATAATCGAAGTGCCGATTGTGTCTCAATTTTTGTTCCGCTCCAAATCTGAAATTTCTTTTTATTTTTCTAGCGCCAGAAATTCAGTTCGCGGGCTTTGTCAGGCTGATATTAATTACCAAAGTCTTTAATTAATTTTCAAATCCCCTAAAATGTTTTCCTATATATTTCCCCCTCCTTATCCCTTCCCACCAACCCCTCTCTCTTCTCTCATTTTTCCCCCTTCCCAAGTCTCCAACAGAGCAGTTGGCCGAGCAGGCGCTTCGCCTGGAACCGCCTCCGTCCGCGTGCCCCCGCGCCGCCCTTCGCCCTGATCCGCGTGCCCTGACCCGGTGCTGACTCCGTTCCGTCGTGAGACCTCGTCCCGCGCCGGTCCGCTTCGTCGCGCGCCCCGCGTGGACCGCCTTCGACCGGCGCGCTGTCTTCATCCCGACCGCACGGTCCTAGTTCCGATCCGTGTCGATCGGCGCCGCCTGCTACGCGTCCTCGCGCCCCGAGCCGCGCCGATCGGGTCTGCCTCCGTCCCGTGCACCCCCGAGCCCGCGCGTCAACCGGCTTCGAGCGTCGTCGGTCGTCGACACCGCCCGTCTGCATCCACTGCTCGAGAGCGCGCACCGTCCCGGATCCGTCCCGACGGCCTCACCCCGTCTTGTCTGACCGTGCTGCGATTTGGTCCCCTCGATGGTTCGGCCCTAGGTGAGCATCCCTTGGTGATCAAGCCGAATCCTTGTTCCCCGTCCTGCGTCGCGTGTGATAGAATATGTAGTAACTGATTTGTGAACAGGTGCTCTGGAGCTTGGAATCCGGCTATCGACACCGTCACTGCTTGCCTCTGTCTGCGCGCGTCTCCGTACTGGTCTCCACGTGTTCCCGCTCGTCCTCGGTCCCAGCATCGATCCTGATCCGTGCGCTTGTCCCGATCCCATCACCGTCAACCGTTGCTTCGTCCGTCGCCGCGCATCGTTCTCTTCGTCCAAGTTCTGGTGAGCCTCGTCTTTACTTTTGGTTCCGTAGAATCTGCGATTGGCTTGGTTGTTGGTGCTGTGGTGGCCCGTGTGATAGAGCGGAGAGTTGGGTTGAAGAGCTTTGAGTTTCATGTGTTCGTTTAGGCTAATCGATCTGTAGTTAGTTTGATTCTTCGTAGACTAAATCCTCAGGGATTTTTGAGGAACTCCGTTCAGTCTCCAAAGTTTCCCTAGTTTGTTCCGTTAAATTCATCTCGTCGAGAACGTCGTGTGGAATTTTCTGAAGAACGTTTTGGGCACGTTTAATCTAGCAGTTTAAATTTGGATTTCATTATTCGAATTTAAATTATCGCGTACCTAGTCTCACCCCTGTTCGTGTTGTGTTTAGCTAGTGATCCCGAGGAGGAACACCGTGAGCCTGCTCAGTTTGACAACTCAGATCCCGACTATGATCCCGAGCTACCAGGCAAGCCGCGTTGTTTGATGACTTTTGTACCCAGTATTTTAAACTGCATGTTTTGATTGCAACCCTAATTTGCATGCCAACTGTTTTCAAATATGCTAGCAACATTCATAAGCCGTGCCTATTTATTGTTTCACAAATATGAACCCTAGAATTGCTTTAGAATAATTATTTTATTTTATGCTTAGCCATGCTTAGTCGCATTTATTCTTATCTCACACCTATAACTATAAAAATAGAATTTGTGTTAAATGATTTTGAACTATGATTCAAATGTGTGAGTTTTGCAAATAATTATACATAACTATTTAGCAGGGGCAGGATGGAGTATGAGGAGCTGAGGGACTTTTGGGAAGTCCCTGTGGACTTACCTGTGGCGAGTACAACGGGAAGATGCAGGCTGGGATCTTTCCGTGAGACTTGTTGGTTGTTGGCGATGAGGTTGGAGAGAGTGTCTGCCTCGACAATTAAGAACCGAGTCCTTTAAGCCTTGTACACTCAGTTGACAACCATGCACACTACGTTACCCTGTATGGGCAGTGGCTTGATCTTGAAGCTTGCCGAGACTGATTGTTTATTCGTGGGTTGGCGGTGACGTGTTAGTGTGGTGTAGAGTTATGACTCCCCACACCGATTGCGTAGGCATTTGGGATCCCTATCTTAGAGGACGGATAACGCCAGTTAAAGCTTGTGGATAGATCTTGTGTGTTCGTCGGGGCTACGACCGTAGTTCTCGACGACACTTCTCGTGGGTACAGGTGCATAAACTCTGCAGAGTTACAGTTAATGCGTATTGTCATGTTTTTTTTAAGGACACCCCCTGAGTTGTGCTCCTCGTTGAGTAGTTTTGTTTTCTTCCCTCCTATTTCAAAATATTTTGGACTCCGGGTGTGGAAGTTACACCGGCATTTAAAATGAACCCCCGTCTAGGATAACAGAGATCCCTACGGGGCAAGATAATAAAATTTGACAGTTTTAAAATAAAACTTTCTTGCATCTTTAAAGTAAAATAAAATATTTTAAACTTGCATTTAGCACTTGAGCCAGCCTTTACCCTTGAAACCATTTGCATGCATACATTATAGATAGGTAGTATATAGTTTGCTGAGTATTCGTACTCACGGCTTTCTAATTTATTTTCAAAGGATACTCATAGCTTCGACTTCGACTACGTCTCCAACGGACCATGAAGTTAGCTCCTACGCTCAAGCTTGCCTGTGTGGAGGAGGTTCGCTGCCACTGCCATGATGATGCTTTTGTTGCTGTTTTTCTATGATTTTCTCGATAGTGATCATTCTGCTCTGAGATGATTTCGGTCTGCGTGCCGATGGACCCCTTTAGAGGATTACATTCTAATAAATTTGCTTTGACTTGCTATTTTCTATTCTCGTTTCTTGTTTAATACTTCTGTTATGGTTTCTTGATTGATCGCTTGTGATGTCGTGCTTGCCAACCTTTTGGGAGTGGCAAGGTCACAGAAGATCGAGACTTATCGAGGTATCAGAGCCATACTTGACCGTAGGAGCAAAACCGTAAAACTGGACGTAACTAAGGAATATTTCTAAACTTTCGAATCTGCTATCAAACCTTCATCGTGAAAGTTGTTTTCTTAAATCTCGTCGTTTGCTTGATAGAAGTCTTCTTTGCTTGGAATTGTTCTTGTTTAGTTATTTTTGTCCTGATCTTCTGTCTTTATTAATAATTCCAGTTTCTGCTGACGCTATCTTTCTAATCAGAAAAGTTTTCCTACAACAGATGGCTCCGAGGAGGTCTAGACGCCTTCAGGCTCATTTTGAGGAGGCCGCTCTGGAGGACCCTGAGGTACCGCCACCCACTGGGCGTGGTCGTGGTGCTGCCCCCAGAGGTCGTGTACGCGGTGCCGGAGGCCGTGTACCGGTGCCACCTGCGGCTGACGCGCCCGGGGTTGGTCGAGGGCGTGGCCGCGCTGGAGCACCAGTCCCTCAGGCTGGAGGACGTGGCAGAGGAGTCGCCATGGACCTGGAGTTGAGCCTGTCGATGTTGCTGCACCTGGTGAGGAGCTTCCAGCTGCTTCGAACCTGGCGGAGGAGATGGCCTGACAGACGCTTCTGCTTGAGCGGATTGTCGAGCAGTCACAGCAACAGCCTCGTGGACGTGCTCATGCTCCTGAAGCAGCACAGTACCACAAGCCAGCCGGTTCCCGCATGGCTATGTTCCGGAGCATGCGCCCACCCACTTTCGACCGTGCAGTTGACCCTTTGGATGCTGACGATTGGCTCGGGGATATTGAGAAGAAGCTTGATCTGATTCAGTGTGACGATCAAGAAGCTGTCCGCTTGGCGACTCACCAGTTGACAGGTGCAGCTGTTGCTTGGTGGGACACTTATTACACTACTCTTGATGATCCAGAGCAGTTCACTTGGGACGACTTCGTCACCGCTTTCCGTGGTTTCGACATCTCTGAGGAAGCCATAGAGGCAAAGGCGGAGGAGTTTCGTAACCTTCGTCAGGGAGGTATGTCTATCACAGAGTTCGCCAACCGTTTTACCCAGCTAAGCCGCTTTGCACCAGAGGAGGTTTCGACCGAGCGCCGCAAGATGTACTAGTTCCAGAAGGGCTTGTGTCTCGACATGCTTCCGTACCTTGATGGTGGTGTTCAGAGGAGTCTTCGCGAACTCATTGACAGGTGTCTGCCTTTGGAGGTGTCGCATCAGAAGCTTGATCGGTTCAGAGATGCGAAGAGGAGGGTAGCTGGTCAGGGAACCAGTCGTGAGGCTTCTCAGCGTCAGCGCTTCAGCGGATCGTTCCAGCAGGGATCGAGACAGCCCACCTTCGCCCGATCCACTGTTCCTGCTCCAGTTTCAGTTCAGTGGCAGGGTTCTCAGAGTCAGGGAGGTGCTTTCCAGCAGTAGCAGCAGTCCGCTTTTCGTCCGACAATAGGTCATCCCTCAGTTCGCTGTTTCAAGTGTGGCCAAGAAGGTCACAAGGTATTTCTGTGCCCGAGGCGTCAGCAGCAGGGTCCTAGGGGAGGTGGTGCTCAGTTTGCCACTCCCGCTAGGCCACCGCACCAGTTTAGAGGTCGAGGAGTGCGTCCAGTGGACCGTGGCGCTGCACAGCCGAGTGTCACGCGCAGCCGCCTGAACCACATATCTGTGGAGGAGGCTCAGGAGGCACCCGACGTAGTTGTTGGTGAGTTCTTGGTTCACTCTCACTTAGCGACGGTTTTGTTTGATTCAGGGGCTACTTACTCGTTTGTGTCGTCGGCGTTTGCGACCACACATAGTCTCCCTACCTCACTCTTAGCTATACCTACACTTACCACTTCACCTCTTGGAGTCTATACGAGTCATGTTGAGTGTAGAGGTGTTCGGATCTTGATTGAGGGTGTGGTCTTCCTAGCCGATCTCATCGTCCTTCCCTCGCGTGACATTGATGTCATCTTGGGGATGGATTGGCTGGCGAGGAATAAGGGAGTCATCACTTGTGCTGAGAGGGTTATGTCGTTGGTTAACCACCATGGTGTTCGAGTGGAGTGCGCCCCTAGAGCGTCCAAAGTTCCACCTTCAGTTTGCAGCTTGCAGGAGTTGTCTTTGGAACAGATTCTAGTTGTTCGTGAGCTTTCGGAGGTGTTTTCTGAAGAGTTGCCAGGACACCCCTCGGATCGAGATGTTGAGTTCATGATCGATCTGCTTCCTGGTACCGCGCCGATTGCCAAGCGGACGTACAGGATGTCTTCCGATGAGCTTGCTTTGCTTAAGGAGCACATTGATAAGCTCTTAGTAAAGGGTTCATTCAGCCGAGTGCATCTCTATGGGGAGCCCTAGTGCTTTTTGTGAGGAAGAAGGATGGGTCAATGCGCAAGTGCGCTGACTATCGTTCTTTGAATGAGGTGACAATAAAAAACAAGTACCCTTTACCGAGGATCGATGATTTGTTCGATCAGTTGAAGGGTGCGAAGTTCTTTTCCTCGATTGATTTGAGATCGGGGTTCACCAGATGAAGATTCGTCCTTCCGACATTCCGAAGACTTCATTCGTGACGAGGTATGGGTCTTATGAGTTCATGGTCGTTTCTTTTGGACTCACTAATGCCCCTGCGTACTTCATAAACAAGATGAACAAGGTGTTCGTGGCTGAGTTGGATAAGTTTGTGGTGGTTTTCATTGATGATATCCTCGTCTATTCCAAGTCAGCGGAAAAGCATGAGCAGCATCTGAGGGTTATGCTTGAGAGGTTGAAATCTCACCAGTTGTATGTCAAGTTCAGCAAGTGCAAATTTTGGCTGGAGAAAGTTACTTTTCTGGGTCATGTTGTCATAGCTGAGGGAGTTGCCGTTGATCCCGAGAAGGTCAAGGCTGTTGTGGAGTGGGAGTCTTCGAGGTCAGTCTCTGAGGCGAGGAGTTTTCTTGGATTGGCAGGTTACTATCGCCGATTCATTGAGAACTTCTCCAGGATTGCTAAGCCTATGACCGACTTGACTCAGTTGGGGGTGCCGTTTGATTGGTCAGATGCTTGTGAGAGGAATTTTCAGGAGCTGAAGACGAGGTTGACATCTGCACCTGTTTTGACCTTGCTGGATATTCACCAGGATTTTCAAGTCTTCTGTGATGCTTCTCGTCAGGGTTTAGGTTGTGTGCTGATGCAAAACAAGAAGGTGGTGTGCTATGCTTCGAGGCAGTTGAAAAAGCATGAGTTGAACTATCCAACGCATGATCTAGAGTTAGCGACTGTTGTCTATGCTTTGAAGATTTGGAGGCACTATCTGATCAGCAACAGATGTGAGATCTACACCGACCACAAGAGTCTCAAGTATATCTTTACCCAGGCAGAGCTGAACATGAGGCAGAGGAGGTGGCTCGAGTTGATTAAGGATTACGATCTTAGCATCAACTATAACCCGGGTAAAGCCAATGTGGTAGCCGATGCTTTGAGTTGTAAGGCTTATTGTTCTTTTTTGATGTCTCGACAGTAAGAGCTTCTTGCAGATCTGATCAGTTTGGGAGTTGAGATTGTTCCTCAGGGTTTCTTGCACGAGCTCAGGTTGCAGCCGTTGTTGATTGTGGAGATCAGGTCAGCTCAGAAGCGTGATCAAAAGATTCAGCTGATCTTGAAGAAGATGAGAAAAGGAAAAGCATCGGGTTTCTGTGTGGATCAGCAGGGTGCTTCGTGGTTTGAGGACCGTATCTGTGTTCGGAGAGTGCCAGAGTTGCGGGATGCCATTCTGAGAGAGGCTCATGATTCGAGATATTCTATCCATCCAGGCTGTACCAAGATGTTCGAGGATCTGAGGACTCATTCCTGGTGGGTTGGCATGAAGGCAGACATTGCTGCGTATGTTGCCTTGTGTGATGTTTGCTGGCGAGTTAAGGCTGAGCATCAGAGATCGGCTGGATTGCTGAAACTGTTGTCGATCCCTTCTTGGAAGTGGGATGACATCAGTATGGATTTCATCACAGATTTGCCGATGACGTCTCGCCATCATAATGCTATCTTGGTGGTGGTGGATCGTTTGACGAAGATTGCTCATTTCATCCCTGTGAGCGAGAGGTACTCAGTTGATCAGCTGGCCAAGTTGTATTTTGATCACATCGTGAGGTTGCATGGTGCGCCAAGGAGCATTCTGTCAGATCACGGGTCTCAGTTTACCGCGAGATTCTGGAGGAGCTTGCATGAGGCTATGGGTACACACTTAGTGTACGGTTCAGCTTATCATCCTCAGACAGATGGTCAGACGGAGCGTGTGAACTAGATTCTGGACAATATGTTGAGGGCTTGTGTGATCACCTATGGGCAGAGCTGGGAGGACAGTCTTTCTTTTGCGGAGTTCTCTTACAACAACAGCTTTCAGACCAGCTTGGGGATGTCACCTTTTGAGGCATTGTATGGTAGGAGATGCCATACCCCGCTCATGTGTCAAAGGTTGGTGAGAGGTATTTCTTCGGTCCTGACTCTATCAAAGCTGCAGAAGAGAAGGTTGAGAAGATTAAAGAGCATCTCCGGGTTGCTCAGAGCCATCAGAAGAGTTATGCGAATAAGAGAAGGAGGCCCCTTTCTTTCGAGGTTGATGATTGGGTGTATCTCAAAGTGTCACCTCTCCGTAGCAAATGTCACTTTCATGTTCGAGGAAAGTTGACTTCGAGAGTTGTTGGTCCTTTCCGGGTTTTGAATAAGATCGGTGAGCTTGCTTACAGGTTGTAGTTGCCATCCGAGCTGGCAGGTGTGCATCCTGTGTTTCACGTTTCTCATTTGAAGAAGTGTCTTCGAGTGCTGGAGGAGCAAGTTGTCCCTGATGCTTTGGATATTCAGGACACACTCGAGTAACTGGAGTACCTTGTGAAGATTCTTGATGAGGCGTACAAGGAGACTAGGAGGTCCAAGATCAAGTTTATCAAAGTCCAATAGAGCAACCACACCGAACGAGAGGCTACCTGGGAGAAAGAAGAGAGCTTAAGGAAAGAGTTTCCTATGTGTTCGAGTCTGCTTCTTGATCTCGAGGACGAGATCCTGTAAGGGGAGAGTCTGTAACAGTCTGAAATTTTCGAAATAATCGAAGTGCCCAATTTTCGTTCCACTCCAAATCGGAAATTTCTTTTTATTTTTCTAGTGCCAAAAATTCAGTTCGCGGGCTTTGTCGGGATGATATTAATTCCCAAAGTCTTCAATTAATTTCCAAATCCCCTAAAAAGTTTCTCTATATATTTCCCCCTCCTTATCCCTTCCCACCAACACCTCCCTCTTCCCTCATTTTTCCCCTTTCCCAAGTCTCAGAGCAGTTGGTCAAGCGAGCGCTTCGCCTGGAACCGCCTCCGTCCGCGCGCCCCTGCGCCGCCCTTCGCCCTGATCCGCGCGTACCGACCCAGCGCCAACTCCGTTCCGTCGTGCGACCTCGTCCCGTGCCAGTTCGCTTCATCGCGCCCCCAGCATCGACCGCCTCCGACCAGCGTGCTGTCTTCATCCCGACCGCACGGTCCTCGTCCCGATCTGCTCCGCGTCCTCGCGCCCCGAGCTGCGCCGACCGGGTCTGCCTCCGTCCCGTGCGCCCCCGAGCCCGCGCGTCCACCGACTTCCAGCATCGTCGGTGGTCAACACCGCCCGTCTGCATCCACTGCTCGCGAGCTCGCGCCGTCCCTGATCCGTCCCGACGGCCTCACCCCGTCTTGTCTGACCGTGCCGCGATTTGGTCCCCTAGATGGTTCGGCCCCACGTGAGCTTCCGTTGGTGAACTAGCCGAATCCTTGTTCCCCGTCGTGCGTCACGTGTGGTAGAATATGTGGTAACCGATCTATGAACAGGTGCTCTGGAGATTGGAATCCGACTATCGGCACCGTCACTGCTTGCCTCTGTCTGCGCGTGTCTCCGTACTGGTCTCCTCGTGTTCCCGCTCATCCTCGGTCCCAGCATAGATCCTGATCGCGCGCTCGTCCCGATCCCGTCACCGTCAACCACTGCTTCGTCCGATCGCCGTGCATCGTTCTCTTCATCCAAGTTCTGGTGAGCATCGTCCTTCCTTTTGGTTCCGTAGAATCTGCGATTGGCTTCGTTGTTGGTGCTGTGGTGGCCCGTGCGATAGACTGAGAGTTGGGTTGAAGAGCTGTGAGTTTCATGTGTTCTTTAAGGCTAATCGATCTGCAGTTAGTTTTGTTCTTCGTAGACTAAATCCTCAAGGATTTTTGGGGAACTCCGTTCAGTCTCCAAAGTTTCTCTATTTTGTTCCGTTAAATTCGTCTCGTCGAGAACGTCGTGTGGAATTTTTCGAAGAGCGTTTTGGGCACGTTTAATCTAGCAGTTTAAATTTGGATTTCATTATTCGAATTTAAATTATCTTGTACCTAGTCTCACCCCTGTTCGTGTTGTGTTTAGCTGGTGATCCTGAGGAGAAGTACCGCGAGCCTGCTCAGTTCGACGACTCGGATCCCGACTACAATCCCGAGCTACCAGGCAAGCCTCGTTGATTGATCACTTTTGTACCCAGTATTTTAAACTGCATGTTTTGATTACAACCCTAATTTGCATGCCAACTGTTTTCAAATATGCTAGCAACATTCATAAGCCGTGCCTATTTATTGTTCCACAAATATGAGCCCTAAAATTGCTTTAGAATAATTATTTTATTTTATGCTTAGCCATGTTTAGTCGCACTTATTCTTATCTCTTACCTATCACTATAAAAATAGAATTTTTTGAACTGTGATTTAAATGTGTGAGTTTTGCAAATAACTATATATAACTATTTAGCGGGGGCAGGATGGAGTATGAGGAGATGTGGGACTTTTGGGAAGTCCCGGTGAGCGTATCTGTGGTGGATACAACGGAAAGATCCGGGCTGAGATCTTTTCGTGAGACTTGTTAGTTGTTGGTGTTGAGGTTGAAGAGAGTGCATGCCCCGGCAATTAAGGATTGAGTCCTTCAAGCTTTGTACTCTCAGTTAACAACCATGCACACCACGTTACCCAGTTAACAACCATGCACACCACGTTACCCTGTATGGGCAGTGGTTTGATCTTGAAGCTTGCTGAGACTAGTTGTTTACCCGTGGGTTGGCGGTGACGTGTTAGTATGGTGTAGAGTTATGATTCCCTACATGAGATCGAGATACCCCACCTGATCAGTGGTAGGCTCTTCACAGCTCTAAAACCCGATTGCGTAGACACTTGAGATCCCTATCCTAGAGGACAGATAATGCCAGTTACAACTTGTGGACGGGTTTTGTGTGTTCGTCGGGACTATGACTGTAGTTCTCGACGACACTTCTTATAGGTACAGGTGCATAAACTCTGCAGAGTTACAGTTAATGCGCATTGCAATGTCTTTTTTTTTAAGAACACCCTCTGTGTTGTGCTCTTTATTGAGTATTTTGTTTTCTTCCCTTCTTTTCTATTTCAAAACGTTTTAGACTCTGGCCTTTGAGCTATGACCGGATGTGGAGGTTACACCGGCATTTAAAATGAATCCCCGTCCGGGATAACGGAGATCCTTGCGGGCAACATAATAAAATTTGACAGTTTTAAAATAAAACTTTCTTGCATCTTTAAAATAAAATAAAATGTTTTAAATTTGTATTTAGCTCTTGAAACTATTTGCATGCATACATTATTGATAGGTAGTACGCGGTTTGTTGAGTATTCGTACTCACGGTTTGCTAATTTGTTGTTTTCAGAGGATACTCACAGCTTCGACTTCGACAACGTCTCCGACGGACCGTGAAGTCATCTTCTACGCTCAAGCTTGTCTTTGTGGAGGAAGTTCGCTGTCACTGTCACGATGATGTTTCCGTTGTCGATTTTCTACAGTTTTCTCGACAGTGATCATTCTGTTCTGAGATAAATTCGGACTGCGTGCCGATGGACCCTTTTGAAAGATTATATTCTAATAAATTTGCTTTGACTTGCTATTTTCTATTCTCGTTTTTTGTTTAATGCTTCTGTTATGATTTTTTGATTGATGGCTGACGTCGTGTTTGCCACAAGGTCACCAATATCGAGAGTCCGTGACGAGCACCTGCGGTGGGAACGTTCGACGACGTACTGTCTGTATTTGGTGTGGCGCTCTTTTTGATAGGGTTCTTGGCTCAGGAGTTTCAGTGGAGCGTGGAGAAGACCGGCATAATGGTGACGTGACGAAGATGGCTGGAACTTGGTGCTCACATGGTGGCGTTCTTAGTGACAGAACAACGGCTGCACATTCACAGAAACTGGGGACAGTGAGCTGGGATGTTTACACCAACATCTATTTAGCAAGTTTCAGAAAGTTCTCGCTTCATGGAAGTGGAGAAAGCCTCACCGTGGCTGTCGAATTTCGACGGCGATGGTTGCCTTTATTGGCTCGACGAAGATTGAAAAGGTTTGGACTGGAAGAAGCAGGAGGGGATTCAGAAGGTGAGCTCGAGCTCGGCCGTGATATAGCAATGGAGGTAGATAGGGGAAAAGGAAAGAAAAACGGCAGAGCATCCGAGGCCTGAGGGGGAGACCTCTGCTCGAGAGAGAGGGAGTGAGAGAGAGATAACTGGGCAAGGGCGGCGGTGGTCCTGACACACAGGCAGCCGCGTGGCATCCTGCATGGAGGCGTGCTCTCAAGGAGGGAGCAGTGAGTTAGGTCCCACAGAACAGTCTAATGTCGCAATAAACAGATATTGCTGATTTTTACTGGTCAAAATTAAGAGGCATTCCTAGAGCTCGAAAATTTCTTAAACTTTTTGTGCTGGCCGAGAGGTATATGAGAACAAACTTTGTTGTTCCCAACTCTTCAAACTCGGTTTAGTTGTGAAATTAAATTCTGGGAACATAATTAATAGTTAAATGTTAAAAGTTCAGTTTGGAACAATTTAGGAAACTGATACAGTTCAGCAAAAATCAAGAAAATTCTATTTTGCGATATAGGTTCTGGTAAATTTGCGATATAGGTACTGATGGTTAGCAAGGCACAGCATTCTGGCAGGAACCTTAAAACACCGAACATATCAGCGCTGTTGGAAGCCACCATTCAAATTCTATGGAAGGATCGCAATAATATTTGAGATGCAAATGATTCAGGTTAAATGAAAGAATGTTGAGAACAAATCTGTTAACAGTGTCGGAATAAGATAAGCGGACGGTTCTTGACATTTGGCATCAGACACCTGAAGCCAGTCGAAACCTTCAAATCCTCCCACTCATCCATCATGTCAGATCGGTCATCACCACGTATTGCTCCTTCCGCCACTAGAATACAACTTTAAACCACCAATGCTATCTATCTATGTCCCGCTCCTTCCTTTCTTCGACTTGTTCTTGTTTTCCTGTGTCTTCTTTTTCTTCTCTTCGGGTGTCGTCCAGGTGTAATCAGAAGGAATGACAAATGGGTCCTGAATATCCTCCACTCGATTGCTCGGGCCTGGTGATGTTGAGAAGTTCTGTCGGTAAGGAGCCTTTATCCACTGAATCCAGGAACCTGAAGACTGGACTGCTGGGCTCTGGACATTGTCAGGGCTAGAAGGTGGCGTGCTGAATTCCTCCAATGGCTGTAGCTCTTCAAATTTTGTGAAAGTCACAAGAACCCTAATAGTCGGTATAACTGGAATGGCAACCTGTAGGGAAAAATATTGTTAGTGAGAGACATTCTATTTACATTCAAACAGTAGAAAGTATTGTGAATACATCAAATAAATAATCAACTTAGTATTTTGTAGGCTTCGCACTCCATTATTTATTTAGGCTATACCCAACAAATTATATTGTATTTTCCTATGACACATTAAAATACCTTTTTTATTCTTATGTCACTCATCCAATCCATTCCCTGGATTCAGCCTACTGCTACCAGGGACTTCCTCACCCCTTTCTAACAAAAGTCAAATGAGTAAAATGACATCTCCTGTTAATGCTCCCTAATTGATATAAACCATGTGAAACAGTACCAAAGGCAACATGTGGAACCACACCAATGATGTCAAAACATCTGATATTTTTGCCATTGGGAGTTCAAATAAATAAATTACCGTTAAACCATAAAGTTGTCACCTCAACACCACCACTAAATAATAAAGTTATCACCTCAACACCACCACTAAATATAATAGCAAGGAATGAGATGTGGGTAGGATCAGTGTATAATGTATGTCATTGGAAAGTTAAAAAGATGTTATATCTCAGTTCAAATAATGAGCACCTCTTCAATATACTTCAGAAAATAGTACCATTTCATGATAAAATACCTAACAGTTTCATGATCAATGAATATATTAAGCAGATCTATAATATTTGTAGCATCTGAGACAAAAAAAAAACTCTGCAGTCTATAGTAGATACAAATCGATACCGGTTTTAAAAAATGGAATTTGAGTAACAAATCCTACAATCTGTAATAAATTTAAATTTATATAAATATGGATTCGATAGTTCTTGTAGTAATCTAATAGCACATGGAAATTGAACTCGGTTTTCAAAAGAGATAGGCAAACAGATAAAGATATGTAGTCACAGCATGGCCTTTTTTTAGTTGAGTATGTTTCACATTCAACCGTTTTGAAGGCAAGTATATAGCATATACTTAGACTACAGTAAGTAATAATGCGATGGATTGAGATGAGATGTCAAAAGCACTCAAGTTCATCATTTACAATAAGAGATAGTAGTGTCACTGAATTATCAGTGTAGAGACTACAGAGGAAACGCATAACATATACCAAGATTCCAAATCTTGCTTATGAGTTGATCTGGACAAAAGGCCGCCAATCAAATGCATAGCATTCTCGAAGAGTTAGAGACCTTTCTTATAAGTTGATCATGCAAAGAAGGCTGAACCTTGGCAGTTCATAAACTGATACATGTATTAGGTGATACTTCCAAAATCAACTATATCAAGAATTAGCCATACGAGTAGATAAGAACCTACCAGATACTTGAAAGATCCTAAACCTTAGCACCCAATCTGACTAGAACAGTAGAAGACCATCTTAACTAGGTGGGATATGGATTACAGGAGCACAAGCTAGTAGCATAGGAACCGAAGATATAGAGTTATCCACTTATCCTTGTACAATTTTTAAGTAACTGTGAAAGTGGTAAGTCCTCTGAGTTTGATCAGTAAAACAAGCACAGCAGAAGGAATTATCAAAACATGCTAGGGAGTGTTAAACATCCAGCAAAGTAAAGATTAAGAAGCTTGACAACATATGAAAATCTAACTTGCTACCTACTTTAAACTAGTCTCCATGTTACTGTAGCTTTTTGGAACAATTTCAGATACAGAAGTTTTAAGAATAACCAAAATCAGTTTGTGTTGTAGTGGAAGGTGGTGCGGTAGGGATTATGCTCTCCCCAAAGCTTAAGAGTTAATAGATGAGAGAATAGTTCTGAAATCTTGTTTGCTTTATTCCATCGATGGCACCAGCCTTATATAGCCGTCTGGATTACAGAATACTACTTGGACTCGACAAACTAACTCCTGACTCCAACAAATTGAAACAGACCTTATCTGATCTGCTGATAACTAAAAACGAAATCAAAACAAACTGACACGAAAACTAATCTGCAAGCATTGCAATTCAAGGCCCACGTTCAGGTGGGATCAACTCCTTCTTCTTTGGTATGTATTTCCCCACATAACATCTCTCCCTTCCTCGAGAAGCAGCTTGTCCTCAAGCTGAAATTCTGAATAACACTGCTAGAACTGATGCAAATCTTCCCATGAAGATGAAGATGGGGGCTGATGCAGCCACTGAATCAAAATTTGTCTGACTCCCCGGTATAGCCGAACCTTCAACGCTCTTTCTGGAGTAGGTACAACAGCACCATTATGTATTGGAGGCAGTGCTGAGGTAGTGTTCGGAGTAGGACCAACATATTTCTTGAGAAGGCCTGTGTGGAACACATCATGTAAGCGAGCACCCTTTGGTAACTCTAGGCGAAATGCAACATCATTGATTTTCTCCTTGATTCTGTAAGAGCCATAGAACCGAGGTCGAAGCTTGCCTTTCTGTTGCTCTGCTAGGGAAGCCATTGGGCGATGTCTGAGACGAAACCAGATCCAATCTTCTACTTCAAACAACACTGCCTGGTGATGGCGATCATAGGCTTGTTTAGCATGCTGTTGGGCCTGTTTCGATCGCACCGGAACATTATCTAGGAAAACATCTCTGCCATTGATTGTGCTACAGCAACAACACGAACCTCCCCTGCATCATAAGATCTTATAGAGAGCGGACCACGACCATATACCAAACGAAATGGTGTATCGCGCAGCACAGTATGAAAGGTTGTGTTGTATATGTACTCAGCCCAAGGTAACCACCGTACCCAATTGCGACTCGTCATGCAGCGCAAGTACATGTCAATCATCTTGTTTACTGCTTCTGCTTGGCCATCTGATTGAGGGTGAAAAGCCGAACTCATGTGAAGCTTGGAGCCTGTGGCTTAGAACAAAGCTTGCCAGAATTTAGATGTGAACACTGGGTCCCGATCTGATACAATGGATGCTGGAATTCCATGGAGTCGAACAATGTCGAAAAAGAATACCCCGGCGACTGACTCAGCTGTATATGGGTGTGATAATGGATGAAGTGAGCATACTTTTGGGAGGCCCTCGACAAAATCCATTGCAATATCACTCCAAATTTGTGTCGGTACTGACAATGGCATTAGGAGACCACTTGGATGGAGATGGTCAGTTTTGCAGCGCTAGCAAGTTGCATAAGCACGGACATAATCTTGAATAACAGTGCGATCACTGGGTGTACGAAAATCCCTGCGGAAGCGCTGAAGTGTGCGTTGTATTCCCTCATGGCCCTCATCATGTGATGCTGCTATCAAAATGGACAGCAGTGCTGAAGGAGGAATATATATACGCTTCTTGAAAGTCACCAAACCATCAGTCAGTCCCCATGAGTCTCCCATTGTGTTTGCTGCAATCTGATCTTTAAGTGCCGCTAAAGCCAGGTCAACAAGATTTGCCTTCCTGATATCTGTCATTATATCAAAACTTTGATCGGTATTGCAGCGAGATAGAGCATCGGCTACTATATTAGTACGACCGGCTTTATATTCAACAGAGAAGTCAAATCCCAATAGTTTGCTCACCCAATGATGCTGAGGAATCGTTGCCAACCGCTGATCTAGGAGATATTTGAAGCTGAAATGATCAGTGCGAACAACGAAAGCACGCCCCCATAAGTATGGGCGCTAATGGCAGACAGCATGTACTAATCCAATGAGTTCTCGTTCATATGCTGCAATGGCACGGTGACGAGGAGCGACTAGCCTACTGAAGAACACAATTGCACCTGTGCGTTGATGTAATACAGCACCAAAACCAGATCTCGAAGCATCGCATTCCACAATAAATTTCTGGGTGAAATATGGCAAACGAAGGACTGGTGCTGAAGTGAGAGCTTCCTTGAGCCTCCTCAATGCAGTATTGGCCTCTTTAGACCATGAAAATCCCTCCTTTAGTAGTTTAGTCAATGGAGCAGCCATAGCACCAAAATCTTTAATGAATTTGCGGTAGTATCCAGCAAGTCCTAGAAATCCACGAAGTGCTCTAGCCGAATGTGGTGTTGGGCAATCTAACACTGCCTGCACCTTATTGGTATCCATAGCGACACCTGAACCAGATACCACATGTCCCAAATATGTAACTAATTCGGTTCCAAACGAACACTTGGACTGTTTGAGATATAACTTGTTCTCACGCATTGTTTCCAAAACAATCCGTAAATGAACCAAATGCTCAGCCCAAGTCTTGCTGTAGATCAATATATCATCAAAGACAAGCACAAACTGACGCAAAAATGGCCGTAAAACATCATTCATAGGTGCTTGAAATGTAGCGGGTGCATTCATGAGACCGAAAGGCATTACCAAAAACTCAAATAATCCATCATGAATGCGGAATGCTGTTTTCTCAATGTCTGCAGGATGCATTCGTACCTGATGGTAACCTGAACGGAGATCCAATTTGGAGAAGAATCTAGCCTCGTTGAGTTCATCAAGCAGTTCTGAAATTACTGGGATCGAGAACTTATCTTTTATTGTCAATTCGTTGAGAGCCATGTAATCAACACAAAAAAGCCAGCTGCCATCACGCTTCTTGACCAATAATACAGGTGAAGAATAAGATGTGCTGCGCCTAATTAATCCCAGATCCATCATTGTCTTGCACTGGCGTTCCAACTCATCCTTTTGGAGAGCCAAGTAACGATATGGGCGGACTGCCATGGGGGCGGCTCCTGGTTGCAGCCGAATGTGATGGTCTTGTGAACGTTGTGGAGGAAGCCTTTGTGGTTCTGCAAAAATGTCAGTAAACTCCGCCAACAAATGTTCCATCAAGTTTTCTGAAGCACAGGCATGAAGAATATTGCTTGAGCCAGTAGGAGCGCCTTGCCAAACCACTTGATGGTCTTGATGCCAGAAAGACATGGTGCGCCTGCCAAAATCCCAAAGAATTGGTCCCAAAGTGGCGAGCCAACATTATGTCATAGCATCCAAGAGGGATAACAAAGAAACCTGTTGCGAATGATTCATTATAGATGGAGAAATTTGTCGGCTGAAATACTCCTACACACTGAATTTTTTCCCCATTGGCTACTGTGGTGAACAAATTTGCACGGCCCATTAGCGGAAGAGATAACTTTGATGTTGCTGTTTCTGAAATAAAGCTGTGTGTTGAACCAAAGTCCAGTAGCGCATGCAAAACCTAATTACCAATACGTGCAGTAACTTGCATGGTCTCACCAGTTTTGATGCCTGTGAGTGCATGGAGAGAGATTTGTAGTACCTCTGCTTGATCCTCCATATCATCAGAATCTTCAGATAATTCCAATAGGAAGAGACGTTTGCATACACGGTTATGACCGCGCACAAACTTCTCATCACAGTTGAAACATTGTCCAGTACGACGGCATTCCCCCATCTTTGCCGGTGATAGACGGCGCACCGTGCGACCGGCAACAATAGTTGTTGCTGGAGCTGGTGGTGCCGCTGTAGAAGAAAATTGTCCCAGCTGCTGGTGGGGCTGGCAAAGGAAGGGGTGTATTAGGTGAGGGCAACATACCACGCTGAGGTGCGGCCTTAAGGACGCGAGTTTGTGACACAATGAAGTTTTCACGCATCTCATATGATCTTGCTAGGTTCATGGCGACCTCCAAGGATTGAGGTGCTTGGATCTCAAAGTCAATACTCAAAGGTGGTTGAAGTCCCATTGTAAATAGCTGCACTTGCTGATTGTCAGTAAGAGGTCCCGAACGGGTGAGCAAAGACAAAAACTTCTCTAAATATTCAGCAACTGATCATGTCCATCGGCAAGCGGCTAGATCACCTAGCGGATTCGCCCTTAGAGGACCGAACCGTAGGTTCAATAGCTCCGTAAAGCGCCTCCAGGTAGGCGTCCCATAATCCTTTTCAATATGTATATACCAGATATGAGCAGCATCGAGGAGATGCAATGAGGCCATCCAGACTTTTTCCTCCTCTAAGGTATTATAATCGCGGAAGAATTGCTCACATCGATGGATAAAAGTCAGTGGATCTCCCTGTCCCATTACGTGGGAAAATTTGGTTTGTGAGCTTCGCGGGTCGGCAGAACGGTGCGATTTCGAGTTGGCTCCCGATTGCCTTCCAGGCGTTCCAGCACTGCCTGATGTTCATTGCATCCACGGATGTCTGCAACCGTGTTGTTCAAGGCGTCGATTGAATTGAGCTTTTCCAACGCAAGCTATACAGATCAGCGATAGCATCTGCTCCCGACGGATCCTTTGAGCTGGGCGTGGATGAAGATTTGCCGTTGGTGGTCATGGCGCAGACGTGGGATGATCAATGGCGAACTGATACCAGATGTTGTGGTCGAAGGTGGTGCGATAGGGATTATGCTCTCCCAAAAGCTTAAGAGTTAATAGAGAATAGTTCTGAAATTTTGCTTGCTTTATTCCATCGATGGCACCAGCCTTATATAGCCGGCTGAATTACAGAATACTACTTGGACTCGAATTATTAGGACTCTAGTTATAACAAACTACCTCCTGAATCCAACAAACCGAAACAGACCTTATCTGATCTGCTAATAACTAAAAACGAAATCAAAACAAACTGACATGAAAACTAATCTGCAAGCATTGCAATTCAAGGCCCATGTTCAGGTGGGATCAACTCCTTCTTCTTTGGTATGTATTTCCCCACATAACAGTTTGATACTTAAGTACATTTTTAACATGCCTGGATCAATTTAAATAACAAAAATTCGTTGTGTATTGCTAATTGTTACCAACAGTGTATAACTAAACCTACAAACAAGGACATCAGTTCTCAGGTATATCAAACAGAAGATACTAATAGATACTCCCTCCGTTCACAATTATAAGTCATTATAGCATGCCAATTTTGTTCCCTGATATATGTCATTCTCAGTTCCCCAAACACCTTTCTCTCTTTCCAACACATTTTTTTTCTTCTCAATAAATCGATATCTATCTCTTTCCTCCTCGTTTTATGTGCACCATACTTTTTCACTTCTTCTTAATTCTCGTGCCCAGAACTAGAATGACTTATAATTATGAACGGAGGGAGTATAAAAGATGCTTCAGATACAAGTTTACTAATATGTTTACTAACTACAATCGTCTAAACGATACATATGGAGTGTCAAGGAAAAAGACCTGAGTTGCAAAATTTGATAAATAATCAAAGTCATCATGTTAATAGCATCGAGTTAACATTCAAGCAATAATTTATAGCTTTTGCAACAAACATTAAACAGAGCACATGCTGGAGAAAGGTATCAAAAAGGTAATGCATTGTGATACATTTAACAGGCCATACCTTAACTGGAATTGTTCCTGGAGGCAGTTTTGTTGTAAGTAGATCCCTCAAACGACGGATTGCTTTCACCTTGTTTGCAAGAATATCAAGCAATGGCAAGAGCTCATCTGTCCTAAGAGGGAAGTTTGGTGAGAGCCATAGGACAGGCCTTAGACCTTTCTTGTACTCGCTTTCTTTGCCACTTTCTTTGCGTCTATGCCCATTTTCTGCAGGAGTAACAGTTCTCCGATGATCTCTTTCCCTGATCCTTTTGTTGTTGTCATCTATCTTTACTACATCCACGGAATGTCTTCCTGGTCTCGTTTGGACATTTGATGGTGATTCAGCAAGTAGGTCGCTCACCTTCTCATCTACACAAAGCGAACTCCTTGGAGGTGCCATCTTCTTCACCCCCTCCTGCTTGCTAACCTGACTTTTCTTTCCCCAATTACTAAACCAGCCATTCTTATCATGCTTGTGCTCCCCATTTCCAGAAATGCTACTGTCCTCAATCAGTATCTCCCTCTCCCTTGGTTCAAAGCAACTATGTCGAGGGCCAGCGAATGAGTCAGGCAGATCATCACTGCCAGCACCCGGGGAATCCATCTTAAGAGCGGCCTCCAACTGCTTCTTCTCCTCCTCAGTCAGAACCTCATCAAAACTCTCAGTCTCTGTATCGTTCTCATTGCAGGATGAGAAGAACTCTTCATCTGTCATTGCCCCAGGGACCCTCCTTGACTTCACGCTGACCACCACATGGTGCATATCATAAACCTTGGCCTTCCACGGCCCAACAGCCTCTGTTCTCTCCTGGCGCCGCCATGTAAGCTGCGGGAGCAGCACCGCTTGGGTGACATCGATACCAGGACGGAAGATGTTGGTCTGTGACATGGCAGTAACTTCTTGCTGGACCTCAGCCTCCGAGGCTGGAGCGCCCGCCCCCTCCAGCGCGTTCATAATTTCCTTGCCCTTGTGGTTAATCATGCACAGCGACCCTGGTGGCACCTTGCCATCCTCCGACCCCTCCCCAAGAAAGAGTATGGTCTGGTCCGACCGTTGGATCTTGAACCCATCGAAGCCGGCGAGCGTCATGTCTGCACGGAGGTTGGCGCCACGCTTCCAGACCCTGTAGGTGTCAGAGGGCGCGATGCGGGAAATGAAGGGTATGACGGAGCTCTCGAAGTGGAATGTGATCTCCATGTAGAAGTCCCGCATCCGGCGCATGGTGGCGACGACGCGGGGCAGGCGGCGGCACCACTTGGCCCAGGCGAGGGGCTGGTAGTGACGCACGATGACGCGCGCCAGGGCCTCCTCGCGCGTGCAGATGGCCTCCTGCAGCGCGCTCCATCCCTGCTCGTTCTGTAGGCTCCAGTCGGCGCCGGCCGCCATGAGCATCTCGGTGGCCGCAGCGTCGCCGAGGCGGACGGCAAGGTGAAGCGGCGTCTCGCGCCCCGGGACGTCGCGGCGGTCGATGACGGCAGAGACAGCCTCCGCGCGGGCCTCCTCGGCGACGGAGTCCGCCTCCGTCCGGATCTCTTCGGGCCGCCGCGCCCGCGGAAGCTCGTCCAGCACGCGGCGCAAGGCGGCGTGGTCCCGTGTCGCCACGGCGTGGTGCGCTGGGCTGTGCGCGTACCTGGCCGCGTCCACGCCGGCCATCGCCGTCCGTCCGTCCGCGCCCGGCCAACCTCCCTTCGCCCACCCGAAGAAAGGAACCTCCGCAAATCCAAGAAACGCCTCGGCCTGATCTGCCACAGCGTCCCGAAGCAAAGAGTTGAGCTGGATGGGAGGAGAAATCAAGAATCCAGGGCAAATAAAATGAAAATCACTTCCTTTCTTGCTTACCAGTAATCCCCAATCTTGGTGTTTCTCCTTCCCGCGTCGCCTCTTTGCCTCCTCGGTAGTTCTCCCCACTTTCTCTCTCCTCCCACGGCGCTGTTGTATTCGTCGTCGTCGTCTTCTCTCTCTAGACCCAGGCTAGAGTAGACTGGGCACTTGGGCAGAGCCTCCCCTCGTGATGTGGGCATGCCCAGGAACAGGGGAAAGTATTGGAATCTTTAGACAGAGAGAGAGAGAGAGAGAGAGAGAGAGAGGGGAGGACAGCAGAAGCAGGGCAGCCTTGCGACAAGGGCTATGAGATTGAAGAGGAAGGGGGGGAAGAACTGTGTTTTGCTTTCCTTCTCGCTCTTCGTCCTCTCTCTGCGCATTTCTTGTTTCTTTTACCGAGAGGAATGAGGAATCGCGTTCTGTTCCGCGATTTTGTAACGCGGTGGCGTTCATTTGCATGGTGACATTTGCGCCGCTAATTCATCGCCAATTAATTGGCGATTTGTGACCGGATGAAAAAGACGCGTCCTGGATTTTTTTTTCAGGGATGACCACCGGTGCTTCTCCAGCTACCGAGGAGTTTGATCAGAACCGTGGTGATGTCCCCACTAAGATTAACAAAACCGTAATGCTAACCATAAACGCGTACCCAATACGATTCGACATATATGGGCTCTACCCAACCCAATACGTTTCGGTATGTGTTCTGCTGGTAGTACAATACATATATTTGGTTTTCTCTAAATGTCATGCACGATCATGTGTGCGATAATTTGTGAGATAAGGCAGCGACAATTGTGCTTTGCATAACCATTTTATTAAGTTATACTACCCTAGCTTTTTTTTTCAATTTTCATGCAGTACTCTACAAAATTGAGTATACTAGTAAACATGGAAAATAAGGAGAGCACCTTTTTTTTTTACTCCGCTCATCTTTCATTCACATAAAATTTGTAGAAGTAAAAACTATATATGGTCTCTTTTGCTATTCATTTTGTTTATGACTTTCAACGTTTTTTAAATTTGAGTACATCATAGGGTAGACGGTTAAGTCCTAGATTTCCTGCTTCCAACGGAATGTGCTGTCTATAAATAATCAAAGAGAGTTGTGGCCAACAACGGGTTTTGAATTTATTTAGATGCAGTTACTGTGTTATATAAATTCTTCTTGACATTTCATACCCTAATCTTACCTATATATATGGCTAACATTTTTCTTCAAATATATATTCGGAATATTGGCACCTATCTTCTGTTGATTTTTTTATAGTTTTCAGTTGCCATCTACATTGAGTTAACAAAAGAAAAATCGATAAAGATTAGATGATTCATGCTCAAGATCGATTGTGAATATTTATCGTCATTCAATTAACATCTATATTTACTGCTCTTCTTTTGTTCGAAAATCAAATAGACGAGCAAAACACTGCTGCATAATAATTTGTTCTCAAAAACTGCCGTCCATTTCTACGCCGAGGAAAGAACGTGCGTCCGGGTAAGGGAAAAGAGAGATTCCCGTGTAAAGATGGAGTGGCAGAACACAGAAAGTGTATAAACCCTGATCATACCAGCATGATTTTTGCGAGACCCCCCGAGGTTTATGAAAAGCCCCTTTGGACCACCGACTTTTTTATACACTCGCGAGCTGCCTTGCTCTCTATCTAGCTTTCGTTTTCATCATCTGGGCCCGCCTGCAGTTGCCCAGCTGCTCAGATCACACAATAAATGAAAACTTCGCAAGAATTAGAGAGGAGAAAATTAGAAATGATCTTTTTTTTTCATTTGTAGTCGCGCGCAGAAAAGGGTGAGGGAGATGGAGGGATGATTAATTGTTGGATCTGAGACAGCCATGTGTGCGGGGGGATGGATCTGCGATGGGTCTCACACTGTCACTCACATGGGCTTGATCCGGTGTGGTCCTCATCGCGGCTCTGGGGCAAATTTATATATTTTCTCTCCTTTCTTATGTCTACTTTAAATTTAACTATGCTTAATGCCGTGACGCCCATGTAATTTTTTTTTAGAAAAAAAATGTCTCGTCGGAATCCTGTACTCCGGGTACTTGACGATCTAGAGAAGGAGGACAACGAACACAGAAAAAGGACAGACCGAAATCTACAGATCTCACGTGTAACTGTTTACGCGCGAGCAACCCCACGACCTAAGCGCCGATTCCTCTCCCGAAGAGAGAATCCGACCCATTGTACTCTTCCACCGATATAAGCAATCGCTGAACGTACGGTATTACACCGTTCAAGGTGACCCGAACCAATTAAAAAACCCATCAAGTCTTTCGTAGACTAAGATACGTCGAATAACAAGCCACATCACCTTCTCGATCGTATTTTGTACTGTGCCTGTGGTCAGAACGCCGACATGTCTTACCAGGTTTTGACATCTGAGCATTCTTGAAATATAAATATAGAGCAAAGTAAACAAATTCCATTACTTTTAGACCCAACAAATTCCATTGCTGGGGTGACGCGGGGGAGCTTGCAGAGATGTGATGATGTGCTCGGTTTGACATCAGAGTTTTAAAAATCGGTAGAAACTGACCGGTTTTCGTAATTTTCGGTAAAATCGATCTGATCCGATACTATATTCGGTTTGATTTTCGGTCTATATTTACATTGTCGGAAAAAAATTGATTGATTTTTATCGAATTGAAAACCAGTTTGAGACCCCTGTTGACACGGGCTCCTCCGCAAAGCCGTGGTCGGCGTCGCGTCGTCTCATCTCGGTCAGTCGGGCTTCCCTTCCACTGCGCGCATCCGTGGAATTCTGCGGGGATTAGGGGGAGCACCACGCGGGTTCCGGGGCCACGCCGAATCCCCATCCGGATTAGTGGACGGATTAATTAAGATGATTATTAAGACAATCGACACGGTGGCGTGGATTGCGAGGCGCTGCCTGGCCATAGCGCCGCTGATCGAGAGCTACTGGTAGTGCTTTGAGATTGGCGCGGAACCTGGGATCTGCTCGTCCGGGGATTCAGATGGAGTTCAGCAGGCCTGCGTGTCTTTCTTCTTTCTGCGGCCGACCGAGCCGAGGAGACGGGAAATGTCGTCGGAGACTAGCGCAATTTGGACTCGGCGGAATAAGACGGAAAAGGGAATATGCCAGAGAGAAGATGCGCGTACCGCTAGCATATCGAACTCCGCGGTGGCTGTCGCGGGGCAACTTTTCTCTACAGCACCAGTGTTGCAAACGGAGACATTGTCAGCACTCATCAGTGCACAGGGCATTCCATTGTTTCTTCTAAGGACATTCACAATGTGTTTTAAAAGTTGTTCATAAGCTATAATATATTTTTTAAAGTAGATTATAACCATTGTGCAATTTATCTATAAGAAAGATACAATTAAAGTTATTTATAGTGCTATAATCAAGTTATAAAGAACAAAAAATTAGTTGTTCTCTTTTTTTTCACTTTTCTATCGATGTTACACATGATTTTTTTACTTTTTAAGTTGATTTTAGTTATTGCTTACACATTGTACATCCTATCAATAACTAAAATTCATTTACAACTTGCATTCTTATGGTCTAGACATTAAGTGAGGTGCCAGAGACAATAAAATTTATGCGTACCATATATTAGAGCATTGGTGCTATCTTAGCAAATTTAAACATTAACACGTAAGGTTTGCATCAGGTGTAATGAATAAAATATTATTTTCAGTTGGAATATAGCCCAGAAAGAAGAAAGATTGATTGCCATGTTTACTAGTAGAATTTATTTTAAAAAACTTATAAGTGCTATACATTGGAAAAAAATTATTGTTAGTCAAACTCATCTAACATGTCATGAGTCTAGCACCTCGTACTTTTTTTTGTAATGTTGTTAGGATATGAATTAGTAGTTCATTTTTAACTTATTTCCTTTGCCTGAAACGACAGCAAAATCAGATCAGAGGGAGTACGTTGGAGCTGCCTTCAGATGCATGGACACCACTTATCCTCGCTACTGCAATGGACGGTTTTTCCAAGGGACAAAAATTCTAGGGAAAATCACAAATTCTTAGGGAAAAGGTCGACAGAAAACAGAGAGTGCCCTACTATTTTCTATGAAAATCGTAGAAACAGTTTATTTAAAAAAATGTTCCTAGGAAAACTGGCGCCACCAAGTTTAAAAAAAATAAAAGGCCATGTGGGCCCCCTTGCCTGCCTGCCTGCCGGTGCCGCCCCCTGCTCCGCCGCCCGCCTAGCTGCCGCTCCCCACTCCTCCCCATGCCACCGCCGACCCTGCTTGCACGCCGTCCTTCGTCGCGCTGCTGGTCGCCGCCGCCGCAGCCCCTGCTCCCTGCTCTATCCGCGGTCGTCGTTGCGCCGCTCGGTCGCCGTTGCTGCCACCCTTGCTCACGTGTCGTCCGCACCCATCGTGCCGCTGGTTGCCGCCGCTGCTCGCGCGTCGCGCTGATGCCGTTGCGCCGCTCGGCCATCGCCGCTGCAACCTCTGCTCGCGCCCCATCCACTATCGCACCGCTCGGTCGTCGTTGCTGCTGCTCCTGCCACCCCTGCTCGGGCTAGAGCATATAGGGACAAGGATGGCAATATGGGTGCGATTTTCAAGTACCTGTCGGGTTTTGCGACCCACACCCGTGAGTGACATCCGCATCCGATCCAAAATAAAACAGGTGCGGATCAAATTTTTTTCCCACCCGCGAGTGACCCATGAGGCACCCGAATACTTTTTTGTTCAAAACTATACCCGTATTCTTCTCTATCATGCAGATTTTTACTTCATCAGACTTAAACTCAACTCGAAGTCATCTTTGTTAGGTGGAATTTTTCTTCATCCGACCCAAATCTGACCCGAACTCGACCAATTATTATCTTTATAACAATGAAAAACTCGACACCCACCTGAAACCGACACCCGTTTGTGTAACTATGATAGATAATACAAATCCGATGAGACTTGACACCTGTTCGAAACTCGACGGGTTCAGATGCGAGTTTTATTTTTCACACCCGGGTGCGAGTCCGGATTTGAAATTGCACTGCAAATTTTTTTTAAGTCGAGGGAATTTTTGTGAAACTCAATCCGAATCCCGTTGCCATCCTGCTGCACAGGGAGCGACGGCAGCCGCGCCAACTACCCGTCCATCATCGGGTTTCCCTGACTCACTCGTACGGGCTGCTGCGAAGGTAGGAGCAGCTCGCGAAAGCTGTCTACCAGCACGTCCTCGCGCGCGTTTGTCGTGGCGCTGAGGGCTTGCGCGAGTCAAAACCTAGTTGTCCCTGGTCGTCTCGTCCCCCGGCATCTGTCCCATCTTTGGTCTCCCCTCGGAAAAATCGCTCTGATCAGTCACCCGCTGCTCGGCCGGCCGACTGGGTCGGTCCTCGCATCTCCGGGACAAGCACGACTGCACGACGCGCATTGCTGCTCCAGGATAACGAAACGCGTGTAATACCTTCGTCTCTAAATATAAGTATTTTTGAATTTAGTGAAAATCAAATTTTTTTAACTTTAACTATTAATAATATAAAATTAATAATATTTTATCATATATAAATTATGTTACTAGATTTTTTATGAAATATACTTTTATAATATGTAATTTTTTATATTAAAAATTATTTAAATTTATAGATATTATTAATTAAAGCTGATAAATTTTGACTTTAACCGAACCAAAAATACTTATATTTAGATACGGAGAGTAAGTAGATTGGCTCCAAGTAATTAAACTAGCAGGTGCTTGCACTGCGTTCCAGGCAATCGCATGTAGGCATGCAACAACAATCCTACTCTACCTGCGCCGTCGTTTATGAGATGGTCAAAGATGCATGTCGATTGCTCGTTCTCCGAGGGTTTGAACCCTCCTTTGTCCGGATGACTATGCGAGACCGTTCTGTTTGTACGAGTTCTATTTTTTTTTATGTTTTGAACAATAATATAATTTTCAAAATACAACTTTGATTTTAATTTTTTTCATAAATTTTTATTTAAAAGCGGTATATATATTTATGAAAAAAAAATTTAAAGACAAATAGTTTTCACTTTTTAAACTTAACTACTTTAAAATTATTTGTAATTTATATTTTCAATGTTCGACTTAAAATATATCTAAAACATCAAAAATAATAATATTAGAGGTAGTACGAAGTAGAAGAAATGTTGCCTGTCTTACTTTGCTGCCACGTCTGAGTAGCAATGCCTTACCAGTAGTTTACTCCGAATTTGCGAAAGGGTGGAAGGAAATGTTTGGCCGTTTGGGTGGCGAAGAAAATGGAGAAAAGAAGAAACGATTTCAATACTAAAAAGCCTACTCCAGATTAGGTGAGACACGTTCCTCGGCAATTTTTTGAAACGATAAAAAAAAACTCAATTTGCTGGAGACATGTCTCAATCTATGGGAGTAGGTTTCATTGTGGCACGATGGGACGGAACAAACGAAGATTTGTTCGGAGCGCCGTGCCGAGCCGAGCCTAGCGTAGGCCCGACCCAGGATTTGTGCGCACATATTTCAATATCTAGATTTCGGCATCCATATATCCGAATGTCTCTTCCGCTTTGTTCGTTCGCTGACTTATACATCAATTTTGATCGTTCATCTTATTAAAAATTTGTTTAAATATATAAAATTTTAAGTTGTGATTCAAATAATTTTAATAATAAATCAAATTATATCAAAAAATATAAATTTTTTTAATTTTTTTGAATAAATTGAATAATCAAAATTTATTTTAAAAATCAATAGCGATATTAATTAAAAAGCAGAGAGAGTACGTCAAATGTGACAAATGGGGACGAGAAATTGAGCTTTACCGGGTCAACTTGAGCCTACTAGTTTATGAGGAGCAGGAGCACTGCATACGTAGCGGATTAAATAAATTTTCATGCTTTACTTCCTCCAGAAGCAACTCGTGTGACGTGCGAATGCGACTCTCTGACTAAGGTCCCTTTGGCAAAGCTCTCAGCTGCTGATTCTCAGCAGAATCAGAGAAGCTCTGTCAAACGTTGTTTTTAGAAGAAGTGATTTTTGTCTGATTCTGTAAAGTGATTCTCTGAAATGAACTAAAACGCTGGAAGCTGAAAAAAATAGCTTCTCTTAATTCTGTGAAGTGATTCTCTATCCTAATTCTAAAAATTTATCTTAGAGAATCAAATAGAATCACTTTCAGCTACAGAATCACTTCACAGGAAAATTAGGAGTGAATCCAAAAAATCAGAAGCTGAAAGCTCTGCTAAAGGGGCCCTAATTAAAAATTCAGATCCCCTCTATTGGGTTCAAAATTCACTCACGCCACAGTGACCTAAATTTTAAACCCATTTCAACCATTCCTTTCACAGAAAATGATCAGAGTTTTTTCTATAGTTTGACACTCAAAATTTGCAAGTATCAGATTATCTAGTGCCGCAGCCTCCAACAGACTCCTTTCTGGAATTCCTCGAGAACCACCGGAGTGAGTGTCCGCTGGACCCTTCTAGAATTGGTTTAAAACCCACGAGAGTATCCCGTCGATGACCAGAGTGTCCGATACCAGAGTCTCCGGTACTGGACCAGAGTGCCCGCGCATCGCGGCAATATCAGAAATTCATGTTTGACAGGCCGAAATATGGTAGGAGATGTCTAAATTTTGGCTGATGATGGTTATTTCGTGAGAATTATTTTTTAACATGTTTTTCAGAACGTGGGAGATATTTTTGAAGAGTTTGGCTAAATTCTACTAAAGAAAAAAGAAGTGCTTAAAAAAATACGAAGATAAAGCCAAATTCATGATTTGAATATTCCAAAATGTAGCCCTCGTCTAAATGATCAAAACGGATATATAGATCACCTAAATCGAAACCCGAACGAAAAAATCACGGCCTTAACAAAATTAGTTGCGATAGAGCCTCAGACTCTGGCCAAGAGCCAGAGATACCGACAGAACCCTTTCTGGACACAAATTTTAGACCACTGGAGTGTCTGGCAATGGGCCGTAGTATCCGGTACCCGAAGTCTATTTGGGGTAGTTTTTACACTAAATCAGAGCTGATTTGTTTCCTAATCAAGGAGATCTGTGGCTCGACAGAGTAAGACAACCCCACATCTATATAAAGAGGCCTAAGACTGATTAAGGAGGTATCCCAATTGATCCTATCATTTGCCTTTATATTTTGTACCTCTTCAAACGCTAATCCCTTTACTCGACCTGACGACGTTTGAAGACGATCCGACTGGTCTGACCGAGCCCGAATCAACCCTAAGAAGGTCTTGCTCCGATGAGGTCCCTCCTGAGCTTGACTTTCTTGGTGCTGTAGTAGATCTGCATCGAGGCAACTCTGGCATTTCCGAACACAGACGTGCACATGTGTGTTGGCCCGTAATCCGTTTCGGCGTCAACACACTTTTTGGAAGCTCCGCTGGGACGAAAGGTTCCGGTTTGCACGAACTGAATCATCGTTTCCACACTATGTCTTTCGAGACATCGCCGACGAACATCATCATGCCATCTTTGGAGGAGTTTCTCAATGAGGCTCGCAAGGCGTTTCTAGAGCGCTAGAAGCCACCAAGGAGGCGTGCAAGACGCAGGAAGATCGGAAGCTTCAAGAGTACTTGGCGTGCTTTAAGAAAGATCGTCAAGGGTGATCTCTCAAGTGAAAGAAGTCGTTCTTCCATCTGTCTCCGATGACACGGCCGTGGGTGCTGGCAATGTAAGAACATCTTCGCACCTTCCGTTACATTTGAAGATCTTTCGTATTATTTTGCTGAAATAAAAAAGATCTTAGCTAATGACAGGCAACATATGATTCACGACAACTTGTCAAAATCATTAAAAAACATTGGTTTCGCATCATCTACTACTCATGCTGCACATGTAGGGCCATCTAGTTGCGCATCGATTCCCCATGCATCTAGCATAGAACAACCATTGTATGGCATGCCTTTGAACTCATTTAATTGACAAACTAGTGTTCATCTCATGTGCAAACTAACGTTTTGATAGTACCTTCCACTAGCGTAAAGTCAATTACTCGCATCCCCAATCCGGCTAGTAGCCGATTGAATGAATTGTCTAATTTTGTTTCTTCTTACCGTACCGTTGTGTATAGCACCCCACCTATTCCACCTAGCAGTAAGGGTATTCTTCATGGTACTATGCCTAATGAGTCATTTAATGCCATGAAGATGAGTATACACCCCTCACCACAATGCACATCTGGTATACCACCCATCACCAATATATAGGAGTGTATGGCGTTGATTAAAGAAGATTTGAGCAAACAATTTCATGAAATGCTAGGGGTAGATATCGAAAGGAGAGACCGGATCTACCAAAAATCATACTCCATCCGTTCACAAGTATAAGTCATTCTAGCTTTGGGCATGGTAATTTAGGTGAAGTGAAAAAGTATGGTTCACAGAAAACGAAGAGGAAAGATATAGATATAAAAATTTATTGGGAAGAGAGAAAGTGCATTGGAAAGAGAGAAAGGTGTATTGGAAAGTGAGAATGACATATATTTGGAAACAAAACTTGAATGCTAGAATGACTTATAATTGTGAACGAAGGGAGTACCCCACATATTTTGATTCGGTCCCGTATGCTAGTGGATGGCGTGTTCCTGACTTCGTCAAATTCAATGACGAAGATAGGAAAACCACTTGAGAACACGTTAGTTAATACATTGCTCAACTAGGAGAGGCGAGTTCTAGTGATGCGTTAAAAGTGCGATTATTTTCTTTATCACTAACCGGAACCGTCTTCTCATGATTTTTATCATTGTCCCCGGGTTCTATATATACATGTAAGTCTTTAGAACTTAGATTTCATGATCAATTTTATTCTGGGGATAATGAGTTAAAATTGTCACATTTGACATCGGTTAGGCAAGGAAAAGACGAACCTGTTGTTTATTATATTTGGTCGTTTAGAGATGTTAAGAACCGATGTTTTAATTTGACAATTTCTGAAAAAGATCTAGCTGACCTAGCTTTTAATGGTTTGCGGTCGCATCCTATGGAAAAGTTGGAGGGGCACGATTTTTTTACTCTCGCTCACCTCCAACAAAAAGCTTTGGCTCAAGAAGCCGAAGCAAAGAGGTAAAACACGATTATAAGACCCGCCACAACGTGCACATCGTGGAGTACGATTCGGATAGATCCGATGATTATTCCAACAACATTTTGGCTACTGAGTTTGTTTGGCCATCTAAAGCCAAATTGTGTGCTTTTGATTCGCTCAAACCGGTTCATAAGAATTAGAAATACGATGTTAAATACACCTTTGATGTAGCTAAGTGTGATAAAATATTTCATGAACTACACAAAGGTAGATATATTAAAATTGCGTACACTTTGCCTCCGACGGATGAATTAAAACGTAGGGCATATTGTAAGTGGCACAATTTTTATTCCCATGCCACTAATGATCACAATATTTTTCGTCGATAGATCCAATCGAACCTCAGTGAGGGACGATTGAGTCTCAAAGAGATGTAGATTGACAGACACCCTTTCCCCGTCAATACTCTGGAGCTCCACCCCAAGGTGTTGATGCGACCTCATCAAGCCGATACAACGAAGGGGAAAAACATGATCATAGGGCAGGAGAGGCTTGCTCCTTCGAATGATAAGGGTACTTCTAGGAAGGTGGTGCTAGAGAAGTCTTCTAATGGTCAAGAGTCCATCAAAGTCACCATCCAAGGTCAAGACCCGGGGGGTAAGTTTCACAGCCTAAGATGATAAAGCCGAAGAACTCTGAGATGGGCAAGTGG
Organism: Zoysia japonica; assembly: GCA_001602275.1. Taxonomy (NCBI): domain Eukaryota; kingdom Viridiplantae; phylum Streptophyta; class Magnoliopsida; order Poales; family Poaceae; genus Zoysia; species Zoysia japonica. The sequence continues at coordinate 6,677,483 of BCLF01000001.1, read as the reverse complement.
AAAGTAAAACAAGGCAAGGCTACGGACTCAAAGATGGGGCCCAAAAGCACCTTCGACTGTCTTATGGCCAAGTACAAGAGTCAAAAGGCCGACTTAGCCAATTCGTCAACAAAGCGTACAAGATCACCACCAAGGAGAGATATTCCACCTTGGAAGGAGATGAGACAGGCGGTGGACGTTTGGGGGCCTCTTCATCCTCCTCATGGGTTTGGGATGCCACCGCCATGGTTCCCTCCTATGTCTTGCCTGTCGTTCCTTATGTGGCACCCATGCATGGGACCATGGAAGCCCGTTCCACTAATGCTGTACCCACCATTCCATCTGGGATGGAATATGTAAGGGGAGATGTCTTCAAGATGATCTCAGGCCCCATTCACGATTGGTTTGACCCTCAACCTGTCAATGTGAGAAGAGATGGCTTCACAACCACTCCCAAACAAGAGTGGCACGCCAAACAAGATAACTAGCCTGCTTCCTCAACCTTCATACATCAAGAAAATGCATCCAGAGGTGTAGTTAAGATCGGCACGACCGATGTTAAAATCAGGGGAGTTTTCAAGGGACCGATCACGTTAAATGATCTGGTTGAAAAGGCTTCTCATGATCACGAGGCTAGCAGTAGCAAAAGGTGGTGTCCGCCCAATTTACTCACACCCAAAAGAGGAAGCTGTAAAGGTTACGCCTCCATGAAATCCGAGAGAAGGAGGCTGAAAAGAAGAGGAATGAAGTGTTCAATGAGATCAAGCCGACCGTCCCTCAAGGTAAGCAATGGAGAGCTAAAAAACCAAAAGCTTCTACTTCACCAACACCGGAGGTCGCGTCGGCAACTCCAGATGCATTAGGAGAGAGTTCCGTAGTGCTTCAACCTAATGGGGATGTGGACATGTTTGAGTTGGACGACGACGACCTCTTAGACTACGAGCCTACACCACTTTGAGAACGTATGGAAATCGATACTGTTTGATTATCTCTTTCCGATTATTGTCTTGTAGAAGAGAAAGAGGAGGTTATGGCACAATTCGATTTTGGCTCGAAGAGTGCTATTTTCAAAAAGCCTAAAGAATCGGACAACCATTTGAAATTTCTCTATGTGAGAGGTTATATCAATGGTACACCGATTTCTCGCATGCTTGTAGATTGTGGTGCTATTGTTAATCTAATGCCGTATTTTTTGTTTAAAAAGCTAGGTAAGGCCGATGATGAGCTCATTTGGATCAACATGACTTTAAACAGTATGGGAGGAGGCGATCCTATCGAGGCTAAAGGGGTCGCTTCTATGAAACTCACCGTTGGGAGCAAGACTATGGCTACTGTTTTTTTTATCACCAATGTGCGGAGTAGCTATAGTTTGATCTTAGGGCATGACTGATTCATGCTAATAAGTATGTTCCTTCTAAATTGCATGAATTCTTGATACAATGGGTTGGTGATGATGTAGAGGTTGTTCATGCAGATGTATCGGCTTGTGTTGCTATGGCTGATTCATTTTTCTTACCATATAATACTGTTAAGTGTTTGACCGGGCTAGACTTGACGAATTATGACTTTTTTAGTGTGAGTAGGGATGGCTTTGTGCCCGTCAATGTAAAGCCGATGAAAAATCGGCTTGATCATATAATGTGATTAAATAGAGTCCAATTTAAATTGGTTGTAAAAGAGGGTAGAACACTATCGATCTAGCAAGAATGATATGTGTGAGGCCATAGAAGAAATAAAAGATATAGATAAATTAGGGTAAGGGTTCACGTCGGCTGATCCTTTAGAGGAGATCAATCTTGGTGATGACAGTAATCCAATGCCGACCTTTATAAATGCCAACTTAGAAGCCGATTATAAGGAGAAATTAACCGGGTGACTAAAAGATTACGTGAACTGTTTTGCATGGTCTTATAATGAAATACCCTGGTTGAGCCGCGAGCTTGTTGAGAATCGGCTTCCAATCAAATCTGGTTTTAGGCCCTTTAAACAACCAATGAGGAGATTTAATTCGGACATGCATGATCGGATTAAAGAAGAAATTAACCGATTATTTGATGCAAAATTTGTAAGACCTTATAGGTATGCGGAGTGGATATCCAACATTATGCCCGTTGAGAAGAAGAACACAGGTAAGATAAGGGTTTGCATTGACTTTAGAAATTTGCATAGAGCCACTCTTAAAGATGAATATCCTATACCCATAGCCGATATATTGATTAATGATCCTTTCGGCCATAAAGTGATTAGTTTTCTTAATGGTAACGCGGGTTACAATCAGATCTTCATGGCTGAAAATGATTTGGTTAAAAATGCTTTTAGGTGCCTCGGTGTTTGTAGGATTGTTTGAGTGGGTTGTCATAACTTTTGTGTTAAAAAATGCAGGTGCCACCTATCAAAGAGCTATGAACTTTATCTTTCATGATTTGCTTTTAAAGTGTTTAGGTGATGAGGAAGCCAAAGTGGCAATGAGAGAAGTTCACGAGGGTATTTGTGGTACGTATCTCTAAAAATAAAGTGGCTATTGCGAAGAGAAGGATTCTATTGCCCAACTATGATTGCCGATTGTTATCGCTACTACAAAGGATGCGATGAATGCCAAATGTTTGGAAATATTCAACTGGTGCTCGTTGCTATGATGAACCCCGTCATAAAGCCTTGGCCATTCTAGGGCTGGGGTTTGGATTTCATAGGGCAAATACATCCTCCATCTTCAAAGGACACCTCTTCGTGTTAGTCGCAACGGATTACTTCACCAAGTGGACCGAAGCGGTTGGCCTTAAGAACATGACAGACAAGGAGGTAATTGAGTTTCTTACCGAGCATATTAATCATAAATTCAGCATCCCGCAAACTTTGACTACAGACCAAGGTACTTCATTTACATCTGGTCATGTTCGAGAGTTTGCTGAATCTTATGGAATTAGATTAGTTAATTCATCTCTATATTATGCTCAGGCCAATGGTCAAGCCGAGTCTAGTAACAAAACGTTGATTAAGCTTATTAAGAAAAAGATAGAAGATCATCCTAAAAGATGGCAAGAGGTCTTATCGGAAGCATTGTGAGCTCATCACATATCTAGACATGGAGCCACTAAAGTGACCCTTTATGAGCTCGTATATGGACAAGAGGTTGTTTTACCTGTCAAGGTAAATCTAAGAGCCTTGAGGTTAGCCAAGCAAAACGATTGTCCATTGGCAAGTATCATACTTTGGTGTTAGACAATATTGATAAGGTTACTGATAAGCGCTTGAATGCTTTGAAAGAAATTGAGAAGGATAAAGCAAGGGTTGTTAGAGCCTACAATAAAAAGGTAAAAATCAAAACTTTTCAGGTGGGCGAGTTAGTTTGGAAAACTATTCTGCCTGTTAGTTCAAAGAGCAACAAATTTGGGAAATAGTCTCCTAGTTGGGAAAGACCCTATAGGATAGTAAATGTCATAGCCAAAAATGTACACATGGTAGATGTGCGAGGGGAACCACTGCACAGGGCCCTTAACTGCCGACACTTGAAAAAGTATCATCCAAGTGTGTGGCAAGACACTTGAAAGAAAATGGCCGATATAATAAGTATTGTTGCCAAGAATGATAAAATGGTCGATGAGTCATGGAACCATCGCCGTTAGAGGTTTTTGAGTGTTTACAATATTTTGTTGGTATGTTTGCTTTACCAAAAAAACAAGGGGACATATGTTGAGACTCAAAATCTGCAAGTACTGGATTGTCCGCATAGTGTCAGAGTCTCCGGCAGACCTCTTTCTAGAATTCCCCAAGAACCACCGAAGTGTTCGGACAGGCACAAGTGTCCGACCAGTTATCGGAGTGTCCGGTGGACCCCCTTTTGGAATCAGTTTAAAACCCAACGGAGTATCCGGCCGATGACCGGAGTGTTCGGGCATCCTGGGAAGATCGAAAATTCATGTTTGACAAGCCGAAATATGGTAGGAGATATCTAAATTTTGACTAATGATGGTTATTTCGCAAGAATTATTTTTCAACATGTTTTTTAGGACGTGGGAGATATTTTTGAAGAGTTTAGCTAAATTCTACTAAAGAAGGAAAGAAGTGCTTAAAAAGACATGAAGATAAAAGCCATATCCATGATTTGAAGGTTCTAAAATGTAGCGCTCGCTGAGACGATCAAAATGGATATATGGATTACCTAAATTGGAGCCCGGACGAGGAAATCACGGCCTTAATAAAAATGGTTGCGATAAGGCCGGAGGCAACACCCTTTTTGGACACGAATTTTAGACCACTGGAGTCTCCTGCAATGAGCCGGAGTATCCGGCACCGGAGTGTCCAGCAATAAGTCGGAGTATCTGGTACATACCCGAAGTCTATTTTTGGGTAGTTTTTACACCAAATCAGAACTAATTTGTTTTCTAATCAAGAAGATCCGTAGCTCCACAGAGTAAGACCACCCCTACTCTATATGAAGAGGCCTAAGGCCGATTGAGGAGATATCCAAATCGATCCTATCATCTGCCTTTACATTTTGTACCTCTCTAAACCCTAATCTCCTTACTCGACTTCACTTTGCTATTCTTTCTTTGTCTCGGCGAAATTTGAAGGCGATCCAGCTAGCTGACTGAAGACGGATCAACGCTAAAAAAGTCTTGCTCTGACGAGGTCCCTCCCGAGTTTGACTTTCTAGGTGCTGCAGTAGATCAGCGTCGAGGCGACGCCGGCGTTTCTGCACACGGACGTGTGCGTGGTGCATTGGCCCGTGATCCGTTTCAGCGTCAACACATATCAATAGTCATCTGCTATAGTGTACAGTGTTACACTATCAATAAAAAATAGGTTTCTAAAATGTTAATATATGTTAACCTGTGAAGCCAAAAAGTGAAGAAGACCCTCCCGTTGTACATCGAAGTCTAGAAGATTTCAGTGGTCTATTCAAGGTTTGGGGTTTTATGACGTGTGTAGGTATAATTAGATGTGTGAATGCGTGTAAGAACCGATACTATATCTGTATTAAGTAGGGAAGGTAAAAAAAGGTAGCTATGATGTACCTTCTTTCAGACAAGGCATGCATATTTGGTTTTTAGGTTAGCATTTCAGTTTGCAGCCTAAATGTTTAAAAGTCCTCTATCTAGAAAAATCTATGGTACAACACGGAACAACAATAAAATATAGATACTAATATATGTCATGATAAATTTAAAATCTTACACTATCAATAATTTCCAGTGATAAGGGAAATTTATTATGTCACTCTCTCTTGAATACTATATATAGATAATGGAGATTTGTTACGGTGTTTGTGAGTACAGAGGTACATTTTCCTCCTCCATTAATACTTTTTAAAAATTGGTTTGGTCAAATAGGAATCCATTTTCTAACTGGCTTTCGTGCTTTGGTGAGTTTCAGTGTTTAGGTTTTAGATTTTCCATTCCTCATCAGGATTTTTTTTGGGAAACATCGCAAGGGAACTTTGCTGTTCCTATAAAATTTGGAAATGCAATAATAACTTCAGAAAATTTTCACAAAGCAGTTGAACTTTGCCGATATACATGTGGTGCGAACTACAAACACATCTGGAAGAATTCAAAACTTCTAAAAACACGTTCATAATGCCGGTACTATTTCACCCAGCCGTCAGGAGCCCTCCACTTTCACCCATCGATGCAAACCGTTTGCTTTGATGGTATTTCATTTTTTTATACTTGATGGTAGTATTCGGTTATAGCAACACGGGCCAGGCCCTGGCCTATGGTGGTGCTAATTTGAACCTGTGACATGTGCACAAGTGGATGAAAACGGAGGCCTGATCTGAAAGTGTATATAGGATCCTATGTGGATTTTGAATTAATTATGACAAATAATAAAACCTTTCGATATTACCTTTGAGAATATGTGTGCAGGGAAGAACATTATGTCAATATCATGCTGTTAGATCTTAATCACATAAAACTTAGATTAAAATCTCAGGATCTATCTAGCGTCATACATGAACACCGATTGGAGATGGAATTCAAGTACATACCATCTTCGTACGAAACCCCGAGAGCTCTTAATGCAAGTGTGATGGCGATTTTCTTGATGCAACATCGTCCATGGAATCCTGTAGAGGTCAGCAGATCTTCAACCTCTTTCATGCCTCGCTAGATCAGTCAGGGTCATTAGGAGTTGATTAGAGTGATAGATAATTTTCTGCCACACGTAATCAGAGGTCAGCCCTTTTCTTATAGGCATGGGGAGATTGGGACTTGCCATAAACTGGTTTGAAAGGTGCCCCCGATCAAGGTGCAAAATTAATAGGTAATTAATCATAATTATCTTCTTAAAATTTGGTCATTTGACTAAACTTGGGATCAATTCCAACACATGCATCCCCAAAAAGGAGGAAAAAAAGATGGTTACTCCACGGCCTCAAGTCGTATCAGGAGGGACCCAACAAACACTAAGATAAAAATAGTCAAGTGCTCAAGTCATTGCATTTCATATTCAAATTCTCTGCCTTGATCTAAAGCCTGCCTGGCCCTGTGTTGTTTGGAGTAGTCCGAGAGTACGAGTTCCGGCCAGACTCTAGAGAGTGGGTAGGTGGGGTTGTCTGGACTTTGTCCGGAACCTTTGGACTGTCCACCCCACCCCTAAGACTCCAGAACATGTGTATTCCGGCTGGGTCGGACTAGCCCGCTGGCTATGGGCGGATCCAGGTGTGAGCGAGTCCGAGCAGGCGCCCAGGCTCCCTGCCTGCTGCACTTTGACTATATCTATTATTTTTCAATGTTTTTAATGATTAAGTATACAATATTTTATTCGGATACTATTAAAACTTTTAGGATAAATTGAAAGTAGCGAACAATTTATTTTAGTGTTTTAGTGAGACCATCTCTGTTATCTCTCTATTTCTTAATATACAAAATAATGTAGCTCTAAAATTATTGTAGCTATCATGTATGCGTTTCGATGTTTGCCCAGGCTCTACAAATTTTTTGGATCCGCCACTGCTACTGGCCCTGTGAGCAGTTCCGCCGCTGTGCCCAATGAGCTCTCACTCATGCTCTTTACTATTTACGGGTACCGAATGTGGTTTTGGAATCCCTAGCCAGTGAGCTCGAGGAGGGTGGCCAGGCGCAGCAGCTGGTGACTCGGAAAAACTCCCAATGTAGCACTTCGCTCCTTCCCGTGAGTGGAGAAGCTCCGCAAGAGCAGATGGTGTGTAGGCTGGCGAAGAGAAAATTAAAAGCAATGGATGACAGAGTTGTCCAGTCCGTATTCCCACTGCCACCTTTTCCGACGGTGCTCATTCTTTGATGGCACTGAAACTAGTACTTACTCTGCGTTAAATTGTTATTGTTAGGATAGCAGTTTTAGCATCATTTCTTAATTAGTTCTCTATCAAAAGAACAATTTAAAATTGGTCAGAGTAATTTCTTTTCATAATGTATGTGGAGTCTCCCTAGAGACATGAAGCTGAGTTTACACGACATCGTAGCGGTTGAATATAATGTTTGTGTTTATACATGAAGCAATAAGTGAGTCCAGGCCGTCGTCATTGAAGTTACGATGCCTGTGTACATTTAAGAACAATGACATTTTTCGCATGCAGCTAGATCTTTTCCTGCAATGGAATTCCTATTCACATTTATTCTGAATTTAAGTGGTGTTTAGGTCAAACTCTTGCAACATCATTGTAATGGTAATTGGTTGCCGGTATAATGGTTTTCTATTCCAATACATTATTTGGTTGAGAGAAAATGTAACATAATCAAATCACAGGTGACATCTAGATCAAATCAAATGTTACCACAAATCTAAACTTGTAATATTACTGATTCAACAGCACCAGATTTTCTACTCATTACATAGAAATCCAGATAAAATCACCACACTGTTTTTTGTCTCTAAAGCTTTGCAATAAAACATTTCATCTAAACAGAGCACCAGAAACATTTCATTTAAACAGATCACTAGAAACAGAGCACATGTTTTCTGAACGTTTACAAAGCACTGGAAACAAAACGTACACACACCCAGATAAAATTATTTCACAAGACAACTAAAGGCAGTGAACTAAAACTGAAGTTATTAGCCCAGAAATAAGCAGACTTAGATCATCTGTTACTAACCCAGCCATTCGCAATGACAAGCTTGCTCAAATTGTTCAACAGACCAGCGGCAACAGACAAAAATCCATATGGCAATAGCAGACAACCTCCAGAAGGCAGTAACAACCTTGGTAACAGACTACCTGACCATCAGACAATTGATAGTGCAGGAGGAGCTCATCAATAATGTCGATTTTGTGCATTGTCTATGAAAGGCAATATATTGGTATATTAGTAAGTGCTTTTAACATTAAACTTAGAGTAGAAAGGGAGGACAAAAACAAATGTATTTCTAATGGATAAGTGACTAGAACCATGCAATTGAATGCTCACGCAACAGCTTGTTAAACTTTGAAACTATATTTAGGTTGTCGATCAGAATGTGGCTACTTAAAGGAATGAAAAGGGGACCAAATTCAGAGAAAGAGTGCTCAGTTTCAATTACAACGAAGCATGTTAACAATGTTTTCACTCCTTAGCGCTCCAGGAAGTGAAAATAGCTTGCCCATCTGATCTTCGCAAACACACTAGCAGCTTTGATCACTTCACGCCGGTAAATTCAAGTCTTTGGACCTTGTTTTCAACCTTCTCTCTTAGGCCCCGTTTGGAACGGAGGAAATTTCATGTTCCTGCATTTTTTCCTATGAAATTGAACTGATTCCTGCGAAATTCCTGCGCTCCAAATGGTTAGCTTCTACTGGGTTCCTCACTCATTACCTTCTCCTGATTCATAGCTTCACGCTCCATAGCTTGTGCCACTATTCCAACTGATGTGGTCACAACCTTAAGATCGCCACTCATTTCATTGAACATCTCCACTCTTTAAAAAGCACAATTAGTTCTTTCCTATGGTCACCCAACAAATTGTTCCCCATAGAGATGAAATAGACTTCACGCATACAGAAAATTGCACTCAAACTTATCCCTTCTTCAAATCTAATGGCCAAGATCACTCTTCCCAATGCCACACTCTATTCAACGGGTGACAACGCTCCGCCTCCCCTGCCGCCGCATGGAGCTCGAGGCTGAGCCACATCATATCTCCACACCCACACAACTCCTACCGACGCCTCCTCTTCTTCACCTTTGCTTCCTACACGATTCCACTCTTCCCACCGCACCATCTCCAGCACTCACTTGACTAGAGCATCTGTTCGTTGAGCTCGGACATTGACCTCTTCTTCATAGTGAGATCTCAGCCCTCCTTCCTTTCGTGTCAAACCTTCATTGAAAAAATTGCTGAGTAACTCTGTGTGTGTGTGCATCCACCGCCCTGTTCTCCTCCTCCTCGACAGTGTCTCACGGTGCGTTAGACCGGCTTTTGATGCAGGGCCCTTCTCTATCTTCAAATTTTCTCCGCAAGTAGGTTCCCTCTTTTATTCTCTTGCCTTCCTTTTGAATTTATATCTCTAAAAGATGCATCCTATTTTCTGGAAATGGTATGCTTATTAGGGGTGTAAAGTAGTGACCATTAGGTTAATCTCTAAGCCTATGTAGTTCAAAAAAATGAACTATCAAAATCCCCTCTACTTTTGAAAAATTAATTCATTTTTCAAAACAAAAGAGGTTTGGAGGTTAACCACAGGTGCACCTATTTACACCCCTAATGCTCATGTGAGAAGAGACATCGATCACTTGACCGGTGTTTCTTCTTGTCACAATATATCTCATGGAATTAATTTTAGAAAATCTGATGTGCTTCAGTATTTATACTACCTTGCTCAGGTAATGCTCGCAGGATCTATAATGTAGCATGCATGATATTTGTTTCTTCTATGTTGATTTACTTCTCCAATACTGATAATTTAGTAGAAGTTCATTAAAATATAGTATTCTTTATATTAGAAATTCAATGCTATTATATGATATATTGTTTTTGAACAATAGTCTAATTATTTGGAGTCATGTTTAGAACTTCAACGTGAAACTTTCTGATTTCGGATTGGCCAAGCATGGTCGCAAATAGTCTCATCATCAACAAGAGTCATGGGAACCAATAGCTATCTAGCTCCCAAGTTTGTTTCTACTGGTATGGCTACCCCTTTTGGTTTCGACAAATTTTACAAAATTAAGTAGCAGCAAACAGAATATATGTTCAAATTGCTTAATATTTTCATGAACTATGTCATCTGTATGCGAAGAGTGATGTGTATGGCTTCGGCGCCGTGCTGTTTGAGATACTCTCTCTAGCCATAGGGCAATTGGTACCTGCAGATAAATATTTAAACTTTCTAATGATCCATATTGAATTAAGTTTTGGAAGGACTTCCACAATGTTGCTCTACTTTATTACAAAGATTTTTGAATTTCCTATGCGTATTTGTAATTTTATAAAAAATTCTTTTGGTAGACATAACAACATTACCAAATATGATTTTTTTATAAAATTACAAATATGCATAGGAAATTCAAAAATCCTTGTAATAAAGTAGAGCAACAATGTGGAGGTCCCTCGAAAACTTAATTCAAGATGAATCATAAGACAATTAAAAATATTTACTTGCAGGTGTCCATTGTCCTATGGCTAGAGAGCAATTCCAGCAGCATGATGCCAAAGCCACACATCACTCTTCAGATATAGATGGCCTAGTTCACAAAAATATTTAGCAATTTGAACATATATTCTGTATGCTGCTACTTAATTATTGTCAAAACCATAAGGGTAGCCATACAAGTAGAAACATATTCAGCAGTTGGATAGCTATTGGTTCCCATGACTCTTGTTGCTGATGAGACACTTTGCCATCAAGACCATGCTTGGCCAATCTAAAATCAGAAAGCTTTGTATTGAAGTTCTGAACACGACTCAAAATAATTAGACTATTGTTCAGAAAACAATATATCATATAACAGCATTAAATTCTAATATAAGGAATACTATATTTTAATGAACTTCTACTAAATTATTAGTATTGGAGAAGTAAATTTATAGAGTGCCAACATAGAAGAAACAAATATCATGCTTGATTATGGAACTACCAGCATTACCTAAGCAAGGTAGTATAAATACTGAAGCACACGAGATTTCCTTAAATTAATTCCATGAGAAATATTGTGACAAAGAAGAAACATCGCGGTCAAGTGATGAATGTGTCTAGTTTTTGCATAAGCATACCATTTACAGAAAATAGGACATGCCTTTTAGAGTTATAAATTCAAAAGGAAAGCAAGAGAGGAAAAGAGGGAACTGCAGAGAAAACCTGAAGATAGAGAATGGTCCTGCATCAAAAGCTGGTATGATGCACGGCGAGACGCTGTCGATGAGGAGGAGGAGAGGGCACAAGATCTGAGAGAGAGAGGGAGAGAGGGCGGGGGGGGGGGGGGGGGGGGG
>BCLF01000001.1:6653599-6665783 GCA_001602275.1 Zoysia japonica | reverse complement strand
GGGGGGGGGGGGGAGGATGGGATGGGTTATAAGATTAGATGGATCGTTCAGATGCATAAGATGCAACGATGGTGATTAGATGATGATGGGGCGCAATGACATATAGAAATACAAATCTTATTATTTCATTGATCCACAAGGAGAGAGTTCATCCAGAACAATTGATCCCCCCATTAAAAACTTTCATTTCCCCTTTCTCTTTCCATTTGCCCAATAAAATCGCCCCTGCAGCTTGCAGCGGCCACAGTATTCTTCTAATTTCCATGGTGGAAAACAGTATTAGGAAATTAGAGTAAATTCCTTATCAGCCATAAAAAAAACTGCAATTTCCTTATCACCCACTCAAAATTTTCAATTTCCTTATCAACCATCTATGTTAACTTTCTTTCTTTATTCAACACTCCTATACATTTTGAGATTTGAAAAAAAAATGTATGCCCTTCTATCATTTTTTGCTAAGCTGCCCATTTTAGTGGATGCTGTTGTATTTTAGGAATTATAAAATTTTTACAAGGAACAATTTTTATTTTCAATTAAAATTTATATTTTGATCTGAACTATTTTATTTATTTTTGAGCTCTTGGGCCATAATATGAATTTGTGAGAGAAGATTGGTTTCAACAAAGTCCACTAAAATGGGTAATAAAAATGATATAAAGGCAAATAAGTCTTTTTCAAGCTCTGAATGGATGCAATTGGTGAGTAAGGAAAGAATGTTACCAATGGTGATTGATAAGAAAATTAATTTTGAATGGGTGCTAAGAAACTTGAATTTTTTGGATGGATGATAAGGAATTTAGCATTAATGAAATCACCACATTCATTTCCTCTTAATGACTTTTGTCCAATGTTGCCAGAATTTTATTTTTAGAATTACAAGCTTCATGCGAAGATCTTGAATGTCTTTTCTTTTGTTATACAATATGTCTTCTTTGTTCTAACTACTGATTCCATCATCAGTGCCTTCCTCAAACCTTCCATATCTAGGGCACTTCTATGTCAATAGACCAAAGAAAAGGTTCTGGGCTATAATGCGGCCTTCATGCAGTGGCCAACTAGGTCAACATAGCATAGGAGCTCACTAGGCTCTCACTCATAGGATTCTTTGGAAGGAATAATTAAAAGGATAAGTGCAATGTGCTAGGGTATGTCATGATTAGAATCATGTGTTGCCTGTTACCAGCTTAGGTATTACTACCTCTACATGATCTTTTGAAATAGTTATAAGAAACCATTATCGATGTTAGGCATGTGGATTTGCATTATAATATCAACTATTCAGAAAATAATGACCAAATGTTATTAATTACTCCATCTTGATTTACATTAAATTGTCCTTAGCTAGACACGATAAGGTACAGACAACCTAGCTCGTTTCAATAAAGTGAAGAGATATTCCTAGTTTGGAAAACAATACTAGGACTTTGGCTAAAGCATGATCATCAACCATTAAAGTATGCAACGCTCTACCAGGGATATAATACCCTGGCTCAGTAGTATTAAGTTTCAGCCTTGTGGCCCAAGTCTTCTGAATTAGACTCATGTTGGTTGTTTATATAAGTTTGGATCATATAAATCGCTGTGCTTCAAACATAAAGCCTATCGGTTAACTTTCACTACTACAAAAAGCATTTCTCCCGACACCCCCCACCCTAGAACAATGCAGGCGGTTTTTAACAAGAAACTGCTGGTGCTAGGTAGCAGGTGGGCTCGGGGAAGACAACCAACCGCCTGCGAAAAAAGGTCCTAATGGAGGTGGATGTCCTAACTGACCGCCTGCACTATAATGCAGGCCGCACGTTAGGACAACCAGCACGTTACGACAACCGCCTGCATTAGGACCTTTTCTGCATGCGGCTGTCTTAACTATCCGCTTATATCCTAAATGCAACCACATATTTTAAGAGAACCGCATGCATTAGATTAGCCTATATAAGACACAGTAGTGCCGCGCCTTGTTCCTCGTGACGCCCTTGGAACAGAGGCGCGGCGCAGCGAAATCCGGTTGTGGGGAGGGACGGTTTTGTTTTCGATTCTTTTTGCGGATCTTGTTTCTAGAGGTATGTAGATGTTTTTCCATCAATTTAGTATAAGTTTGGTTGCAATTTGAGCAATATAATCTAGATTTTCTAATATCTAGGGTTTCTCAAGTTTTTTTGTAATTTTGATGATTCAACTAAAGTTTATCATGTTTGTGGTGATTCTTAATACTCTTACGAGATTACATGTCTCCTACCTTTTTTTATCTCATATTTATAGTTTAATTGGTTAATTTGTACTTCAAATATATATGAGATCAATCCGCTAGGTTTCTTACAATTTTGATTACTAAATTAATTGAGTAGAGTTTACAATTAATATTTTGTGGAGATTATTAATATCCCATAGCATTACATTTCTCCAAATTTTGAACCCATATTTATATTTTAATTGACTAATTTTTGCTTTAAATAAATATAAGATCAATATACAGGATAGGTTATGATATTAATAATTAAATTGACTATAGTTTACAAATCTTTGTGGTGAATCTATATTCCAATGATCGATTACATGTAGTTAGTTAATTCTTTTTAATCGTAGTCTCTTTGTTAGAATCATATGTATATTATTTAAAAATTAATTATCTCGATCGCTTTTTTACTTTATATGCAGACTGAGATAAAAAAGCATCGATTATGGATGTATAATGCATCAAGATCTTCTCCCAAGTACCTTCAAAATGTTTTTTTATTTGTAGAAGCTGCTAAGAAACATGCGAGTAGAGAAGGTCCAACAAGATAGCCTAGTCTAATGCTTTAGTAATGCAATCCCATTTGATCAAGAGAGTTTTTATGAAGAAGAACATGATATGGACAGAACATAGAGAGATAGATATATCTTTCAGAAATATTGACATACCGTTTTAAATCCAGTGGCTTGTAATGATGATTTAAGAGTTCAAGACAACATCGATTAACTTGACCCTGATCATGATGATACTGCAACACTCAAGATGATGATGAAGATATTCCATTTGACTTTGAAGAGATGTTGCATCACGTTGAACCACAAGTGCTGATATCTATGGGGGTTTAGAGATGTCTAGATAATATAGAGATATTGGAGAAAGCATCGAATGACCTTTTATATGAGGAAACAAAAGGATGTGATAAAGAGTTTACAATGTTGCGTGCTGTGCTTGAACTTCTTAAGTTGAAGGCTTGCAATGGATTTTATTTGGCATGAGATTTGCCATCAGAATGGTGAATTTTATGAAAAGAAAGAAACGAGTTGTTGAACTATCCACATCTTTCTTTGTATGATAGGTTTAGGCTCTTCTTGATGATTGAGACGATATTTGATAATGTAAAGTTGGATAACTCTTATTGTATTTTGTAATATACATTTGTTTGTTGGAAGTTTGATTTGTCTATATGAATATTTTTTTGCTTGAGTTATGTGTTAAATCTAAGTGCAATTTGTATTTCTGACCTGTATAATAATAAATATTATTCGATTTTAAATTAACTTTAAAATAGTAATGCAAGCGGCTGATAAAACGAACCACCAGCATTTCATAACGTAATGCCGACGGCTCATGTAAGCGGACGCCTACATTACACACTGTAAAACAGGTGGTCTACAGAACTGCCGCCTGCATTATGGTCTCTAATGCAGGCGGTTGTCATTAGGTTCCGCCTGCATTATGGAGCCCTAATGCAGGCGGTTGGTAATGACAACCGCTTTTTAATGCAGGCGGTTCTTAATTTACGCCTGGAAAAATTATCTATTTTTACAGACTATAGAATAGCAGCGGATTGAAATTCCGCCTGTAGAGAACCGCCTGCAGAAATGCTTTTTGTAGTAGTGTTTATAACGAAGGAAGTGAGGTGTAATACATAAATGTAGTATTATGCGCAGTGTAATGGCATTACAAAGGCATCTGCTATCGGCATAGTTACAATACTGGGCTAAACGTAAATTTTAGAGGCGTGTTACAAAGGCATCGGCTATTTCCATATCTACAAGACCTATATATATGATCTCCATTCAGAATGCCCAACACTATTCACGAGAGAAGTGCTCCAACAGGTTAATGCAACATAATCCAGCTTCGTCCAAAGGAAGTATTGCCACTTTGCCGGACCACATTTGCCTGGTAGGCTAGCTTCTAGTCCTGTTAGTCCACTTCCCTTGCTTTTGTATCGCCTTAAACTCCCATTACAAGCTGTAGGGCTTCTTTGGAACGGAGGATTTTCGTAGGAATTGTGCAGAAATTTCACAGAAATCAGTTCCATTTCACAGAAAAAAGCAGAAATAAGAAAAATTTCCTTCAATCCAAAGAGGCCGTAGTATGTCCACTTCCCTTGCTCTGTATGGATCTTGGCAAAACATACTGCAATTATAGGGTCCACACGCACCCTGTAGTATGTCCAGTTCCCTTGATCTGTACGGATCTAGGCAAAACATACTGCACAATTCCAGGGTCCACACGCACCCAAGGGAGCGAGTTCGATGATGACATCACTCTATTAGATACAAACAACACTCCTCCAATTACTATTGATCGTCTAATCACAAGAGCTCGTGCACAAAAATTGAACTAAGAAATAAGCACACATGGCAGTGAGTTCGATGATGACATCACTCTATTAGATACAAACAACACTCCTCCAATTACTATTGATAGTCCAATCACAAGCTCATACATAAAAATTGAACTAAGAAATAAGCTCGTTTCTAAACATATATCTATCCTCCTTTAATAATATATTGCTCATACAACTTTATTATGATTAGAAATGGAAAAGATCAAAAGAAGCATAGAGAAGGATTTGGAGGCATACAAAACAAGGAATAGACATATGTAACAGTTTAGATCCAAATATGACCTACGTCCACGCACACGCTGTGTGAGCCGCACCTACACAGCAAGCCGTTTATATTTTCATCGTTGCTTTGCGTAAAAAGGTTAATTCGAAATTACTACGCACTGGGTCACTAGTTATTTAAGTTGGTATATCCCTCTTCGAATTAGCAAGGTAAGACCTCCTTTGGAACCCAGGAAATTTTCTTGTTTCCTGCATTTTTCCTGTGAAATTGAGCTGATTCGTGTGAGATTATATTTTTATAAAATTCCTACGTTCCAAAGGAGGCCTAAAACTATTTCTCATAGTTTACTCACATCACAAGTTATGGAAGTTGGGCTTTTTTTATGGGCCTCGCAACATACAAATCCAGAGGAGTTCCAATTCTCGGGTTGAGGTCCTCGGATTTTTTGAGCAGTGGTCATTAAAATGGACGCTTAGATCGCTATAGACTCTAAGAAGATAAACTTTCTAATGACACCGATATCACTTTCAAATTCGACTGAAGACATTGAGATTCATCAAAACAAACTGATGTTCAAAAGCTGGTCGGGTGCTACAAAATCCTTAGACCATGTATTTTTCTTAGACCCATTAATATGAAGGTTGCACCTGAATGACGCTCCTAAGAGATCTCCAACTCCAACAGTGCTCTATTAATCTATCCTAAATTTAATTATTATGAAAATGTATAAAAATCTTCCTCTAATAGCTCCGTTAAATATCTCCTTACTTTTATTCGTCCAATTTCCCCACCACTGCTCGCCGGCCATAATTTTCCCGTCACTGCTCGCCGGCCGACGTCTCCACCTTGTCCCACCGGCTCGAGTAAACCACATCGAAGTCGCGCGTCTGGCCACCCCGTCCTGCTCCGGCCTGACTTTTGATGTGTGTCCCTGCCTCACCTCATAAGTGTGTCCCGCAGCTCGATCAGGCTACTCCGCGTCGAGCACCGGGGAGTGCCGGGTAAAAAAATAAAAAATCCGGACATCCGAACGTGCCCCACGCTACCACTGCCACATGCCGCTCTCCTGCAAAAACATGTCGGCTTCGGCGGCGTGCAATCCTGGCCGCTCGCGCCTGCGCATGACGGCGGGGAGCCGCGTCCGGACATCCGGCAGAGGTGAAAAAATCCGCGTATGCGCCGTGCCGTCCTGGTCAACCCTGACGCGCGGACCCTTTATGGCCTTCCTCGTCGATCGCACGCCAAACCAAAGCGGCATCTTGTGAGGGCCGCTGGCGTCAGGTCTAGGAAAAAAATTTGTCGAAATTTCACTGTATTTATCGATTGTCAAATAATTCTTGCGCGCTTAGTGTGGTTAGTTAGTTTGTTTTATTTTTAGCATGCGTGTGTGCATGGCCGAGTACTTGGTCATGGTTAGTTGGAGCTCTGGCCGGACTTTGTGTGTTCTTGCGAGCGCGTCGTGCGTAGTGTGCGGCATGCCATGACCCGAGATGCCTGGCATCGTGGAAGTTGTGGTTTTATGCACGTCAGGTAGTGGCTTCGTGGCTATTTTTCATCTGCTCTGTAATCAGGTTAAATACAGTTCAATAGAGTCTAGAAAAGCTCAGTTCGCTTGAGCGCAAAACTCTGTCCATTCTCTCGTGTGTGTGCTGTTTTAGCAGCTCGTCGTCCTCCAGCGAACTTCTGACAAGTGGCATCAGAGCCGGCCGGGGCTTGATCGCGGTGAGGTTTCGTCGTTGGAATCGGGATCGCGCGGTTGAATTCGCGCTATGGCAGGCGGCAAGAGCGGCGACGAGTCAAGCGTCTCCAAGGGCGGCGGGGTTGTCCAGCGAGTTGTTGGTGAGGTGGGCGCCAGGGCCAACTGGCCTACGCTCACCAAGACCAACTACTCGGACTGGGCACTGCTGATGTCGGTGAAGTTGAAGGCGCGATCGCTGTGGGAGGCCGTCAGCAAAGGTGGTGTGGAAACGGCGGACGACATAGCAGCGCTGGAGGCGCTGTGCAGTGCCGTGCCCCCGGAGATGATGCCCACCGTCGCGGCAAAGTCGTCGGCAAAGGAGGCATGGAACGCAATTGCCACCATGTGCGTCGGCAACGATCGTGTGAAGAAGTCAACAGCGCAGCAGATGCGCCGGCAATTCGACTTGGAGACATTCAAAGAAGGAGAGACAGTGGAGGACTACGCCATGTGCCTGAACAGCATGGTGGCCAATCTCGCGACTCTTGGCGAGGTTGTGGAGGAGACCAAGGTGGTGGACAAGATTCTTCGCAGCGCACCCCCTCGGTTCAAGCAGATCGTGCTAGCAATCCAGACGCTCCTTGATGTGTCGACGCTTACGGTCGCCGACATCACAGGATGGCTCACGGCGGCGGAAGAGGCGTTCGAGGTGCCAACAGATGGTGAGCCAAGATGGCAAGCTCTACTTGACCGAGGAAGAGTGGAACGCACGCCGGAAGTGGCGCTAGGCGGAGAATGGCGGGGGCGGCAGCACACGAGGAGCTTCAACGCGCGGCGGCAGCAGGTGCGGGCGCGGGCGTGGCAGCAGACTCTGGCTCGTCTTTGACACCTGGGTTGGGCGGCACTCCGAGCAGGCTCGGCAAGGACCAGTGCCGGCGGTGTGGAAAATACGGGCACTGGACCGTGATTGCAAGTCAATGCCCAAGAAGGAGGAAGTACATGTGGCTCAGGAGGAGGAAGCTTCGTTAATGCTGATGCGAGCGCAGGTGCAAACGAAGATTCATTCCCCATCGCCGCCACCAGCGATGCAATCTGCGACGCTCGTGCAGTCTGTGTCCCTTGCGCCGATTCATCGGCGTGAGGAGAAGCTCCTGGTCCAGCTTGGGGCAGCGGAGGAGCAAAACGAGCCCAGGTCGTGAGTGCTGGACACAGGGGCCACGAACCACATGTCGGGGTCCCAGGCGGCGTTCGTGGAGCTGGACATGGCGGTCTTCGGCACGGTCAGGTTCGGCGATGACTCGGTGGCAAGGATTGAAGGATGCGGGACGGTGCTGTTTGTCTGCAAGAATGGCGAACACCGCTCCTTCTCCGGTGTGTATTTCATCCCTCGTCTCACGACAAATATTGTGAGTATTGGGCAGCTTGATGAAGCAGGGTACAAGATACACATTGACACTGGGATGATGAAGATCCGCGAGCCTGGAGGGCAGCTACTGGCGAAGGTTGCTCGGCGGGCAAACAGGCTGTACGTGCTCGACATCAAATTGGCACGGCCAGTCTGTTTGGTGGTTCGCGGAGAGGAAAACGCCTGGCGGTGGCACACCAGGCTTGGCCACATCAACATGGCCCGATCAGGAAGATGGGACGAGAAGAGATGGTCCGGGGGTTGCCTGAAATCAAGCATGTTGATCAGCTGTGTGAGGCATGCCTCGCAGGCAAGCAGAAGAGGATGGCATTCCCGGACCAGGCAAGGTGGCGAGCAGAACGTGCTCTGGAACTCGTCCACGGAGATCTGTGCGGACCAGTGGCACCGGCGACTCCGAGCGGGAACAACTACTTCCTACTTCTCGTCAACGACAGAAGCCGGTACATGTGGGTGACACTGCTACTGTCCAAGGATCGAGCTGCGGAGGCGATCAAGCATTTCCAGGCACGTGCTGAAGCAGAATCAGGGTGCAAGCTGAGAGCACTTTGCACCGACCGAGGTGGAGAGTTCACCGCCAAGGAGTTCATGGAGTACTGCACGGCCGACGGCGTCGAACGGCAACTGACGGCACCGTATTCTCCTCAGCAGAATATTGTCGTTGAACGCCGGAATGGGATGATCGTTGGAACAGCACGCAGCCTGCTCAAGGCAAAGGGACTGCCCAGCTGGTTCTGGGGAGAGGCGGTAAATACTGCAGTTTATCTCCTGAACAGAGTGCCTATGAAGAGTGTGGATGGAATGACGCCGTTCGAAGCATGGTATGGCAAGAAGCCCGCTGTTCATCATCTGCACACATTTGGATGTCTGGCCTATGTCAGGAACACAACTCCTCATCTGAAGAAGCTTGAGGACAGAGGGAGAAAGATGATCTTCGTTGGTTATGAGCGTGGATCCAAAGCAAACCGTGCTTATGATCTGGTCACAAAGCGTGTCCACGTGACATGTGATGTGGTCTTCGACGAGGCAGGCCAGTGGGACTGGTCCGGCGAAGAAGATCAAGGTGTCGGAATGGGCTGCAGCGACAACATCTTCACCGTCAAGTTTACAAGCGTGGCGGAGCCGGAGGAGCAGGGGCAGGAGGAGCCAGTCTCCCCTGTTTCTTTGCCTGAACAGTCTACACCCCCACCAGCTGCACCGACATCACCGGGCGTACCGACATCAGAGATTGAGTTCGTGTCGCCGCCGGCTAATGTGCACGAGCAGCTGGACGCCGACCACGACGACGAGGCACCACTGCGGTTCAGGACCATGGACGACGTCATCGGCCCTGCTACACCACCAGGTCAGGCAGTTCGTGATCTAGGTGGTGGACACCTCCTTGCAGTGAGTGCGGAGGAGCCTGCCACATTGGCGCAGGCAGAACATGATCCAAGCTGGCTCCGAGCAATGGAGGAGGAGCTGCAAGCGATTGAAGAAAATGAAACCTGGACACTCACTGAGCTCCCTGCTGGCCGGAGTGCCATTGGGCTCAAGTGGGTGTACAAGGTTAAAAGATATGAGCAGGGAGCTGTGGTGCGGCACAAGGCACGGCTCGTCGTCAAGGGGTACGCTCAACGCCACAGCATCGACTACGACGAAGTCTTCGCTCCAGTGGCGCGAATGGGAGCAGTGCGGCTGCTCTTGGCATTGGTGGCGCACGAGGGCTGGGAAGTTCATCACATGGACGTCAAGTCAGTATTTTTGAATGGCGACCTTCAGGAGGAGGTGTTTGTGGAGCAGCCACCTGGTTTCAGCAAGGCTGGAAAGAAGCACAAGGTATATAAACTTCATAAGGCTTTGTATGGTTTGCATCAGGCGCCGAGGGCTTGGAATCAGAAGCTGGATGAAAGTTTGATTTCGTTGGGTTTTATTAAAAGCCCTTCGGATCATGCTATATATTGCAGAGGAGCTGGTGCAGAACGTCTGGTGCTGGGGGTTCATGTGGATGACCTGGTTATCACAGGTACTTGCAGTTTGGTCATTCAAGAATTCAAGATGGAGATGACCAAGATATTCAAAATGAGTGATTTGGGAATTGAAGTAAAGCAGAGAGAAGAAGGTATATATCTCAGCCAAAGTAATTATGCTAAGAAGATCTTGGAGAAGGCAGGGTTGTCTGATTGCAATCCTTGTAAGGTTCCAATGGAACCTAGATTAAAGCTCAGTAAAGAAAGCACAAGCCCACTGGTGGATGCAACCTTATACAGGAGTTTGGTTGGCAGCCTCAGGTATATAACCAATACTCGTCCTGATCTTTCTTTTTCAGTCGGGTATGTGAGTAGGTATATGGAAGAGCCACATGAAGAACACCTTGCAGCAGTGAAGCATATCCTAAAGTACATTGCTAGGACATATGGTGCTGGTCTCTTCTATGCAAGGAAGAAGGAGGTGAAACCAGTTATAGCAGGATACAGTGATAGTGACTTAGCTGGTTATGTTGACAGCCGAAAGAGCACTGCTGGTCTTATCTTCTTCCTTGGTGATGCTCCAATTAGTTGGCAATCAGCAAAACAGAGAGTGGTGGCCTTATCTAGTTGTGAAGCAGAGTACATTGCGGCTGCAATAGCTGCTTGTCAAGCTGTGTGGTTGGTGAGGTTGCTAGCTGAAGTCTTAGATGAAGAGGTGGGCACACCAGTGTTGAGAGTAGACAACAAGTCTACCATTTCCTTAATCAAGAGTCCTGTGCATCACGACCGGAGCAAGCATATTGATATACATTTTCATCTGATCCGAGAGTTTGCAAACACTGGCCAAATTGAGGTGAAGTTCATCAGAACAGAGGAGCAACTTGGGGACATTCTCACGAAGCCTCTCCGCCGAGTCAAGTTTGAAGAACTTTGCAGGAAGATTGGTCTACTGCTCAATCAGTAGTCTGGCGCATCAAGACTTAGGAGGAGATTTGTCAAATAATTCTTGTGCGCTTAGTGTGGTTAGTTAGTTTGTTTTATCTTTAACATGCGTGTGTGCATGGCCGAGTACTTGGTCATGGTTAGTTGGAGCTCTGGCCGGACTTTGTGTGTTCTTGCGAGCGCATCGTGCGTAGTGTGCGGCATGCCATGACCCGAGATGCCTGGCATTGTGGAAGTTGTGGTTTTATGCACGTCAGGTAGTGGCTTCGTGGCTATTTTTCATCTGCTCTGTAATCAAGTTAAATACAGTTCAATAGAGTCCAGAAAAGCTCAGTTCGCTTGAGCGCAAAACTCTGTCCATTCTCGCGTGTGTGTGTTGTCTTTGCAGCTCGTCGTCCTCCGACGAACTTCTGACATCGATGTCATCTGATATTTATATTATCACCAAAATTTTATCATTTAATATCTTTAATCAACGAAAATTGCTTTGTTTGTATATATAACCATGTTCTTTTATACTAGATTGAAGGTAATTTCTTATGTGTTTGTGTCAATTAGTTTTAAAAGTATTTAAATTAAGTCACCAAAATTACCAATATATCCGAAATATCGCATTCATCAGTAACTTTCAATATTTTTTTATACCGGAATTTTTTTTCTATAGTCAGGTGCTGGCGTCCGGCGACGGCTGCGTCTTGTGATGAAGATCATGGCGACTGGCGTCTTCCGAATATTGAATCTTGCGGACGGGCGATCCAGCACTGGCCTTGCGTCGAGTCTGCATTGCGTGCGATCTGCCAATCGATCTCCACGATGACGATCAAACTAAATTAGGTCTCGAACCAGGTAGTCTGGGCAGGTTGTTTTACTTGGGCCAAATTCAAAATTATTGAAATATATTTAGAGGAGTTGTTGGAGGAGATGAGTAAAATACACTATTACAAAAAGGGTTTATTTCGACATCCCTTTTTAAAGTGCAGGCGGTTGATAGTTGTCAACCACCTGTACTAAGAAGTATGTGGGTCCCACCAAGAGAAACGCCTGCACATAAAAGTCAGTGCAGGCGGTTGTCTTAAGGAACCGTCTGCACAAAGACTTTTATTAGTGCAGGCAGTCACTTAAGGCAGCCGCCTGCACTAAGTACATTTGTGCAAGCGGTTCTGTTAGACAACCACTTGTACTAAGGATATTAGTTCAGCGGTTGCCTAAAAGAACCGCTTCTCCATTTATACAATTGGCGTGCTTAAGAGGTCCGCCAGAACTAATACCGACAAGTATAAATATAGGCCTTCGGCCGCCCTGTTCCTCGCGCGACGCGGCTGGACCAGAGGGCGCGCGCGGTGGTGAGGCGAACTTCGATCGGCGGGGGGGGGGGGG
>BCLF01000001.1:6624696-6653588 GCA_001602275.1 Zoysia japonica | reverse complement strand
GGGAGGTTTTCTTTGCAAATCTTTTTTGGAATCTTGTTCTTTAGGGTAATCTATTACACCTACTCTGATTTATTTTAAAATAAAGTGCGATTTGTATCCTAATTCTTAGATTATTCATTATCTAGGATTTCTCAACATTTTTGGAATATTGTTCTCTAGGGTAATCTATTGCTCCTCCTCCGATTTGTTTCAAGATTAAGTGTGATTTGGTACTCTAATTCCTAGATTCTTCATTATCTAGGGTTCCTCAAGGTTTTGCCATTTTAGAAGATTTATATTAGCTAAATTTTAACATATTTTGATAATTCTTAACCTTCTAAGTTTTCATTCATGTTGTACAAGTCGCAAATTTTAATTTTGTAATTATTAATTAGCATTTTAAGTTTTCATTCATGTTGTACAAGTCCCAAATTTTAATTTTGTAATTATTAATTAGCATGTTATTATGTGTAGCTAATATGTAATTAGTATTTTATTTATTTAAATCTATAAAATTATTCGTAGGTAGAGATAAAGAATGGATCGAGCATGAACGTACAATGCACCAAGACCTTCTCCAGAGTATCTTCAAAATATTTTTTTATTTGTTGAAGCCGCTAAGAATCATGCTAAGAGGGAAAAGAGAAATAAAATATTTTGTTCATGTATTGATTGCGCCAACGATATTGCCTGGCAAAATACTAGTGATCCAGTCACACTTGATCAAGAGAGGTTTTGTGAAAAGCTACAACATATGGACAGCACATGGAGAAAAAGATGTCTCAAGTGGATTGTCTATATGTTGTGGCAGTTGGAAGCAGCACTGATCATCCTACTATGGATCTCGATACTGAAGATCATGATGATGATGATGATGATAAAGAGGATATTCTATTTGACTTTGAGGAGATGCTACGTCACGTTGAACCACAAGTGCTAACATCTATGGGGGTTGAGAGAGGTCTAGCTAATATGGAAGTTTTGCAGAAGGCATCGAATGACTTTTTGTATGAGGAATCAAAGGGATGTGAAAAAAAGCTCATGATGTTGCGTGCTGTGCTTGAACTTCTAAAGTTGAAATCCAAAAATTTATGGTCTGATAGTTGCTTCATAGAGCTTTTGAGTCTGCTAGCAAAAATACTTCCAAAGCCAAACAAGATGCCAACCACCACTTATAGAGCTAAGAAACTTAAATATCCATTGTCGTTGGGTATGACAAAAATACATGCGTGTCAAAACCACCACTTATGGAAAAATGTCCGACATGTGCCATCAATCGATACAAAAAGAGTTACAACCATATATACCCTAGTAATTTGAAGAAAAGAGCACAGAAGAAGAATAACTCTATCGGTGCAGAGATTGATGATGATAGTAGTACCAATGAGTTGAGTGGAAAGAGAAAGATTCTTGCCTTAGTGATGTGGTACCTTTCAGTGATTGATCGCTTAAAGCGTCAATTCTCAAACCCTAGAGATGCTGAACTTATGCGTTGGCATGCTGAGAAGCATAGGATGAACGCGGAAAAGCTTTGACACCAGGCTGATGCAACTCAGTGGAAGAATTTCAATCTTCTTTATCCAGAGTTTGCTAAGAAGATTCAAAATATAAGGTTTGGATTGAGTACGGACGTCATGAATCCATTTGTGAAAATAGGACCGTACAAGTACTTGGCCTGTTATTCTAACGATGTACAACCTTCCAAACTGGTTGTGTCACATATGAAAGTACCTCATGCTGTCCATTCTTATCCAAGGCCAAAACAAACAGGCATCAATATTGATGTGTTCCTAGAACCTTTGATGAAGAATATGACAAAGCTATAGAACGAAGGTGTTCGAATCTGGAATGATTTTCATGAGTATTTCACTCTACGAACCATTATATTTGTTATCCTCCATGATTACCCAGGCCTCTTTACGATATCTGGATAAACAAAAGAGAAGCAAGGATGTATAGTATGTGTGGATGAAACTGCATCTATATACCTTTCATCATCTAGAAAGTTAGTGTTCATGTGGCATCGAAGGTTCTTAACGAAACATCACAAATACCGCAAGATGAAGAAACATTTTGCCAACACCATTGAAAAAGATGTTGCTCCAACACTATACAGTGGGAAACTTGTCTTCGAAATGGTAAAGAACATAACTATTGTATTTGGCAAGGGGACGATCTGGGGGATAAAGAGAAAGAAAGCCACAGCAGCAGATGGCTCACTGTTTAGGAAGCAATCAATTTTTTTAAGTATCTACCCTATTGGAAGGACTTGGATGTTTGACACAGTATAGATTTGATGCACATTACAAAGAATGTGTTTGATAGAATCAGTGGAACCTTACTGGATATGTCTAGGAAGACGAAGGACAGGTTGAAATCTCGTAGAGACTTACAACATCTGAATTTGAGGTTTGAAATTCACCCTGAAGATAGACCTAATGGAAAACATTATCTTCTCTCGGCTAGCTACACTTTGACACCTGAGGAGAAAAAGGCATTTTGTAGATGCTTACATGGTATTAAAGTGCCGACGGGTTTCTCATCCAACATCGGAAAACTTGTCAAGATGAATGGCTTGTCTCTATTTAGTTACAACTCTCAAAACTGTCATATTATGATGACGGTGTTCTTTGCAATTGCAGTAAAGTCAATCAACTAGTTCATATGAAAGTTGTCATCACAAGGCTGTGCTACTTCTTAAATGCAATTTCACAAAAGAAGCTTGATCTTGAAGATCTGGACTGCCTGAAAACATACATTGTTGAGACTATATGTCAGTTTGAGATGTGCTTCCCTCCATCCTTTTTTGATATGCAAGTACATCTCATGATTCATGTAGTGGATCAGATAAAAGCATTAGGACCGCTAGAGATATTTATCAATTTTGAAGGGTTATGTGCGTAATCATGCTCATCCAGAAGGTTCAATTCTAAAGGGCTACATAACAAAAGAAGTGGTTGAATGTTGTGCAAATTACATAAAATATGGAAAACAAATAGGTTTGCCTGTACTACTGCATGAGGTTAAGTTGTTTGGAAAAGAAAGAACGGATATGAAAACTTTCATTGATGAGGGTTACGAATCAGTTCGAGATGCACATTTCAGTGTATTACAACAAATCGCAATAGTTGATCCATATATCGAGGAACATGTGGATGATCTTCGAAGAGAATATCAAGAACAAACAGATATTTAGATAATGAAAGAGCACAAGCGTCGTTTCACCCATGGTTAATGGATAAAAACATTCCGTATGGGGAGACAATAAAGGAGAAAATAATGAACATGATGGCTTTAGGGCTGTCAACTTTAGTTACCTCATGGCAGACATATGATATTAATGGGTACACCTTTTACACTAAAGAGAAAGATAAGAGGAGTGTTTCCCAAAATAGTGGTATCCGATTAATGCTTTCGACGACCCACAAGGGTATAAAAACACATACTATGGATTTATTGAAAAAAATATGGAAACTTGATTATGGCGACAGGATGCAGATTCCTGTTTTTAGGTGCAAATGGGCCAAACATCTGAACGGAGTGAACATTGACAACTACGGGCTCACACTTGTGGACCTAAATAATGTTGGTGACAAGGATAACATGTGGGTACTTGCTGATCGTGTTGCATAGGTTTTCTACGTAGTTGACCCTGCAAATGATAAAAAGCGCATTGTTATTTCAAAAAAGCAAAAAATTACTGAAGTGGAGAATATAGGTGATGATGTTGAGAACTACAATAAATACGATGAGATGACACTTTTTACAAATCCAAAAAACATCAAGCTCGTGGAATGAACCAAAAATGTGATGCCCTACGTTCGAAGAGATGTCAAAGGAAAAACTGTGTAACGCGATTAATCGCTTATTACTAGCAACAGAACATATATGTAACTTATACTTATGTATTATTATTATTATTATTATGAATGACTCAGGCACAAGCTAGCGTTGCTGCAAGACATGCGTTGGGAACTGTGTTTTCATAATAATGTCTATCCTCTTTGTCCAGAATATATACTCCATCCCTCCTAAAAGATAAGTAAATTTCTATGGAAATTTTTTTAATAGATTAAATGATTTTCTAACCTAATTGGGAACTAATTAAAACCTATGACAAAATTGTATAGCATGGAATTTTCATGAAATAGTTGATTTCTAACATGTTATTTTTTTAATAAATTATTTGATTTTCTAACCTAATTTTTTATTTGTATATGAACTATATGTATCTATATATTTATATTTTTGCACACCATTATTGTAGACTTCTAATGGTTTTGTTTCAATCCTCACTTACTTTTGGTCGACATCCCATAAACTTGTATGATGTTTACTAATGCAAATGAAAGCATTAAAGATGAACTGATAAAAACCTATGACAAAATTGTATAGCATGGAATTTTAATGGAACACTCAGAAATGCAGCTGAAGTTTTTTTTTAAAAAAATATTTCATAGTAAAATAAACATGTGTTCAATTGATAAATTAATAGTGCAAGCGGCTGATAATAAGAACCGTCCTTAGTGCAGGCGGTTGGTAATGACAGCCGCCTGCACTAAGTCCTTAGTGCAGGCGGCTCGTATTATGCGCCGCATGCAGAGATGCATTAGTGCTTGTGGTTCTTAATGAGAGCCCCCTGCACTAATGATTTTTATAAATAGAGTGTGGTGCCGCTTCGAAACCCTAAGGGTGGTCGAAATTGAAACAGACACTGACATTCTGCAAAAATTTCTTGTTGTGTGCGCTGCTGCCACCGTCGCTCAACCCCGCGACCCCGCGGCTGTCGCTTGACCCCTGCTGCCATCGCCGTCACCCAACCCCGTGCTGCCATCACCATCGCTCGACCCCGTGTCGCCATCAACCGACCTGTTGCCGCCATCGTCGTTAGCCGTCCCCGTGCCGCCGTCGTCGTCGACTGTCCCCGCGCTGCAGTCGTCGTCAACCTTCCCTGCGCCGCCGCCGTCTTCGCCAGACCCCGCGCAGCCGTTGCCCGACCCCGCGCTGCTGCCTCATCGGCCCTCCCCGCGCCGCCGTCGTCGTCTGCATCTAGCTGCTCGAGCGACCCGTCACAGTGAACTTCTTCTCAACTCCCCCCATCCTTCTGTCATTGCTGGATCGGATCTGTCCGAATCAAATTGACACCCTGCCTTGCTCTGATGTTCCAAAAATTACTTGCTCTGAATCACTTCGTTGCTGGCCACTCACCTAACCCAACAGGATTTTCAGTTAGAGGCTGTTTGATCCCTTCATTTTGTAGGAATTGAAATTTACATAGTCGATTAGGCTATTTGCCTTGGAATTTGACATTCTACAACTTTTCCAAGCACACAAATAAGCCTACCTCAAATTCATAGGGTGTGAGATGGAAATAGATTCTATAGATCATTATGCTATAATTCTATGCTCCACTTTATAGCACACTCTTCAACTTACTTTCCTACAATAAAAATGCAACATATAAGTATGTCCCTTGTATGCCTAAAAATAATAATACAAATATATTCCATATACAACTATATTAGCTTAATTAATCAATATCTAAATTGTAATTATTAGAATGAATTCAATTCCAAGGATCCAAACGGGCTCTTAGTGTTATCTTTACAAGCATCCTTATTATTACTTTAAAAAAAATCAGCAGGAACAGTAATGCTTTTCCTAAACGGTAACCCACCGGTTTCATTTTAAAAGGTTGTTTAAAACTGTTTAACTATCTAACAGCTGATTCAAATGGTTTAAATGGTCATTTAGGCCAAAACCGGTTGACCTCCGTTCACCATTTAAAGATTTATAAATGGCTGTTACAATGTTTTCCTAAAGGGTAAAACGATAGACAGTGGGGTCAGTCGCCATCTAGTGCCTAAATGCCATTTAATTCCATCTAGATGCTGTTTAATTCCAGGCCTAGATGAGGGCAGCCGTCTAGCATTAGACGCCGTTTAAACAGCCGTTTGATTCCCTTTAGGAAAACAGGGTGGCCATTTAAACTGTTTAGGTGAGCAGGAGCACTTCTCTTTCATTTAAGAAGAAGAGCATGAAAACAGTTTTGTCACATGAAGTACTTATTACGTGATACATAAGGACATCAACACAGTTACAAATCGACAGCCATGTCTCTACTATGCCTCTTGCTGCTTGTCATTGCCATAAATCCCACTTTCAAAATTGCAAATATGAGAGCTACATACTCAGTTTGAAGTAAAGTTGAATATGAGAGCTACATACTGCCTTAGGTAGTTTTACAAGTGAATCCTGCCTTTTTTTCATTCTTTAGTGTTGTATAGATCTGATGGTTCTGATAGCTCGATGCTTTCATCCAGTCACTATGGTTATATACACTATTCTGATTAAAACAGTTGAAAATAGTGTTTATGAGAGCTTGTGCCATGCATTTTACAACAGTAGCAATTTAACTTATTTCATTGCTAGTGTCATGGTTTGCGTGTTTTCAAGTAACCACAGTACTAGGTTACAATAGAAATAGGTTGTTATCATCTATATCAAATTCTTGAATGGGAAACTCACAATGTGGTACTTTAGCAGTGAAATGAAAAAAGGGACGACCTCGCAAGCTGATACTGTGGCAAATGTTGATGATCCAATGCTTCAATGGGACTCAGACAACTCTCACGGCAACAATGACAATGGAAGCACCAATGAGAGCTCATATAATAGTCCGAGTGATCCTTCTCCAGTCTCGAGTAGGACTCGAAGACGTCACAGAGCCCTGACTCGGATTATAATCCAAATGAAGAGGTATGGGGCTAGTAGTTGAAAATAATCTTAACTTTTTTTACATGTCTTACCCCTAACTATTAACGGGTCAAATTTACATCATAGGTTCCTGCTCGTCAAACACTGATCATCCCGAGGAAGAACGCGAGGAAGCTCCCTCTACCCCACTATCAACTGCTGCCTCGGAGAGTGGACTTAAGCGTAAAAGAGGGGAGCGAGGCAAAAATAAGATACCGGAGGGTATTTTTTACACAACACGAGTGAGTGCAACGGGAGTCCCCCTTGGTCCTCAAGATGCATGCTGAAAGTATCGTCAGGTCTGTGGCTTCATAGTTAGGAACAACGTCCCGATTACAGTTACAAACTGCAGGTTGCTCGATGAGGAGACTAAGAACATTTTGTGGATCAAGCTGAAATCAACGATTAAGCTTCCAGTAGGCACAGAAGGTCTTGCAAAGAAGAGTATATTAAACTCTATGGAAAAGATGTTCTGCGGGTGGAAGGTTGAGTTAAATGCCAAGTTTGTGAAGAAAAATTTGGTTCCAAAAAATTTTCCGAAGATAACGGAAGCCCAGTGGTCTGAATTTGTTCAGCAGAAGACCACCCCGGGGGGAATAGCTTAGACTGCAACTAAAGTGGAACTGGCGAAGAAAAACATTTACCCCCATCATCAAGGATCCGGTGGATATGCCAGCAAATGATTGAATGGGAAAAGAGAAGGGAGGAAGCTGCCAAGGCTGGGAGACCTAACTCGCTAGAAGGTTGTGATGGTAGTACTAGGAACTGGGTGTATGCTCGATCAGATACAACTGAAGAAGGACAAATAATATACAAATGTGCACAAGCGGCGGCAGTGGGCAAGAAAATTGTGGAGATTACTGTTGAAGAAAAGGCTAAAAAGATCAAGCTTGATAGGGAGAAGGACCAACTTACTGCTACACTAAGCAACCCATAACACCTTGGACATGTACAAGCCATCTCTTCACGGATGACCTGGAAAGAGGGGTTTCCACAGGATGCAGGTAGCTACAAAAAATGTGATAGGTATAAGAAGACTCTTGAAGGGACAATTAAGGCGGAGGTCAAGGCCGAAAATTTCTTAGAGTTCATGCAAGAGCATCAAAAGTATCTACCAGAACAGCAAGCTACAGGATTACTCAGGACTGTGCCAACTGAGAACCCGGTTGTTTGGCTCACACCGAGTTGTAACCTAAGTAGTGTAGCCTCTACACCAGGATAGAGATATCCTGTAGATGATATTGTGGATAGCACGCCTTGTCGCCTTCATTTCTCGATTGGAAGGACGGAAAATAAGACAATTGAGGTTGCCACTGGTCTTGCAATTCCAGCGCGTACCTTCCACTGTAGTCCCATCCCGACGGACTTCGTAAAGATTCAAGTTAATGAATTCATCAACAAGGACTATGTTGATTATGAACTTGGCCACAGTACGCCTGAGGGAATCTCATTGCTTGGACAAGTAGTAAATGAATTTATCCTTTGGCATAGACATGATATTGTTTTGTGTGATGGGCCAGCTACATCCCAACCACGTCTAAGTAGCCCAGCACATCTGTCGACACAGCCAGCCACTAAGGGTGAAAAAGATGCAACCAACAAACAACATTCTCCAAAGGATACATTTAATGTACCTCCATCTTCTTCCAAGGGCCCATCAGATGTAACATAACAATATACAATGCTCCAGCCTTCCTCCGAGGGTCTTACAATTTTAACTCTATCACCTTTTGACAAGAGCCCAACAGAAATGCCCGAGCCACCTGTCATGGGCAAAGAAGATTTAGGCCAAAAGAGCCAAACTGTACCACCTTCTGACAAGGGCCCAACAGAAATGCTTGAGCCACCTCTCAAGGGCAAAGAAGGTTTAGGCCAAAGGAGCCAAACTTATTCAGCTCCTGCACACATCCACTGAGAAATTACCTCGTATAAAAAAACTTCTTCAGCAGACACATTAAAGTATATCCAAGGATTGCAAAGAATGTCATCCTCCGTTCAAGAATGTCCGAAAGATGATACTATTTTTATTGAAAGTTGGGAGGAGGATGGAGAATTCTATACTAGAGATGATATAAAGCTGCGAAGGAATGAGCCAATCTGGTGTAAGGAGGATGTGCCTGAAGAATATGTGAATGGAAAACCATTTTTAACCTCGGTGCAATGCAGTAAGCTACATTTTCCATTGAGGAAATTGCATGATTGGTACATGCAGGCGAGTGCTCTGGGGTTCACTCATGTCCTCTGTCATATGCCGGCAAATGCATTTTGGAGTGGAGAGAGGACTCAATCTTTTAGTTTTGAAGATTTATTCCTTGTTTTCCGCAAAGAGAGGTTGATATCAACCTCCTAACCGTGTAGTGCCTGTATGTGAAACTTTCTAGATGTTAATTAAGTGCTTTTAAGAAATTAATACTGGATGTCATACTAATAAATAGTAACTTTATATGCAGGATGGTATTCTTAGATGACCAGAAATAGAAGAAACTGCAGACGGGGATCCTCGATCCAACATGGATTTCCTAGTCAATTTTAACCTAAAATTCAATAAAACTTCAGAGCAATACAAGAACATGACAAATAAGTAGTTTGAAAAGGAGA
The DNA here is from genome assembly GCA_001602275.1 of Zoysia japonica. Taxonomy (NCBI): domain Eukaryota; kingdom Viridiplantae; phylum Streptophyta; class Magnoliopsida; order Poales; family Poaceae; genus Zoysia; species Zoysia japonica. The sequence continues at coordinate 6,644,255 of BCLF01000001.1, read as the reverse complement.
CTAAGAAAATAATCAAGGAGAGAATGTTGCAAGTGGCGTCATATACAGTAAGGGCGATGCATAACTTTGTGAATGATGGCAAGAAGTATATAACAGCCCCTTACAATTTTAAGTAAGTTTCAGCACTGCGCTTGACTTATTTTCTTAAAAAAAGTTACCTAATGCTTTCTTTATTTATGTAGCGATCACTATATTTGTATCCTTATACAACCACTGGAGGCGAAAGGGGCAGTCTTTGACTCACTCAATTACCTGAAAGAACAATACAAAGATTTTGTCAAGATTTTAGAAAGTAAGCGTACTTTCTGCATGTATACTGGTGGATACTTATTATAATATAATTAATTTCCATTTCATAATCATTTTTTTCATTTATATAGTGCTTATAAATTTCACAGTAAACTTGGCAGGTCCATCCTCAAGGAAAGGAAAAGTTAACTCTATGCTATGATTTTTCGGTAACAAAAACATCTCGTTTTCATATGTAACAATAATTGTCCCAAAATTTTAACTAATTTAGTTTGTTTTTGTTTGAAGTGTCATAAGCAACCTCCCGGCACTGTCCTATGTGGTTATTATGTCCGTGAGTACCTTAGGATTACTGGACATTATAGAATGAATCGTGAGAATGTAAGCTATCTTATCAACCTATTTTGTATACTTAGATTAATTGTTATCATAGTTATAGTAATTATCTATCATCTTTTCATTTACAGCAAACCAATGTCGATGAGGAATGGCCTTGGGGAAGAGACATGAGCTTACAAGAGTTGACTCCGTCCGAAGTGACTTATGCTATTTTATCCGTCGAGAGATTTGTTCACCAAAATGGAGTATTTTTTGAAAGAGAAACATTGAATTGATTTTGTACCCACATTTGTCTTTGTATGACAGGTTTAAGATTATATAGTTGTACTCGGATTTGTGGTTGGATGCTATGTAATGTGACATGTATATAATTTTTTGTAATATATAGTTGTTTGTGTTCCAATCATCTGTTAGATTACTTTAATAAAATATTGAATTCAATATCTTTTTCAAAACAGATTTGTATATGTTGTATAAAAGAATTGTATATCCTGTATAAAAATATTTATAAAAATAATAAATAGTTTCTGCAGGCGATCGACGCTGCAGACCTCTTAGATTTAGGAAACGCACTGCAAGCGGCTTGCTTAAGAAGCTGCCAGCACTAATACTATCAATGCAGGCAGCGCTTTAAGATACCCGCCTGCACTAAGGCTATTAGTGCAGGTGGTTTCTTAAGATATTTGCTTGAACTAAGGCTATTAGTGCAGGAGGTTATTTAATACCAAGACTATTAGTGCAGGCGTCCCACGTAAACTCGTGAATAAATGGTTCATTTCTACAGGCTCACTAATGGCAGCGGAACTGAAAACCGCCTGTAGAAATAGGTTTAGAACCACCTGCATAGACTGTTTTTTAAGTAGTGATAGTCTCCAAGTTTGAGTGAATTTTTAAGGAGACCGTTGGAGATGCTTTAAGTCCTAGTAGCCGCCAATAGTTTTTGCTTAAATCTCCAAAGAGGGGTAATTATAACAAAGGATACCTCAGCAAAGAAAAACAGGAATAGTAGCACAAAATGTTGCTATTATAATCAGAATGAAACAATTAATCATTTGTTTTTTGATTGTCAACATGCTAGGACAATTTGGTGTGCCATTTTCATTGCTATTAGATTAACCTAACCACAGTCTATATCTCATATGTTTGGCAATTGGCTAGTAAGTTTTAGTAAAAAAGAGAAACAAATGATTCTGGTTGGAACATCTGCACTATGTTTGGCAATATAGAGATGCCGAAATGATTTCATATTTGAAAATTGCAAACATTCTTCCTTTATGCAGGTAATTTTCAAAGGAATATACTGGATGTGCTTTGGGCACTACTGCAGCATGATGACAAAGCTAAAGAGTCATTTACGACGACCAGTAGAAATCTGGAAACTGCTGCACTAGAAATATTTGCTTCTCATGGATGGAAATTTAATAATAGACTTTGTTAAACTTAATTAAGATTTTTTCTTCCATTCATTCCGTCAGCTAAGAAGCTGAATTTTGTAAGGTTCAAAACGTTGTATGAGGGAACGTAGAGGCGGGAATGTAATTCCATTTTCTAAAAAAAAATCATTATCATACAGTTTCGCCGGCATACGACTTGTCAGACTCCAACTTATGATTTTAATATATATTTTGCATTTGTGTTGCATTCTTTCTTGTCCATGTTTGTATTCTTTAATTTGCAAAAAAAAATTAGCCTTAGCACACGATCGATAACCATATGAGAAGTACTGTTGCAATTGTAGAGTTCGAATCAGCTTGATTTGAGGCTGGATCAATTATGTCCTATATTCACTAAATTGAGAGTTACCACAATCTGATTGATGATCAGGAACTACAAACACATCAAAGTTCAAGCTGATTTGTAGTTCTTCTCCATCGAAAAAGGGGGGAACATGCATGGAGGGCTGGAGTTATGGAATATAGTTTGGTCATTAATACAAATAAAGTACTAGTTTAAAATTTTACTAAGAAATTGTGGTCGGATCCTATCCATAGACATTTAGTGGTACTAAATTAAAAATGCAACTCTTGCTTGGGCCAAATAAAGTTCCCAACTACTCGGGATATTTATTGAGGGCATTTTAGTCTTCATACTTCTAGCTTGTTTTTTGCTCATGAATCGAGGAATCCTTGAATTTATGGAAGGAGAATACAACCAAAGAAAAAAAATGACGTTCACATACTTTGATTAAGAAAAATTATGTTGACATCAATTTGCACACATTCGCACATAATTTGAAGCATTGATCCTTCGATTTTAGATGTATCTTTAAATGTACTTACTAAAGTGTTTCTATCTCTCCTAATATAAATGTTCGTAGACATCATCTATTTCACCTCTTTTGATGTGACTTTTCTATCTTTTATTTTGGTGTCACACTCTATCTTTTATTTTGGTGTCACTCTATCTTTAGACTCCCTATTCACCCTTCCCTCTGTCCTTTCCTCCCGGTCGTCGCCTCGTCCCGGTGACCACCTCCCAGCCTCCACTACCCCGTATGTGGTTCACTGCCCGCCCCGGCCACCGCCGCCTCGTCTCCAGTTCGCCGCCCCGGCCGCTGCTGCTAAGTCATCGGTTCGTCGCCCCCCCCCCCCCCCCCCCCCCCCCCCCCCCCCCCCCCCCCCTCTCGGTTGCCGCCGCCACCTCGTCTCTAGTTCGACGCCTCGCCCCGGCTGCCGCCGCCTGTCTCTAGTTCAACATGCCGCCTCATCTCCGGTTGAACGCCCCACCCCGGCCGCTGCCGCCCTATCACCAGTTCGACAACCCGCTCCCTTGCCGCCGCCGCCAAGTTTTCGGTTCGACGCCCTGCCCTGGCCACCGCCGCTCCGTCGCCGGTTCGACGCAGTAGCTGTCCTGTCCTCCCCTTTTCCTCGACGATAACTTCCTATGCGTCAATCGATTGACACCCGTCTCATCTTTTCTTCAACATTATCTCAGTTAGATTATAATTTCTTTTTTCGTTGATGCTAATTACACCAAAAACACAGTTTTAAAGATTATTCTTAGATTGGGCAGCCTTCTACCTTGCTCTATTGGTAGCTCTGCCTTCGTGTACAGGTAAGCCCTAACTATGTGACAATGTGACAAGGCCTTCAAAACCTGGCTAAAATGAAAGCCATGAATTGCAGCCTTGTGCAGTGTGTCACAAATTTTTGGCCTTTTCTTTATTTTGGTCTTGACTTTTACCTTGTGAGGTACTAGAGTGAAGGAGAAGAACTACGACTTTTATCTATATTATTAAATATAATGTATAAAGTTAATCATGCATTGCTTACATTATTATTATACTGTGTGTGTACAGGATGGTATAACACTCCAGAGAGAATTCTTAGTTCAATTATTAGCATCTAATTTGAATGAGGCAAGGATTCTGTCAGAAAATATCCGAGATTATTTGATGAAGTTAATTGCATCACGTTGCCCTGCCCGTGGGACTATATGAGGTTAATCTAATAGTCTTAGCTGCAATTCTGCACTCGCGTCAAAATTATTCTTGCGGTGGAGGTTAACAATTAATCTTTCCAATACCCTCCCACATTCTAAGCATCGGCTGGGATCAGCCGGTGGACTAATGCTTGGAGGGAACATTTAGATCGAGTGGAACTTGCAAAGGCATTGACCTAGATATGTTTGCCATGCTGATACTGCACTCGATTTATGGAAAGCAACACTACTACAAAACGAGCCTATGGTGTCACTCAAAAATTATAACAATGTCGGTCGAACGTAACAACCGACACTAACAAGTCCTGATAGCCCCCTAACGTTACGACCCGACTCTGTTGTGACCCCAACAGTGTCAGACGCAAGTGACATCGTCCTACAAAACGACACTGATTGCTAACATTATTCAATAGTGTCAGTCTCAGTAGACGTCACGAGCAACCGATAGTACAGAACACGATACCAGTATCGGTCATTGCTTACTTCATCCACATCAGACACTAGAAAAAAAATAATATAGCGTCGGACAAACGTGATCTAAATGTGCCATTTGAAGACATACATGCCCTCTATCGACTTAAGAGATTGGATGCCACTCTCATAACCGTATAGTGCTTGTAAGTGTTTCGAACAATAATAACCTTATAATTAGTCATACTATTAATTAACACCATAATTGACTATATATTGTTTCATGTTTTTAGAATGTGCTTCCACTGTGGTGCGGATAAGAAAGTCGGGTACCTTAACCCAACAGCAATAAGCCAATCAGCGATCAACGTCCCTGTGGACCACCGTGACTTGAAGGGCAAGAGGAAGAATGAACAAAAGACGTACCATAATGTGATCAATGTCCCTGTGGACCACCGTGACTGGAAGGGCAAGAGGAAGAACGAACAAAAGACGTACCATAATATATTGATCGAAAAATGCTAGAAATGTTGTATCAGCCTACATAAGTAGGGCCATGAATGATTGACGGGACAGAGAGTGCATCATGGCTCCTTATAACTTTGAGTGAGTATGCTTTTCTTTATCACTTACTTAACCTTGCTTTTAACTAATAAATTGAAACACTAACATGATTAAGTGTACTTTTGTTATAGCGACCATTGAATTGCTTTCATGATATATCCAAAATATGGGAAGGCTTGAGTATTTGACTCTATTGATCGTGAGAGGAGCACCTACAACGATTTCTTAAAAGTCCTTGATGCATAATGACCTCTAATATCATTTTAATTCTTTAATGATCTGATATTCAAAATTATGACACAATATTTCTTATCGTTGACGCTATTACAAGTTCTACATCAAGCTTGGAGGAAAACACCATCCAAAACGAAAAGAAAAAATGTCGTACAAAACACATTTTTCAGTACTACTACACCATAATTCAATAATCTATATCACTATATTTTTGTCTATATCTTTGAAACTTTTAACCTTTCTATTTTGTTCCTAAAGTATGCAAAACAGGGTCCTGGCAGTGTGCATTGTGGCTACTATGTGTGCAAATACATAGAAGCCGGCTCTGAAAAATACATGAAATTACCCAAAGAAGATTATGTATGGAAAAATGTAAGTACTTGCAGTTTTAGTAATATTGTTATATGCATTTTCACACTGTATTGATATTTGCATTTTAGTAATTACTAATTATGTTCTTAATATTGGCAGCCAGACAAGAAGGTGAAAGTGCAAGAAAGCCAATTTGATGAAGCTACACTCTATGACATTGCATCTCGGATGATCCGCTTCATGATGCATGAGTTTATTCATCCAATGGGTAAATATTATAACCCAAAAGGTAATGTGGCAAGACATCAAGAACTTTTAAATTGGTGTGAGAAATATAACAATTCTGAACTAATTCGGCAAAACTTTGAGGTTGGACAGAAGAGAATTAATGACAAGACCGGAGTTGGCCGAGCAAATAAAATTTTGTTGTTAGTTCTATGTGAAGTATGTATATTTATGTATATGTGTAAATTAAGCTGCTGTAGTGGATGAACTTGTGTACATATGTGACCCCTAAAATATTCACTTTGTGAATACATTGTCTCTGTCAATATATTTTATTAATCTGTTATTTGTATTTAATTTGTGTTATTCAGATGACTCTTATTCAAATACATGAATGTGTCGGTTTGTGACATTACAGAAACCGACACCTCTAATCCAGAAAGTAGTGTCAGCCCCATGACGTCATAATATATGACATGAGAGTCCTGTAAACAATGTCGGCAAAATTGACATCTTTGAGACCGACACTGTTGGTAGTGAGAGCAGTGTCGGTTGCATGACATCAACACAACCAAAATCACGGGGAAAATGTCAGTGTCGGTTCCATGACATCATAATAAACGACACTGATGTTAACGTAAATAAATGTCGGTCGTATGGCGTCAAGAGAGCAACACTAGTGTAACTAATAGCAGTGTTGATCAGATGATATCATGCCGTCCGACATTGCTGTTGTTGTTACTAGTGTCGGTCAGATGATATCATGCCATTCGATGTTGCTGTTGTTATTGCTAGTGTCGGTCTCACCAGCGTCATCTTGACCGACGCTGAAGACACTGCTATCAGTGTCGGTTAGACGATGTCATTTCACCAACCCTGATAATTTGATTCAGTGTCGGTTTCTTTAGCCCGTCATTGATTACCATTTACAGCAGCATCATATGAGGAGTGTCGCACAATTTGATTGACACTGCAGAACCTTGTGACCTGACATTGAAGGGTCTTTTCGTAGCAGTGCAATTAAAGAAAAGTGTGGTTCCACATGGGACAACGAGAGCCCTCAAAGCTATATATAGCTATCAATAAGTTAGCACTTAGCAATACCGTTTTTCCCAGCTCTCTAGCTAGATCTACCTCAACACTGGTACAAAATACAGTGGGTAGATCGACGCTTAGAAGATATGAGACAAGTTATCTCGGAGAAACACAACACTCCTTCCGTTATTTAAATTCAACTTTGATCATTTATCTTATTAAAAAAATTTGATAAATTTCATATATTTTGATATAATTTGATTTATAATTAGAGTTATTTAAATCACAACTTAAAATTTACACATTCGAGCAAATTTTTTTAATACGACGAATAGTCAAAGTTGACTTTAAAAGTCAACAGTGACATCAATTAAAAATGAAGAGATATATGCTTAACGACAGCAAGATCTTCTGGCTCATTGGGATGATGCATGTAACCGTGTAAATGTTCATCACTCACAGATTCAGGATTCCTCCATCTCCGCGGCAACAGGACAGGAAGCAACAATCCATGTTTATTCGAACGCTTGACGAACTTGATGCCGCAACTTACTTTTTTGTCAAACATTGATTCCGTATACCTCTCGACCCTATTATTCTTACTCAAAATATACCTACCGGGACTAGCCCCTTATTTTATTTTATTTTATTTTGGTTGATCTAAGCTTCCAGGAACATGGGATGCATTGTTGGACTTGGGATTCTTTGGTTGCTAGTACCGGCATCTGCGCTTGATTCGCTAGGCAAAAAGAACCGCTCAAGCAGACCTGAGGAACAAAAATGATCGAATTTCGCTTCTCACAAGCCTTCCCTCTCGTACTGCTTCCTGGCCAGCGGGGGCCTGGCTCGACTGAGAAGGAAACCAAGCACACCATAGGTTGGTACTACTACTTCTCGCCTACCTTACTAGAGGGAACTATCATATACATATAGTCCAGGTTTTAGCCAGGCATCTCAAATTAATGTGCCTGGTAACGCTGATCATCAACATGATGCATACAATATGTCTTTCCAACTTTTTCCTATTTAATTATTAGTCACAATAAAGCCGCATGTGAACATGTTTCATCAAGATTTTTTTTGTTTGTCTTGTAAGTCAACAAAGGACAATTTTTTTATCTGAAACTAAGTAAACAAAGGACATTTGCATAACTGCAAAGCACATGGTCATGCCTCTCCATCTTTTTTATTGGGAAGGTCTAACCTTTCTCTGCCTATTACAGGAAAGTGTGCTGAACCGATAGTGACTGGCTCCGTCGCAACCATATGTACTTCTCCGTCTCAATAGAAGTTATTTCTACGATTTTAACTAATAATTTTGATAAATTTAATTAATTTTAATGATATAAATATATATATATATATATTATAAAATATTTTCTTTGATGAATTTAAAATACAAATACTAAATTTTAAAATTAATCAAATCTATAAAAATTATTGATTAAAACATCAGTAAAAAAATTAAAAATAAACTTCTACTTTACTGGGACGGAGATAGCACTGGGACGGAGATAGCACAAGTGTTGTCTGCTGTAGCCTTATTTTTCTCCCTCGTCGACCTCTCCATCCTGAACCACATGACGGCAATTTGGCTTGCCAGATGATAGGTTGACGTCACATGTCGTTCCAATTGTAGAACACTGTTTTCCAGCTGAGTGGTACACGCTATTTCCAACCGTTACCCACGTAGTATTAACTGATGACAATGTTGATACAGAGGTCATACCTTGGTGGCAACAAATGCTTTTATTCAATACTTGTTGAGAGAGAGTCAAGAAAAAGAAGAAAAAAAGTGGTACAGAAAGAAATATAAACACACCAATAATTTTGTACCGAGTAAACTAGTGGGTTAAATTATTTAATGCATCACACATTAATTACTCTATATGTTCCTTTATCTACTTCACTGTACTCCAGCTTTCCTTCTGCCCACACCCAAATACTCACAGACCACTGGAAACCTAAGTATAAAAATATATTTGCCACGAAGAATCGACCTCAACGCCAAAAATTAACATGCGACGGTTTCTGTATCTTCAGTCTTCAATGGTAAACTTTTACTCTCCTGGCCTTCAGCTTTAACCACTAGGAGCCGCAATTGCTAAATCTTCCATGCTCTTCTGGAACACTATCTCTGTAGGTTTTAAACACCCTCGAATGCACTCCTGCCCAAGTTGTGCTCGCTCATTGTCCCCAAACCCGAACACGATGCCTTTATTTGTCACAGCTACAGTATGGTATAGTCCAGTGCTTATTTGGGAGACGTAGTGATCCCGCAGACTCTCAAGAGCGCGCGGTCTCATTACTTTGTCTGATGATCCACGGTCATGAATACCTAAACTCCCAAAGCCCATCCATCCAAATGCAAAAACTGAGCCTTCATTAGTAAGAACGAAGGTCTTCCTCTTCCTTGCACATACCTAATAATTCATAAAAACATGGATGACTATGCGGATAAAGCCAATAGTATGGTGCTGAGCGCAAATGATGGTATTTTAACTAGAATAGTAATTTAATATGATGCTACAGTGAAGCAAAAATATTCTAGAGTTCTAGAACAAAAGTTTTTGCAATGCCATTTTATTTTGAGTGTGTATGCTGAACTTATTTCCTAGATGATACAAACATGTGAACAGACCTGCACAGCAACTTGGCCTTTCAGACTGCCGATCAATTCTGGACTAGTTTTATCATTCTCATCACCATGACCCAAGGCTCCACAGTATCCTCTACCCCATGTATAAACCTGCACATGTCAAGCTTTTACTTTACTCTGGAGAGCAGTTAACAGTGAGAAGATGTAACTGAATGCACACAAGACAATATACACTCACGCATCCTAATCCATCAAGAGCCACAGCATGCTCGTCTCCAGCAGAGACGCGAACTACATGAATGTTCCTCCTCTTAAATGATTGTATGGCACGTGGAGAAAGTTCATCATGCTGATCCCCATGCCCAAGGCAGAAATTAGTGCAAGACCCAAAGGAGTGAACAGTTGCATCATCTGTTACAGCAAATGTGTAGCTGGCACCAGCTGCAACCTGCACCACCTGACCGGAACCTTCAAATAATTCGACAATCTTTGGGGCAGCCCTGTCTGTAGTGTCACCATGACCAAGTTGACCATGTGTGTTACTTCCACAAGTATATACGTGCCCTTCCCTTGTAAGAATCACAGTGAAACTTAGACCAGTTGCGGCCTGTGAAAGTAATATGAAAGCATCAAAATAAGAATAATGAACTGCAAAAAGTAAATGAAGATTTTGTCGACTTGGAACAAAGGCTAGAGTCAGTGATAACAGGAAAAACTTCTATAAAGATGCAATCTGGGTAAATGCCAAAATTGAGAGTTTTAGGGACCCTTATTAAAGAAAAGATATGAAGACATACAAAATAATACTCCTGATCCCAAATATAAGTCCATCAGGTCATGAGCAAGGTCATCAGTATAATATTTAAGTAGCAATGTATGAAAATATATTATTTCAAAAAGAAACAACTATACATTATGAATTTTTTTTGGCAATTAACCTAGTAGTATCACTTTTTAGGTTGTATTGTCTACATGATTTGTAAGGTATTTACTTATGGTCAAAGCTGAAAATTTTGACCAAGATAAATCCTACCAGAATTTGCGATAGCTTATAGGACTTAGTATAAGATAAATGAATGAGACACTGTTCAATAGAAAACAGCAACTTCGATGTGTACTGAAACTGATCTAGTTACAGGATGGATTCTGGGTATCTCCCAAACAAACAAACGAGCGGTAGGTGCTACACCCTGTGAAATGAAGCCGTAAAAGAGATATCTCAATGATATTGCCCACGCACATGATTAAGCAGAGCGGAGGGTTATTCACAGGATCTAATCAATTTTAATGTTGACAAATAAGAATAATAAGGGGATTTATTATTAGAATATTTAGCATAAGCCATACAGATTAGCTAAAGAATGTCTTTTCAAAAACAAATAACAAAAAATACAACGACAGGAACATGTGCAAATCTTAAAAATCTGAAAACAAATGTTTACTATCTTGCTATGCAAGGGTTAAGCACTAAATAGGCAACTCTTCAAAAGATATGAAAATGAGAAGCAAGGAATGACACTATATAACATAATTATGCGACCTTGAGCAGATCAACAGTGGGAATATGTATAAAAGAATCACTATCAAGTGGGAAAAAGAACTCTACATTCTGCCAGAAAAATATTCCTGCTACATTGAAGAACCTACAGTTCTGATTATGCATGAAGTTTCATTCAAGACACAACAGTAGGCCCACCTGCTTGCAAGAAATCCCATTAAGTGCTTCCACTTTAGTTGGTCGAAATATAGTTCTCCCCACTTCCCCATGACCACAGCATAATGATGAATTATCACCACATGTGAAAACCTATTGAGGCAAGATTCGTCAGAGGAGCAAGGCAAAGGGAAAATAGCAATTCAGCTACAAGCATACTAGCTTCCATTAAAAGCATCAATTACCTCGCCGGACTCCGTTATAAAAGCAGCATGGTTGTGCGAGGCAGATATGTTGATAACACGGGAAAGTGATGGGAAGGAAACCCGACTGAATGCCGCACACTGTGTAGTCTCTGGGCCATGACCTAGCACACCACACAAGCTGGATCCACAAGAATAGACAGAAGAGTCATGGACCAAAAGTGTGTGATATCTTCCTGTGGCTACTTGCATCTGGAAAAAATAAAGGACGATAACATGTATAAGAAAACAATTGGGAAATATCACAAAACCTGTAGCTACTCCAATGCCATCCACCATCATTGAAACTTCCCAGATGCAGCAAACCAACAATTTTTTTATCGCGTGCTAACTTTTTCTCATTTGGATTTGAGGGTCATATTTCTTTATGATAAACATACAGAAATGATAACTATAGACATTAAAATACATTTGGCAACAACTTTGACATATTTAGGGGAAACCGAAAATCTAAAGCACCGGTATGAAGCTCCATAAAAAAAATATAACAAACCATTTCCTAAGAACAAAAAATGTAATGAATCAAGAAGCATGCACCAAGCTGCCAACTATAATTAATAATAAAATTAAAACTGCCTGAATTCAATGCATAATTAAAACATTTGTTTGTAGCACCACAGCAACATAATTTATTGAATTCTTATAATCTAATTAATAGATTCCAAAAGGTTTCATGGTATTGACGCATAAAAAAACACGTTGTAATACATTAATGTTAGAATGTTTGCCAATCAAACATGAGTTGCCAACTCTCCTTCAACTCCAAAACATGAAGACTAGCAGCCAAGCAAACAATTATGTTAACTGTCTATTAATGAAAGAGAAGTAAACCTTTTGGGCCAAGCCTCACATTAGGCGTTTTGAAGCTTTACTGCATCGGCATCTTTAATTTTTCGCAAGAGTGCAATTGTGAGCTAAAGCTACTTGTTTTCTTGCTTACATTTCTGCACGCTACAGCACTATCTTGACCGTACGGAAGCTACAAGGTTTTATTTCTTCATGATGATATATTAACTGGTGAGGGAAGAAAGGAAGGATCCTCACGCTGCCGGATGAGGTGTGGACGGTGCCAGACGACTGCTCGACGGACTGCAAGAACCTGAGCACCTTCTTCCAGCTGCCCCCGCACCTCTCGAGGAGCTCAGCCCTCGCGGCTGGCCCCAAGGCCGCGAACGCGGTCCGCGCGGTGCAGAGCTTGGAGGCGGCGAACTCGGCGAGTGGCCTGAGCGCGCGGCAGGTGGCCTCGAGCCTGGCGAGGTCGGCCGCGGCGAGGCTCCCCGAGGTCAGCATCTCCCCGATGAGGTGGCCCGGCAGCTCCTCGATGGAGAACGCGCGCGGCGCCTTCTCCCCCGCCATGGATCCGGCGGCGCGAGCAGGTCCTTCCGAGCCCAGAGCAGGCGGTGAAATCCGGCGCGCCTTGGCCTCGGGTCGACCGGAATCATCCACGGATCCAGTCGCGCGGGTCGAAATGGCGCCGGCGCCAGCAACAACCAAGCAGCGGCGGCGGGCGGCGGCGGTGGCGGGGAACCGGAGCTCGGACCAGATCGAACACGCCCCAAGATTCTACCGACACGCCTCCCCAACCGGATTGAACCGAATCGAATCGCCCGGCAACCGAATTGGGCAAGCAGCAGCGGGTGCAGACTGCAGAGCACCCGATTCCGGCACCAGCCCTGACCAACCTTGATTGGGGGGATTTGAGGCGATCAGGCGAATCTTTCCTAATCGGGGCGGCTTGTCTTTGGAAATCTAGCGTACACGCGGTACGCGATTATACACGGATGAAGGGAGCAGCTACGGGGGCGAGCTTGGCCAGCAACGACGACAAATTGAAGGACGACGGCAGAAAACGAAAAGAATTGGAAAGGAAAAGGAGAGAGACGCGAGTGAACCACACCCCAGCTGGATCCGCAAACCCCAGGCCACACCCACCACGCGAGGCCACTGAGCCCGGGCCCACAATGCGCCGGGCTAGCTGTCGGCGAAGGTGAAAACTGGAAGTCTCGAACGAGTGGAGGGCGCGGAGCAGAAGGGGATGGAACATGGAAGCCCGAGCGCCAACGGAGGAGGACATGGCAGAGCAACGGGCTCGGACGTGACGGCCACTGTCGCTGCGGCTGACGTGTCTTAGCGCAAGTGGCACCAACTAATCACCTCATCCTAAAATAAGCGTCATTTTAAATTTTTAAACATCAAGTTTTAATCATTTATTTTATTAAAAAATTAAAAGATATTATTTGTTTTGCTATAAATAATTTAAGATTGACTTGGTTTATTTTTTTCATTTTTTTAATTAGTTTGAATAAAATGAATGGTCAAATACTAATTTAAAAAAATATTACTTATTTTGAAACAAAGAAAATATAATTGATGGGTTTCTTGAGAAAAATTGGCTACAGCCATCTCCAAAACTGGAGCACCTCTCAAAGTTTCTATCTTTGAGGTGTCAGTGCTAAGTTAGCAAAAAATACTTTCAGTGAATAAATTTACTAGCACATTTTATAATGGATTCCACAGAAATAAAAATATCATTCTCTTTCCTCGCCGCTCTTCTCTTCTTTCACATTTTCTCATTCTCTTTCTTCTTAACGCCAGATTTCAAACTTAGCACTAAATGCTAAATGATGTTAAGATAGCACCTGGCCTTCAATGTATAGCACTTTATTTAATTTTTTCTCTCTTTTTAGCATCTCCTTAGAATACACATTGAAGCTGCCCTGAGGACGTGGTCTGGATTCGTACAGCGTGAACAGCGCTGCCGATCCGACGTCGAGCAAGCAAAACGACAACGGCTCCCGCACGTATTGTTCCAATGCTTAGCGCCCTCAGCCAATGTCGCAGCTCAGCTCACGTCATGCTGCCGTCGCACCTCGATCAACACCTCTATCACCAGCGACCACCTTCGCCCACAACAAAAATCTTATGCCATCAGATTTGATGGAGGCATGCTTGGTCCAACAAAAGGCAATATATTGCTGCCACTGGCGATGTGGAAGTTGTAGAGCGTTGTCTTCTTGAGCTCGGTCTCAGCCACCTCTGCCGCGCTCACTAGATGATGGACCTACGTGGAGAGGGAGGTTGAGTGAAATGTCTCGGTAATTATTGTCAATATCAAATTTACTTCCAGTGATTTGTATTTTTAATCATCTTAGTGATTGTTATTGAATTCTATTCAATAATTTTAATTGGGTGTAGAATAAATATAACACTTAGGGTGTAGTATCATAGCATGTAGTAGCACTACTCGGTTTGTTTTATACATATCTGAAATTATAAGAATCTATGTCACTATGCCCTTTGAATGATCTTTAATTTTCCTCGCTTAAACTTCCATCAAGCCTGGTGCAGGTTGATCTATGCTTGACATTCTGGAGGTCTGTTGCATATTATTCCCTAAGTGTGTGTGTGTCAATCCGAGAGATAGCGAACGAGCTGAGTCGAGAGCCATGTCTACGTGGCATACAACACAAGACATCTTGTAATTCTTGATGTAAGTTATTTGTCATAATTTGTAGAATAATTATAACAAAATGGTATCTCGTGTAATAAATTAACTTAGATGACATTTTCTTAATATGTCTAAAAATTATAACATTCGTGAAATTTATAACATTCGTGAAATTTCTATATCGTCGTAAAAAAGCTCAAGACCAGCTATGGCCCAAATCTTAGCGATAAATCAGATCATCACAGCCTGGTACCACGCCCACGGTCCAAAAATTTTGTATCAGGCTAAATATCACTTATGTACTATAATTAACACTAATCCATAAATAATTATAAATATCAACATAGGAAGAAAGTTGAACATTAAAGAAATCATAATTTTAAATTTAATTACTAGAATATTGAATTGTACTGCTAGATTAATTTATTTTCACTTTTGAAACAACTTAAGATTATTTCTGGATCATTCGATTAATTGAGACAAAATATGTAAAATTATCAAAATTTAAATATAATTCTTTAAACAATTGAATTTTTAAAAATAAAATTACAATTTTTCAAAATTGAAAATGATTTTTAAAGAAAATTTTTAAATTATTTTTTAAAAAAATATAATTATTTTTCAAAAAAATTACAATTATGTTTTAAAAAATTTAAAACTATATTTTTAAAAAGTTCACATTTAACATTTTTAAAAATTAAAATTCTAAATTCTAAATTCTAAAAAGTTATATTCTTTTTTTTATTAATTCTTAAAATTATGATGGTTCAAACGGATTAAATATGAGGTAAGATTGGAGAGAAAAATCGATTTGAATGTTAAAATAGCAACTAAATTCTATTTAATTAATGTTGGGTGTAGCCTACTAGGTGACTGGGCGTGGCCCACTAGGCACAGGCAACCAACACTATATTGGGCTCTGGCACGCCCAGTAGCAGCCCAGGTAAGGGGAGGGAGTGTCGATGGCCGGCCACGTTTTGACATAGGCGCGAGGTAAAAGGGTCCGAGTAGATTCCGCTTATGGCGGAAATAAAACAGCCTCCGAGCACCCACCCTTCTGACGGGTCGATTTGTACTGTTTTCATTTTTTTTTCCTTACTGATGAGGTTGAAAAAGAGACAAATACGATGCTGGGTGAAACTCTACAGTTTTTGCAGTTGCAACAATAATAAATTTTATTTTCTAAAAATATAATTTGTAATATAGTAAAAAGTGTAACATGATTTTTAAAACTTGAAAAATAACTTATTAATACACTAAATAAAAATAAACCTAATCTTTAGTAGTTAAGAAACGACCTTCACTTCAAACGCAAATATCTAGCTACTAAAATGTAGTGACAATACTATTCTCCCAATGTACTAGTCAAAAAGATGACAATAACATTTTTAAGTACATAACAATACTAAATCAGATAGCTTCAAAACATTACTAAATCAGATTGTTTCGTTTGTATCTAAAAAGTTTTGAACTATTTCAGACTGCACTGCATTATGTTTACTTGTAAGTAGCTGGAACAAAAACTTCAGATTGAATTTCTCTATAGCAATTTCTTTTGAAAACATATTTTTACAAATAAAAAAAATAAGGAAATACTAAACTTTACAACTATAATAAAAATAGTAAACTTGAAAATTCAAAGATTTAATTTTCTAGTAGTGGATATAAATTTTTCAAGCACAAAAAGTGAATTGTTGCAGTAGTAAAATTTAATTATTCCCTTAGTAAGATTTAATATTTTCAGTGGTGAATATAAATTGTTCCAGCTATAAAAATTAATTTTTCTAGCAGTAAGATTTAATTGTTCTAATAGTGAATATAATTTGTTCTAGCCATAAAAGTTAATTGTTCTAACAGTAAGATTCTAGTGGTGAATATAATTTGTTTTATACATAAACATAAATTGTTCTAGTAGTAAAATCCATTGTTCTTATAATAAAAATAAATGTTTCAAATATTTTGATGGATGCATGTATGAACGCAATTAAAAAGTAAGTATAAACATGAAAATGAAAAGAAAGGAAATTTTTTTTTAAAAAAAGAGAAAAGTATTTACAAATATAAAATAAAAAGATAAAAGACAAAATAAATAGGTGAGAATAGTAAAAATAAATTGTCCAATGTTGGTGTATGCATGAGCCTAACCCTAGAGTTGAATGAAAAGGGATATAAATATAAAGTTAAAATAATAATATATTTTAAATATAAAAAAAGGGAGGCATAACATAAGAGAAAATATGGTATGAATAATATCAAAAACATTAACAACGCATGTGTTCATGAAAATAAAATCAAAAAGAAAAAACTCAAACTGAGCCATATAAGAAATAAAAGGAAAACAAAAAAGGAAAAAAAAGAAAAAAAAAACCACGCGCTTGGGACCAGAGAGGCGTGGGAGTTGGAGAGTGACGTGGCCCATCTCTGATTCGCAGAAACAGATATAAAGTAGAAAGAAAGAAAGAGGAAAGTGGCCCGTTGCAGCCCACCAGGGGGTGGTCGGAGGTGGGTTTCTTTCTAACATGGTCGGAGGGGAAAATTGCGGTGAGGTAAAAAGACCCTCTAATGTATGCGGTGTGTGGTTTTGTGTTATTGGCATTAAGGTGTACATCGTCTGTTTGGAAGGCATCATTCAGTTAGAGGTACCTTGGCAGCTTCCGTTATATTTGTACCGCTGTGGGAGGAGAGGCCGATCGAGGGTCATGTTTTGAAATTGGGGAAAATTACTCTTCGTTTTTAGTTAATCATCCTTGCGGTATAAATTTATTTTCTTTTTTGTGTAGCTACCCAGTTAGGGCTAAAAACGGACGAAAACAGTCAGAAAAACACCTCAACCATTTTCACTTTTATATTTATAATACCGAACGGAAACGAAAACAGGAAAACTGGAAATGAAAATGAACAGATAAATACGAAATTCAGAAACGAACTGATAATCAAAAAAGATGTCAGAAATATGAATAAAATAAATATTGAACATATGGTTAAAGTATTACAATATATATAATACAAGTTGCAATTAAATTCACAATATACAAGTCAACAACATAAGTCAATAAGAGGTTGTTTGGTTCATAACTTTTAATTTTTATTTTTCATAAAACATGTTCAAATGCGATCTCATTATTGTATTTGGGCAAAACGGTAAAAAAATGAAAAAATTCCGCTAAAAACAGAATTCCGTCGAAACGATCAGAAAAAAGTCATACTATTTTCGTTACCGTTTTCATTGTTTTCCGTCTATTCGAAAATGGTACGGAAAAAGGTTAAACGAAACGCGGTCGGCACGAGAAATTTTTGTATAGTTTTCAGCCCTAACCCCAGTCAGTGATTTCTAAAACTTTTGAATTTCCTAATGTACAAATCTCTAAAATTTATCAACACGGCAGCAGTGCTGCAGCAATACATACACGCATCATGTGATAGAAAGTATATAAGGGCCACAAAATCGTGATTAAATATAATTTCCTAAATATCCCTTTTAGAGAGCGAATGTGAATCTGATTTATAATAGATGATATCAACTGCTAGGTTCTTGCGGCTTAATTTCCTCTGATGGTGACGGGTGTAAATTAAACAGACATCGTCGTCGATAAAATGACAGACGAAAAGAATAGCCTGGTCCTCTAGCGTCGTTAATGGCCTTCGTTTCAAACCGACAAGCTAGCTAGGTTTCTGTGGGTCACTCCAGATACATAGTGCTAGGGTAGCCATTGGCCCAAGAGCAGGTTCGTCAAGGCCTCGTTTCGGACGAGGGAAATTCATGCATTCCAAACGGGGCCTAATGAATTGTACAACATCAACTTGATGGATTTGAGCTAAACACGAATAAAGCACCGACGCCAGCGGGAGTTTGAATTTTGGGTTTGGTTGTTGTTGGGAAAATCCAGATCGCCCAGTCTGATACACGGAGTTATTTAAGTACGTAAGGTCAGTACATGGTACCTTCCTCGCTCGTTCAGGCTTGATAATTAAACAATGTCAACAACGAATGGAACCTCTAATTATAAACAAAACCTGCAGAGAATAAGTTTAGGATAAAAGCATCATCTTGTCTTGTTGTGACAAGTCGTCGTATAAGCATCTCAGTAGCTTATTCCAAAACCAAATGGAGTGCCAGTACAATGAACCGGAATAGAGTAAAGTCATGCATGTCCATTTGCCATGATGATTTATGACAATGAACTAACAAAGTCAGACAGATTATAAACTAGTATCAAAGTATCAAGTGCATAACTATATAACATGCATACACTCACATGTACTTTCTCCGTCCCAAAATAAGTGCATTTTTTAGATTTTTAAACATTTACCTTTGGCTATTTGTCTTAATTAAAAATTTATAAAAATATTCTTTTTATTGTGAAATGATTCGTTAGAAGTATTTTAAACTTGATTTGTTTATTTTTATATTTTTGTAATTTTTTTAATAAGACGAATAGTGATTTGAAAAAGTAAAAAAAAAACATCACTTATTTTGAGACGGGGAAAGTAGAAAGCATAACTATATGCTTGAAGAGAGGCCATCTTTATTGATCTAATAAATTGATGAAGACAGGTGCACGTCGTCTATATATATATGCCTCCTAATGAAAGAATAATCGGCATATCCTTATCGATTGTCCAATGCCTAATCCAATGCAAGGCAAGACCCAGGACATGACGCAACAGTAATACATCTACAACTACTTTATTATAGACACCATCACACCAAAGGTGTTCTATGAAACAAACGGAAAAAGAGAGAGAGAGAGAACTTCAAAACTCTTGAAGAGGTGTAACCTCATA
>BCLF01000001.1:6599751-6614650 GCA_001602275.1 Zoysia japonica | reverse complement strand
CGGAGGCCTAGCTCGGCGGCCGTGGCGTCCACCCTGGCGCGACGCAGGGGGAAGAAGACCCCCGGTCGGCCCGGTGTTGCTGGGTTGGGACGCCGGCCCAGCGGTGGCCTCTTTTGTCTTTTTTTTTGGCTTTGGGAGGTCATGGGCTGGGCCGAGTGGAGAGGGAATGATGAAGTGGCCCAACTGGTTTGGCGGGAAAAGAATATATTCAAATTTCCAAAAAGAACAACTTCAAAAGGATCGAAAAAGAATTCAGATAAATTCGAACAAATTCAACTCGAGAAAAACAAGCACTTGTCGAGTTAATTTTAAACTTAGAAATTTCTATTTTCTCAATATTCACTCTTATATGTAGTTTTTATTTTAAATAAAGGAAGAAAAATTGCTACCAAGGTCCTTAAGAGGATTTTGGTTTTTGGTCAAATTTGAGAGTGTCACACGGACATAGCCACTTTTGAGGTTGCTTCTGCCAGTTGGTTTAGAGGAGGGAGAGAGAAAGACCACCTGCACACAAAATCATAGAGATCGAAGCCCTGAGCATTCAAATGCTCAGCAAGTCTTACCCGTCAACGTGGCCAACCACAGCCGACTCCAAGGATATAATGAGGCTAACTCATATGGAATGGCCATTTGCAAAACCAGCGCTAGTACAGTGAATCCTTATATTAAAATTTTAGCGGTAGATTAAGTTCACGGAAGATAAATTTAGTTTGCTCTATAACTATCTCAAGCATGGTAACCAAGCAATTTACTATGAACTAAACAAACATTTCATATTATTGATTAGGTTTACGTACTGCCTCTGTTTCCAATTAATCATCATTTGAAATAAGAAAGGGTGCATTTGGAGGAGAGAATGCTCAGTGGAAAGTGATAGAGATGTGAACGAAAGTGTTTTGGTGGAACTGGCAATTATTTGGGAACAGAGAGAATATATTATTACTACGACATGATGCAGTGAACAAGCGGTACTCGTTACTGTGAGGGGCAGCGATTATAATCGATTTACACCAGCTGGGAAAACCCGAAGTACACAACACGTACGCGCTTCTCGGAAGCCGCACGTGGCCACCTTTCGCAACAATACCATAGAGTCGGCCCGAGGCCTACCGCTCCCAAGCATATGGTCCTCCATGCGATCACCACGCCGGGTGCATCTATGGTTAGATCCAAGGATTTTCTCTACTACCCCGCCGAAAGAGTGGTAGGGAGACGTCCAACCACTACGGTATCGAGCTACATCAGTTTCTTGGGTCCTATGTTTCCAGTATGCATTCGGTACTATTCAAACTTGCTCAACAGGGCCACACTCGAATCGGTCCTTAACCGACACAGACGGGGCTACCACCGCGAAGGACCAGCTTCTCAATCCTTCCTATACTCTATCCTCGCTCGGTCTCAGGTTTATTCAAGTGTGGGATAAAGTCAAACCTATAATATCGCGAGTGCGGTTTCTCATTCACTTGACTTCTACCGTTAATTAGAACTCATAGCCTAGCTCTACATTGAGTTACCTGTACCAATATATACTTAAAAAGAGGTAATTGCACTATCATGCATTCTAAGGTTCCAAACAACTCCTACAACTTAATGCACAGTACATTAGCTCTACAATACATAGTGATAAAACAAAAATTTAAAACATGGTTAATGCACCGGAGCTTGCCTGGGCTTTGCTCACAGTTAGCTTCCTTTGCCAAAGGAAACTCTACGCACCTCTTCGGATGGGTCCTAACATGAATGATATACAAAGAAAGGGATTAAAATGGTGTTTAACTTTAAATAAAATCACATGCGAGGACAGCGTTTTATTTTCAAAGACACAATTTTAGTTGCAAAACTTCTTTAAAATGGTTTTTAGAAACATAAAATATAACTTAAGTTGTTCATAAAATCAAAAAGGTCATAAAATAATTTTTGAAAAAATCTCAGAATTTATTGAATTCAGATGGATTTATAATGAATTTAAATACCGTGTGAACACAATAAATTATTTTAAAATAATTTCAGATGAAATTAAATACAAAAGTCTTCCAAAACATAAAATTTAACTAAAGAAACAGAAAAGTAGAAAATTTTAAGATTTATTGAAATCAAATAAATTTATAATAGATTAAATACAATTTAAGGAAGGATATATCATTTATAAAAATTATTTTGAACAAAATAAAATATGGCTATTCTAAAACAGAGAGTTTGATTAAAGAAAAGAAAAGTAAAATTTTCAAGATTTTATCGTGACAAGGAATATTGATAATGCATTGATGAAATATTTAGTGATCTGAATTATTTAAATTAATTTTATGCATAAAATGAAAAATAGTTAGCTTCAGAATATACTTCTAGTTGTGAGGATCCTAACAAAATTTATTTTATAAATTTTTGAGCTATAATGAAGTTTCTACGAATTTTACAAGATTAAAGCATTTTCTAATCATTTAAATAAATCATTACGCAAATAATGAAAATTCCAGCCATCGTGGGCCTGGGTGCAAAATGGCCCATGGGCCTCCACACGGGATTCCCGGCCCAGTTGACGAGGCCACACGGTGGGACATGGGGTTTGGCCGCACTAGATCCAGTGGCCACAGAGGATCCTAGCGGGGGGGGGGGGGGGACTTGGCTCAGCCAGCGCGCATGGCGCGGCGCGCGGCCAACGCAGCCGGTGGCCGGCGGTGCTCGCCGGCGAGGGGATTCCGGCAGCCAAGCATGTCGGACTCAGGGCCAAAATGATCAACGCGCCAAGGGAACACCAGCGGGAGGGTTAGCGAGGCGAGGCGCTCACCAGAAGGTGGTGATCGACGCGCGGTGACGGCGGGCGGACGTTCGGCGGCGGCGCGAGCTCCATACGATCGACGAGTTGCGACGAGACTTGGTCCTGAAGCCTCACCAGAGGTTGGGGATGGACGACGTAGAGGAAGACGGCGACGAGGGGGTCCGGAACAGGGCGCTTGACGGCGGGGTTGGGGTCCGGCCACGGTGGCAAGAAAAACTCCCAATGTCCTGCTCGATAGACCACACAACTGGTTGAAAGGCTTGCTTAGGAGGTGCGGGAGCTAGTGAGGAGGATACAAATGAGAAGAATCGACGAGATACCGCCGGAGCTCACCGGATTATGGGGAAGAACGGCCGGCGGCGTCGAGCTTCCAAATATGGGGAAAAATTTGAATCCGGCTAAATCTGCGTGAGGAGAGGCGAGTGGAGTTGCTGTGAGGTTCGAGGGGAAGAAGGCGCAGCTTGTCGACGAGGAGGGAGGCTCGGCCGGTGGAGCTTGGTGTCGCCCGAAAATGGCGGCTGCCCCTGAGGCGACCGAGAGAGAGTGAGGAGTGAGGGAGAGATGGAATGCGGCCGGGGTCGTGGACACGGTGCTAGGGCGTGGCACGCGGGCGCGCGCTCTGGTGGCGTGGCGCGCATGCAGGGGGCGTCGCGGCGCAAGCGACAGCTGGCGATTCGCGCTGGCAGCCAGAGGTAGGAGGAGAGGGAGGTGCGAGGCTGACGGGTGGGGTCCGCGGGATTTTTCCAATTTTCCGGATTTTCGTGATTTTCTGCGTAACGTTTTGATTTTGCTTCGAAACCACCGTTCTTGAACTCGGATAAAAAGGAAAATTTGCAGGATGGTAGAAAATTTCAAAAGAAACAACTTTTATTTTGAGCCCAAGTTCAAAGTCGAAACACATTTTATTCTATAAAATTCTTAAATCAGGCAATCATTATTAAAAGAAATATTTCATTTGGTCCATTTAACTTTCAAATAAAATTTCAGAAAAAATTTCCTAAATTCAAGTCTTTGCAAAACTTTTAAGAGGGAAATTTTATAAATTTTCTTCAAATCTTGAACTTGTGTTTTGAAATTTAAACATTTTATTTGAAACATGAATTTGCTGGGAAGGTTTGAGCTCGGATCCCGTGATTTCAAATTCGAACAACATTGCTTCTTTATTGAGAAACATGGAGTGTTACAATTCTTTGAAATATTATGGGCTCATACTAAAGTCATAGTGACTACCAAAAGACATAAGTTACTTCTACTCCCCTTATATATTGATGATGATGATGATAAATAAACAAGAGGCTAGAAGCTCCACCTATCTCGATGTTCATGCGTCTTATCTTTGGGATATTGGAAAGGAGAATAGTTCTTCACATATTTTCATGTGTCTTTCTTGGGATCCATGGTGAAGATTATTCTTAACACGTTATCAGCACCTTTGCTCTATCAATCAGTAAGTTGTTCTAAATTTGATCACATAATTAATTTTGTTTATGTGATGCTAATCACTAAATTGATCGATTGCGAGGACGATGACAATTGTGAGGACAACACCGTCTTTGATGTTACTGCTAATCAGGCGTTTGTCGGCATCCTGGGTGATCTGCGAATCTTCATCAAGCGGGCAAGTCTTCGAGCGTGCTTATTGCCCTACGCGGCAAGCACAAAACCCATGACGCCCAAACAATGGTTCGGTACTTGATTAGTCCAGAAGTTGTAAAATGGATTATGTGCATGCAATTTTTTTCCTTGGAGGAATTCATCGCTGCAGCCTTGCGTGACATGTGCATAAGGCTGTTTGACTAGATGTGGAGTTAATTCCACACGTCGCTTCACTTGATGCCCGTTATTGTCTCTTTGGCTGGCTAGTTAATCGTCGGCATTACTTTGCTTGTTCTATAGTAACTGCTTTTAGCCCTAATTAAGTAAATGGAGAGCAAATGAGCAATAATATTTGTGCATGGCAGCGGCTGTTAGTCTATGCTCCTGGAGATAAACCAATATCTTCGAGATACTCATAAAAAAAATATACTTGTGCATCGCATCAATTTGAAACTAATTGCCCTGTCCACCACCCCATAGTGGTGCATGCAAATTGATTAGTTTTTTCCAGCCCCTGGCCGTTGCATGTATCTAGCCTTGGTTGGCCCGCTCCTGCACGCACTCGTTGTGCCATTTTTTTTTGTATGCATGAAGTCATGGCTAAAGTTGCGCATGGGACCTCTCATTTTTGTTTTTTTGAGAATCAGACTTGTATTAACATCAAGGTACAGACTTACAATCGTTTTGTAAACATTGCAATAAGAAAGGAGGTGGGGAGTTCCAATCTACACTAGTGCAAAGAGGTTTTGATTCCTGGGCACATAAGTGAGCCGCCCAGTTTGCTTCTCGTCTTGCAAATACAATCGAAAAGGATGAAAACAGAGTAGTAATATCTTTGATCTCTTGTAGAATTGTTGCAATTTCTGCCAAATCAGTCTCCATAATCAAATGAATATCCCTCTTATCTGTTAGCAATTGAAGCCCATCTCGACATGCCTCTGCTTCTGCTACCAATGCTGATTGAACAAATGGTAGCCATTTTGCTGATGCCGTAATGAAAACCCCATCTGAATCTCTGAGAACTGCTCCTGAGGCACCTTGATTGTCATCAACTGAGAAGGAAGCATCTGTATTTAGCTTCCAAAATCCTGGCGGAGGACAAGTACATACTATGTCATGCTTCTGTCGGAAATCAGCTGTTGTAGGATGGCATCCATGTAACAGTTGAGCAGTAGTATCAATGGCCCATGATATAGCTTTGACAGAAGAAATTGTTTCTTTTCCATGCTTACGGTCATTTCTTGAGCACCACAATGACCACATTCCACACAGAAGTAGACAGACTTCCTTCTTATCACAGAAAGAGGGATCCAACACATCTTTAGCCCATGTTGATCGATGCAACTTAGGAAGCTTCACATCTGTCATTCTATTAACTTCCTGCCAGAATGTTTTTGCAAAGGTGCACTCTATAAGGACATGGAACGTAGATTCAGAAGGAGATCCACATACCTCACAATTGCTGGATTTTTCGATATGTTTCCTATGTAGATTGGCTCGACATGGGATGAAATCATTAATAACCCTCCACTAGAACACCCTGACTTTTGGAGGCACATTGAGTTTCCATAGCTTCTTCCAATACAATTCATTCTGTGTTGTGGAGGAACATGCATAAGAATCTTTGTTACTCCTGCTCTGCATTTCTATGTCTGCCAGCAATTTGTAAACAGAGTTAACCGAGTATTGTCCATGTTTTTCAGCAGCCCAGGCCCAAAAATCTTCTTGATCACTCCCCAGAGGAATACACATTATGGCTTTCATATCAGCAGGAACAAAATTATCATTCAGGACCTCAACATCCCACGATCGAGTAGCAGTGTTGATCAGTTCACTTACCATTGTTGCAGTGGCAGTATCCAATCGACATATTGGTTTTGTAACCGTCCGAAATTTTCAAATTAATGAAGTGTCGAATTATCTCATTTTTGTTCCATCTGAATTCGAAATTCTTCTTTCTAATTTTCTTAGCGTCGAATTAATTTTAGTCCGCGTTCTATCCGTTGGGACTAAAATTATTTTCCGAAACATTCTAAATTAATTTTTCAAATTCCAGAATAATTTTTTTTATTATTTTTCTTTCAATCTTATTTTCTCCCACCTACCCTATTCTTATCCCTTCCTAATATAAATATCCCCCTAACCTCATCCCTAATCCCCATCCCATTTTTCCTTTCCCCTCTCTCAAGCAAGCAGCAGAGGTGAGTCGAGCACTGGCGAGCGGTCCTCGCCCCTGCTCCGTCCCGAGCTGCGCCGTTCATCTCGCGCACGCGTCGTCCGTCGATCGAGGCCGCGCCGTCTACGCTCTCGCGCCGTCGAGTTCCGTCGTTTCAGGCCTTCGGTGAGTATCCTAACGTCTGGACCTTGGTTTCTGTTCGTATTCGTTTGAATCGTAGTTGAGTTGGCGGCCCGCTGGTTCCGCAGCGCGCTCCACCTTGTTAACTGGTCGAGTTTCGTCGGATGGAATTCCTTGAGTTGGTCCTGCGCTTGGAGGGAAGGAACCTCAGTTCATTGGAATCGAGCGGTCCACAGGTTGGGCGCGCCTGAGTTTCGTCAAGGAAGGCGAAGCTTGCTAGCTGGTTCGGCGGTGAATAAAAGGATTTAAGAAATTAAGCAAAGAGGAAGAGTGCTTGGTCCAGCATTTGGTCAGTCGGCAGGAGCTCCCTTGGTGCTGCAGGTTTTTCACGTGTGCCGTGTTTTTCTAGGTCTCCTTTGTTGCCGCTCTCCAGGTGCTCCGACCTGAGTTTTGTTGTGCTGCAGGCTGAAGGATCGAGCCCGCGAGGAGGAGCGTTCACTGTCATTCTTCAGCTCTTCGGTGCTGCTGCTTGCCGTTTTTCCATGGTTGGAGGCTGCTTGTGTTTGTCGTCAGAGGCGCTGGACCAGCTAGGCCAGGACCAGTCTGTGGTGCCGTACCTCTGCGTCATTGCTGATCCGCCGTGTTCCGTTGAGCCAAGTTTTTCAAGTGAGAACTCAACCCTGTGCTGCTTTGTTTTTCCTCAGGTTCATTCGAGTTGTAGTGATCGTATAGTTTCGTTTTGGTCGTGCGAGTAGTTCAGTTGCTGTGTATTGAGACAGCATAGTCTCCGTCGAGTTCTGAACCCCGTTTTGGCCGCACCTGTTGGTTCAGTTGCAGCGGTCCGGCCAGTGTTTCTTGGGGCAGCGGTAGGAGAACTTGTGCTTGTGCGTGACCAGTGCCATGCGGAGGCATCGATGGCCAGTTTTCTGTGTTGGTTAGCAAAGGATTTTAAGTGAGAGCAGAATAAGGGTCTTGGAACTTGGTCACCGTCGTAGCTGCTGGATATAGCCTGCGTGCAGTGTTTGTCTGTCGGTCACTGGCTAGACCGAGCTAGAAGTGCTGGCTGTTGGGCGAGTTGGGAGCTCGTGGTCAGGAAGGTTTATGGGAGTTCAGTGATGTCTGCATGCTCCTGTTGTTGCGTTGGAAAAAGGAATTAAGTTTCGAGGTAGAGAGCTTAGTCTTTGAGCATAGCACTGTTGGTCTTGGTCAGTGTGCACCTGAAATCAGCTCGCGTGAAGCGAAGGAATTCCCAAGCTAATTCTTCTCGTGAAATTCTTTTTGTACCGAAAATCTTCAGGAATCTAAGTTGAATTCCGTTTAGCTTTCAAAGTTTCCCTGAGTTATCTCATTGAATCCGTCTCTTCAAGATCTTTGCATAGTATATTCCCGGGTCTGTTTTGGAAATGTTTAACCTAGTAATTTAAATTTGAATTTAATTATTCAAATTTAAATTATCGCGTATCTAGTGTCTGATCCATTTTTTCGTGCTGTTTGTCCAGTTGAAGAAGTTGCTGCTGAGGATTTGAAGACTGCTCTTCACGAGGACCTAGATCCCGGATGGGATCTCGACCTACGAGGCAAGCCGCGCTCCTTGATCAATTTTGATCCTAGCTTTAAACTGCATGTTTTGTTTGAAACTCTAATTTGCATGCCAACTATTTTAAAATGTGCTAGCCACATTCCTAAGCCGTGCCTATTTACTATTCCACAAATATGAACCCTAGGATTGCTTTAGAATATTTATTTTAATTTTATGCTTAGCTATGCTTAGTTGTATTTATTTTTATCCCACATCTATCACTATAAAAATGGAATTTGTGTTAAATGATTTTGAATTGTGATTCAAATGTGTGTTGCAAATAACTATACATAACTATTTAGCGGGGGCAGGTTGGAGTATGAGGAGCTGGAGGACTTTTGGGAAGTCCCTGTGGGCGTACCTGTTGTGGGTACAACGGGAAGGTCCGGGCTGGGATCTTTCCGTGAGACTTGTCGTTGGCGTTGAGGTTGGAGATGGTGCCTGCCCCGACAATTAAGGACCGAGTCCTTCGAGCTTTGCACGCTCAGTTGACAACCATGCACACCACGTTACCCTGTATGGGCAGTTG
Source organism: Zoysia japonica (assembly GCA_001602275.1). Classification (NCBI taxonomy): domain Eukaryota; kingdom Viridiplantae; phylum Streptophyta; class Magnoliopsida; order Poales; family Poaceae; genus Zoysia; species Zoysia japonica. Next base: position 6,605,874 of record BCLF01000001.1, on the reverse strand, counting down.
GCTTGATCTTGAAGCTTGCCGAGACTGGTTGTTTACCCATGGGTTGGCGGTGTTGTGTTAGTGTGGTGTAGAGCTCTGACTCCCCACGTGAGATCGAGATACCCCACCTGATCAGTGGTAGGCTCTTCACAGCTCCAGGACCCGATTGTGTAGGCTTTTGGGATCCCTATCCTGGAGGACGGATGACGCCAGTTAAAGCTTGTGGACGGCTCTTGTATGTTTGTCGGGACTACGACGGTAGTTTCTGATGACGCATCTCGTGGGTCCAGGTGCATAACCTCTGCAGAGTTTTAGTCGATGCGCATTGCCACATCCTTTTAGAAGGACACCCCCTGAGTTGTGCTCCTCGTTGAGTAGCTTTGTTTTTCTTCCTCCTCTCCTTTTTCAAATGTTTTTGATTCTGGCCTTTGAGCTGTGGCCGAGTGTGGAGATTACATCGGCATTAAAATGAACCCTCGTCCGAGATAACGGAGATCTCTGCGGGGCAAGATAATAAAATTTGACAGTTTTAAAGTAAAAGCTTTCTTGCATTCTTTAAGTAAAATAAAATGTTTTAAACTTGCATTTAGCACTTGAGCCATGCCTTTACCCTTGAAACCATTTGCATGTATACATTGTTGTTAGGTAGTACGCGGTTTGCTGAGTATTCGTACTCATGGCTTTCTAATTTATTGTTTTCAGAGGATACTCTCAGCTTCGACTTCGACTACGTCTCTGACGGTCCGTGACGTTCGCTCCTGCGCTCAAGCTAGCCTGTGTGAAGGAGGTTCGCTACTGCTGCCATGTTGATGCTTCCGCTGTTGTTTTTGTTGGATTCACGATAGTGATTTATCTGCTTTGAGATATTTTCGGCCTGCGTGCCGATGGACCCCTTTGGAGGATATTATTCTAATAATTTCACTTTGTCATGCTATTTTCTATTCTTGTTTCTTGTTTAATATTTCTGTTATGGTTTCTTGATTGATCGCTTGTGATGTCGTGCTTGCTAAACTCCTGGGATTGGCAAAGTCACGGAAGATCGGGTCTTATCGAAAGATAAGAAAAAACCCGGTCGTTACAGGTTTATTGTCGACTCCATTCGGAATCCATTTGTCATTCCAAATATTTGTTGTTAGACCATTACCAATCCTTCTTATAAGTCCTTTTTCAAGAGCTTTTCTACCAGCCAAAATAGCCTTCCAAGTGTGTGAGGAATGTTTTTTCTTCCTAGCTGTCAAAACATCTCCATGTGGAAAATATTTACCTTTTAACACTCGAGAACACAAGGAAGTTGGATCAGACAATGATTCGCCAACCTTGCTTTCCCAACATTGCTATGTTAAACATTTTAATGTCCCGAAAGCCAATGCCACCACTGCATTTAGGCAAAGTAAGATCTATCCATTTTCTACAATGTATTCCTCTTTTATCAACATTACCACTCCACCAATCGTTTGAAGGTTAATTAGATCTATGCCATTATAATTCTTCGCAGTTTGAAACATACCATTGAACTTTCGGAAATGAGCTATGTGCCATTATAATTTGATGAAACTTTGAAATATGCCATTTTATACGGTTTCAGCCGCGTTAGGCCCACCTGCAGGTCCCGTATTTTTGTATGTCCATGTTTGCCCCTGTTTCTTCTTTTCCCTCTCCTCTGCTCTGAACGACTGGCGGTGACGAACCTGCCGTCACCATCGGACCTCGCGGCATTCCTCCGCGCGCAGCGCATCACTCGCGTGTGGCTCTACGACGCGGACCGTGCCTGCTCTCGGCGCTGGCGTCCTCGGGCGTGCTCGCCATCGTGGGGGTCCCGAACGACAAGCTCCTCGTGCTGGGGTCCTCCCCAGCGACGGCGAGCGCGTGGGTAGCGCGCCGTGTGGTCTCCTTCGCGGGCGTGAAGTCGAGCACGCCGGACCTGATCTCCGCCATCGCCGTCAGCGACGAGGTCCCGACCGCACTGCCCGTGCTGCTCCTGGCCATCCAGTTGTTGTCCGCCGCGTTCGCCGCAGCCAACCTCTTGTCCATCCCGGTGTCCACCCTGCTGCCCTTCTCCGTGGTGCTCGACCCGTTCCCGCTGTTACAGGCCTACTTCAACCAGTCTCTGGCCGGCCGCGCGGCCAACGGCCGGAACGCAGCAGTAGCAGCGAGCAACCTTACCTCCTGGAGACGAGAACAGCAAGATGGAGAATAAAGCATGCGGACGCAGAGGGCGCAAGCACTGCGAGTCCGGTGCAAAGCAACGCGAGCGTGCTGGCGAATCGACGCGAGCGATGCGAGCTGAGCGGGACGCGGCGAGGGGAGCACGACGTGGCGGAGGTCGAAGGAGCATGACGAAGAGGTTGGCTGCAGGAACGAGCAGTGCGAGCAGGACTACCGCGTAGCGTGCCGGGAGGAGTAGCGTGGAAGGCGGTCCCGGAGTCCAAGATGACGCCACCGGTGCCCACCGTGTCCATCGCGAACGCCGTCGACGGGATGGCGAGCTCCTGCTCGCCGACGAAGATGCCTACGAGCCCCACGTAGTAGAATGTGTTGGTGCGCGAACTGCAGAGGAGCGGCGCCATGACCATGTCCGCCATGTTGCCGCCGCCGAACTGGAGCGTGGAGGCCACGGGCTAGTCACAGTCGACGAGGCAGTACGAGAAGGCCGATGGCCACGTCCCGCACTGTCGGGGAGTCCCCCAGCGTCGGCGTCTCCGTCAGTGTCAGCCAGTGGACCAAAGAAGAAGAAACAAGGGGTAATTTTGGACATATGAAAATACGAGGACCTGCAGGTGGGCCTACCACGGTTGAAATAGTATAAAATAGCATATTTCAAAGTATCTTCAAATTATAATGGCATGCTACTCATTTTCGAAAGTTCAATGGTATGTTTCCAACTCCGAAAAATTATAATGGCGTATGTTTCCAACTCCAAATTGGCTTATCACTGATAATGTTCTAGTGGCTTATGAATGTGTTCGTTACCTTAAAAGAAAGAAAGGTAAATTGGGGCCTGTGCTGTTAAGCTTGATATGGCAAAAGCCTGTGACCGAGTTGAATGGTGCTACCTGCGTGCAATCAAGATCAAGTTGGGTTTTAACTACCGATGGGTGGATTTGATTATGAAATGTGTTAAATCTGTCAGTTTTACAGTTCGAGTTAATGGACATTTCTCGTAACCTTTTACCCCATCTTGTGGTATTCGACAGGGAGATCCAATCTCACCTTATTTGTTCCTTTTATGCACTGAAGGTCTGTCCTCCCTTCTAAAATTCAAAGGATCACCATCTCTGTCAAGGGGTATAAGGATTAATAACTATTTGCCTTGGATTCACATCTCTTATTTGCTTATGACTGCATTGTTTTCTCAAAAGCTAATAGTAGAGGTGTTCAAAGACTAGCTGATATCCTTTCTGTATACTAGTCTGGTTCTGGTCAAATGGTAAAATGTCTCTAAATCAGCCATTTTTTAGCCCAAACTGCTCTGAAGATGTGAAATAAGATGTGAAAAACTTGCTGTGTATCACAACTGAAGTTCTTGGAGAGAAATGTTTAGGCCTCCCTACTGCTGTTGGTAGGAACACAAAAGATCACTTTGAGCATATCCCAAACAGCATAAATTCTCTCATGAGTGGATGGAGTAAGAAACTCCTAAGTTGTGCTGCAAGGGAGACTCTGATCAAATGAGTTGCTCAATCAATACCCACATACTCCATGAGTTGTTTTCTACTTGCCCCAGAAACTAAAAGATTGCAAGTGCTGTGCAAACTAGCGAAGAATTATAATGGCATAGATCTAATTAACCCAATTTGGAACGAAGGCACTCTGTTCCTCAGAAATGATGTCATCCATGATCAGTCTTAGTCTATTAGCAAGTACTTTGGAGCAAATTTTGTAAAGTACATTGCATAATGAAATTGGACGAAAGTGGGTCATCTCCTGTGGGCTTTGGATCTTTGGAATAAGGACCAAAACCGTGTGTTATTAACAATCTCAGGCATAACACCGCCATTCAGAAAGCCCAAAACAGCATTACAAATATCGTCCTTGAGTAAACTCCAATGGTGTTGATAAAAACCAGCAGTGAATCCGTCCGGTCCCGGAGCTTTATATGGGACCTCTCATTCAATACCTGTCATTTTTGCAATGTCAATGCAATACACCGACAGTTTTTCTTGCGCAGCCACCATTAGCATAGCTTAGAGACTATTGCATGCGCCTGCAATTTCCATGCATGGCCGCGCACACCAATCACCACAAGGCTTAATGGTTCTCACGCATACGTGATTAGTGCTGCATGTAACATCGGGCACCAGAAGTTGTACCATTCTATTTTCCTTTCATGTGCATGAAATTTTGCATGCTCATGTCCACTTATGAAGCCACGTTGTGGCAGGACACATGCATTGATGTAATTATATGGCAAAAAGGCACCCGTTAGCATTCTAGGCGACATCATTACACATGGGAAGATTTTATTGCTTGATGATAATTTTTGATTTTAGGTGATTCTCAAATAAAAACCAACAAAAAGTTGGATCAGTAGATCAAACATGTTTGTTTGTCCTCTGTAAGAACACCATGCCACTACTATGGATCAAAGTCTGCTCCATACCCTCGGTACGCTGTCATGTGCCGTGCTTGCCTGAAGTTATGCCAATGAGCTAGAATTTGGTTTTTGAAGAAAAATCAGAGATGTATGTCGCATATAGTAAAATTAACTATGGCTTTTAATCATGTAGATTAAATGTCTGATACTTTTTACAAGCTAGTCAATGGCAATTAAGATTCTCCTCAGCACACCATCATACTGTGCACAACTTTGTGACATGTCAGAGCAGTACCTCACTCATATTGTGCCTTTTATAACGTCGGAAGTCGTTTGCACTCATCCGGAGAACTGCCATGTATTTAGTTCTCTAAATTTAGGGGGGCCATAATCCGTATGCAATCGATATCTATGCATATTGTTCGCAGACCATCAGTCCAGTAGATTATGGTTGGCATGCAAAGGCTCGAAGCCATAGTTGCACCATCACTCTCGCCCAATGAGATAGTTGAGAAAACAAATATCATGTTCGGTGCACACTAATTTTTTTTGCAGCAGACAATTTCTTTGAAAAAAAAAAACCTGGTGGTACTTGCAAGCTTGAATGTTCGAGAAGAACGTATTAATGTGAGCATCTGCAATATGATCTAGAAATTCTAGTTGATTTGCTTTCATAAATTGCGGTAATTAAATTTGCTCCCTTCAAAGCCTCACATTATATGTTTATTTTTTTTCTCTTGCATTGCTTGTATGTGTATATTTATATGGGTTTTATAATCTCGAAGTATTACCAGAAGACCATTATAAATACAAGAAATGTATTAAATGCTTGAGAAGATATGGGAAACAAAAATATCTATGAATATAGACAAGATGATCTTCACTCTTGAAGCTTTCCTTCATGCTTGATATCCTTTTGCCAGAAGTAACTGGAAAATAAAAGTGCACGAAGGTATTACCAATTTAATATCATATCGGATTCCTAAAAAAATACAATCAAGATTTGCCAAGGCTTACAATATTTTTGAAATGACATACGACCCGAAGTCAATATATGTTGCATTTTGATGCTACTAAGACATCATGAGTCATGATCTCATTTATATTTTGCTGAATTAAAAGATGAGATATATCCATAATTGTAACATGAAGTTACGCTATTTTATTGAGTTAAAATGTACTATTCTGAGATATTTTTTCACAGCTTGTGTGAAAAAATGAATGACTTTTTCCGATAAGAGACATTATTTATCTATTGTGGATTATGTCTGGCCTCGAAGTGCAAAACTCTCAGAATTATAATCACTTGTAAGATTATGAGTTTCTCGAATGAGTATTATGGATATGAGTAAGCCAAATGGTAAATAGATTCATTAAAGAGTGAAGGCCACACAGGCATAATAGATCCTCCAAGGATATCGATCATTATGCTCTTCTGGAGCTTGCTAAGTCTTGCTAAGACAGAAATTGGCGATAGGTTAAATTTTCTTCCAAACAAAAAGAATTTTCAAGCATATTTGTTCTAGCCTAAATATTCACTTCATACTGAATGATGAATTGAATAATCAGAACAAATAACATGTCATGTTAAATATTATATTAGCAACCCA
>BCLF01000001.1:6581562-6597764 GCA_001602275.1 Zoysia japonica | reverse complement strand
ATGCATGACTAGAAGTTATATGCAATTACAATTATATGAAAGCATCACTCCTAACAAATGTTCTGGAAGAACAAAAATGGATAAATGTCTAGAAGACTAAATAATGTGAGTATTGTATTCTTCACTCATTCTGTCCCTATCTAAAATTTTTCTGAAACATGTTTTATATGGTAAGAGATCAAAAGACAATGATATATATTGTTACGAGGGGGAGTATGTGTTATAATTTCATTTTTAATATACTCCAAGTATTCGAAATGCCCAGAAGGTAATATAAAACATAATTGGAGTTATTCAAAATAATCCTGAAGATATTTGTCGTACTCATGTGTGTTTTCCAGAAGTATTATCACATAAGATTTTAATAAGACAACAAAGTGCAAATATAATTTATGATAGCAATGTACTCTTTTCTCCATTCCTTTTTTCGCATTGGGTTTTTGGAAGGAGTTTTTAACACGGCATGTGTATATCGCAACATATTCCTGAAGAATCAACATGAAACATTTGAAAGATGCTGGGCTTAGGGAGAGAGTATTCCCAAATAATAACTCATATAGGATCTTGAAGTTCATGAATGTCCCTAGAATCTGGAAGATCATATCTTGTCCTGAAGATGTTGTTGTACTCTTTTCCTTGGCGAGTTTCCCGAAGTTTCTCACATAAGGTTTTGAACGAGGCAACAAATATAATACATTAAACGGCAACCATGTGCTCTTTCTCCATATTTTTTCCGCAGGGTTTTTGAATTTTAATGAGGCATGAGTTGATCGTCGTATTCGCCCAAGGGGGAGTGTTAAGAATTCCTTGAGTGGAATATTATGGGCTCATACCAAGGGTCATAGTGACCATACCAAAAGACATAAGTTACTTCTACTCTCCATATATATTGACATCCCTTGTACTCATATGAGAGATGATGATGAATAAACAAGAGACCAGAAGCTCCACCTATATCGATGTTCATGCGTCTTGTCTTTGGGATATTGGGAAGGGGAACAATTCTTCACATCTTCTCACGTCTCTTTCTTGAGATCGGGCATGGGAATGGATCCTGGTGGATCCATGGTGAAGATTATTTAAAAAAGTTGACCTTGCCGATGAACACGAAGGCTATGTATGTAGGCGCAGAAATGAGCAGCAAGCCCAGGTGTAGTTCGGACTCATAACATGCAGCTGATAGTTTTGAGGATGATTTCGAATGCGATCGAGCTGATGGACGGTGCCGTTGCCATCAAAATCCATGGCAGGGATGGGGTTGTTGAACTCAAAGGGCAGAAAGAGCTCTTAGAACTACTGCAAATTGCTCGTCCTATGGCCGACGCCTAATCCAACACTAGCGACATCACCATATGAATCCTCTCTTGAACTGCCCCCTCATTTGCACGTCATTTATGCGTGGAAGAAAATGACAGGTAAACGGGATCTGGATCCTTTACTGTGCTTGAGGCACGTCAGTGGTTAAGTGCCCATCACTAGCGACATCCACCTTCCAAACAAAAGCTTGATGTTGATGCATGTGCAGGCCATATTTAAATTACACAAAACATTATAATTTACTCAATCTAAATACAAGTTAAGCCATCAGAACATGGTGAGCTGCGCAAGATTCTCAGCATGTGTAGATACATTATTACTGGATATGCTAAGCATAGCTGCGTTGTAAATATGCCATTAACAATTCTGAGGGTTGTTTGTTCCCATTTTAAGCCTTCGTTTCTTCATCTTGTGCTGCCTGTCAAGCCATATTTTTATCTTCAAACGTGTTGTACTAAAAAATTGTGTTGATGCTTCATCAATTTCTTGGTCACCATATTATTAGATGGATTCTAATCTAGAGTGGCTAGAAAAGAGACTTGAACAGTATTGGTCCAATAAGAATGAGATCTGTGAAGCTATTGAGGAAGCAGAATTGGATGAATTACAATAGTGATTTACATCGACTGATTTTTAGAAGAGGTAAATCTTGGTGATGATGTTCATCAAAGGACAACATTTGTAAACAAAAATTTAAAAGCCAATTTAAGTTAATCAAGCTTCTAAAAGAATATTTGGATATTGCTTTGCATGGTCTTATAACGAGATGTACATTTAGATTAAGTCGCGAGCTTATTTAGCATCGTTTTCCTCTCAAATCTGGTTTTAAGCCTTTCAAACAACTGATGAGAAGATTCAACCCAAATATGGCTGATCGTATAAAGGAAGAAATTAACCAATTACTTGACGCGAATTTTATAAGACCTTGGATGAATGCAGAATGGATCTCCAATATTGTGCCCATTGAGAAGAATGGATGGGTAAGTTAAGGGTTTGCATTAATTTTAGAAACTTATAGAACTACTTAATATCCTATGTCTAAAGCCAACATGTTGATTAATGATACTTCTAGCCATAGAGTAACTAGTTTTCTTGATGGTAACAAGGATTATAATCAAAATTTATGTACGAAGAAGATATGTCTATAACTACTTTTTAGACATCCAAGTTTCGCTGGCTTATTTGAGTGGGCCGTCATAAGTTTTGGTTTGAAAAACACAGGTACACATATCAAAAGAGCTATGACGTAGTAATTAAATCAACTGCTTTGGATTTGCATTTGCTTTAGATAGAATGCACCGCTTTGGTATGAAAATGAATCCACTCAAATGTGATTTTGGTGTATCAGCTAAGATGAATCCACTCAAATGAGACCATGAGCACTCTCATTGCTGGTGGTGCCCAGAAAGTGTGGTGTCTCTTGTGCCATCGCCTAGTGAGTGGAGCAGAACAGCTGCACGGCCTGCCTGTCACACATGGTTCATCAGTGATAAGGTTGTCTTGTGAGCTTTTGAATTAGGCTCCCAAGTTGGATAGGCTGGACCCAAATCAGACTAGAAAAGGGAATGATAGCAGTGACACAGGAGAACAAAATATTCAGAAATCCATTCATCCTGTTGTCGGTCTTCTTTTTCATGAAGGAGGAGAGTTCAAGAAAGCTCGTCGTTCATCTTGCTCACGGCGACGCCCTATCACTACTACAAAACGAGCCTATAGTGTCACTCAAAAAATTATAACAATGTCGGCCGAACGTAACAGCCGACACTAACAAGTCTCGATGGTCTCCCAATGTTACAACCCGACACTGTTGTGACACCAATAGTGTCGGACGCAAGTGACATCAACCTACAAAACGACACTAATTTCTCACATTATACAATAGTGTTGGTAACTAGTAGACGTCACGAGCAACTGATAGTACAGAATACGACACCAGTGTCGGTCATTGCTTACTCTATCCACATCGGACACTAGAAAGAAACACTATAGTGTTGGACAAACATGATCTAACAAAAACCGACACTGATAATGAACATATCAGTGTCGGTCGGGCTGACGTCAAGAAAAACCGAAACTAGTGTGTCTTAGCACTGTCGGTTTTTGGTGTCGTAGTTCAGACGACACTGCTATCGCCTATATTGTGTCGTTTATGATGATCTCAATATGTCCGATGTTGGTATTTCGTGTATAAATATTCGTCCCCTTCCTCCCGTCAGGGCACTCTGTTCGATTCTGTTTCGGAGAGTGTGTCCGTACGGTGGCCGAGAAATTAATACAAGGGGCGACGGTTTTCATTCTGTTTTTAATCAAATGATATTGCTCCAGGAGGTAAATCCATGTCATGTTTGAAAGTTTTATGGTCTTATGATGTGGTTTAATGTAGATTTAAGGCGAGATATCGTGAGAGGAGTTTGAAGTAAACAAGCTTGTATAGGCATAGATTTAGGGTCCCAACTAATTTTGTTGATCTCTAAGAGTGTTAGTACATAGTTAATTAGCTAGATCTCTAGTTTACATATATAATAAGATCTACATTATGGTGCGGGTGGGGGCAGGAGAGAGAGTAAAAAATTAATTGTATATCTAATTAATTTTATATCCTCCATATTATAATTTTTCTCTATTTCTTTTTATATTAGTGACTTGTGAAGATGGAGGACATATCTTGAATGTACAATGGCGCTGGCGGAAATCCATTTCTATATTTCAAAAATGTCACTTCATTTGTCGAAGCTGCTAAGACCAGAAATGTACATATGAAAATAAATAGATTATGGTGTCCATGTAAGAAGTGCAAGAATGTTGTAATGTTTGACACGCCCGAAACAATCCGTGAGCACTTGTTGGAAAATGGTTTCATTGAGAACTACTCAATATGGATCAAATATGGAGAGACACAAGCGAATACACCAAGCACAGGAGAACAAGAAGTTGAGATTGGATACAACAAAGAGAGGGTAAGAGGTGAAGGCAACATCGAAGAGCCAAGGTCAGAAGAAACAACACATAACAGAGGGATGAAAGAAACAACGATGATTGTGATGTATTTCATGAACATCAAGATATTGAAGTTTTTGATGTCGAGGAACTGTTGCACCACATTGGGCGCGAGAAAATACTAGAGAACAAACGAGAGGCTTGGATAACTTATAGATTTTAGAGAAAACTTCAAAAGACTTTCTATACGCTGAATCAAACGGGTGTGATAAGGGATGCACGATATTGCAACGATGCTTGATCTTCTCACACTAAAGGCCAAGTATGGGTGGTCAGACACCAGCTTCAATGAATTGGAGCTCTTAGCCAAATTATTACCGAAACCGAACAATTTGCCAACTACCACGTACCTTGCAAAGAAATTGTTGTCACCATTGACACTGGGCATAAAAAAAATAAACGCTTGTCCGAAGCATTGCATATTGTACCACAAAGAGTACGCAAACGACGTGAGATGTCAAGTGTGCAATGCCAGTCGGTATAAAAGGAATGATCAAAGTGACGATTCAGGTTCTGGGGATCAGCAAAAAGGAAAGAAAGGGAGGAAGATGAAGAAAAGCATTGGTAGCAGTATGGATGACCAAGATGGTGACAATAGAAAAGTTTCAGCACTTATGATGTGGTACCTGCCAGTAATAGATCGATTAAAGTGACTATTCTCCAACTCTAGAGACGCTGAACTTATGATCTGGCATGCAGCCTCTGATGGGCGCAAAAAAGACGAGAAGCTTCGGCACCCGGCCGATGCTCGATAATGGAAAACCTTTTGACATTAACCATCCTGAATTTGTCAGAGATCCAAGAAACTTAAGGCTAGGCTTAAGTACTGATGGAATAAATCTCTTTGGTGAGATGACAAACCCATATAGTACTTGGCCAGTGATTTTAAGCCTATACAACATACCTTCATGGCTGTGTCACAAGAGTAAGTATCTTATGTTAGCTATCCTTATTCCTGGTCCTAAACAAGCTGGCAATAATATAGATGTCTTTTTAGAACCTTTAATGGAGGATATGAAATGTTATGGGAAGATGGGGTCCATGCTTGGGATGCTTACAAACAAGAGAGCTTCACACTGTATGCCATGATTTTTGTTACCATCAATGACAATGCCTCACGTTTGACACTAACTGGATTGGTTAAAGGGAAGACAGAATGTGTAGTATGTCTGGACCAAACATCATCAATGTACCTTCCTTTCTCATGTAAGTTGGTGTACATGCGGCACCGACGATTCTTACTAAAAAAGCACAAGTATCGTGCAATAAAGGATCAATTTGATGGTACACAGGAGAAAGATTTGGCACCGATCAATCGTGATGGTAAATTTGTATTTGAATTGGTCAGAAATATCCATACCGTCTTCGGTAAGGCTGTGAAAGGAAAAAAAAGAAAGAAAAATGATAAGGCTCCAGGAGATGTTTTGTTTAAAAAACAATCGATATTTATCATACTAGAAAGAGATGGAGATTGGCCATGTCATAGATACTATGCATGTTGCAAAGGGTATTTTTGAAAACATGATTGGTACCTTATTGCATGTCCCACAGGTTTCTCATCGAATGTTAAGAATCTCGTTTCAATGTTTGAGCTGAAGATGACTGGGTACAACACTCATGATGTGCTTCCCACTATCTTTCTTTGATATGATGGAGGGGAGGCTCCTAGGGAAAGGAACAAAAGGAAGAAAAACATTTAACAATCAGAGTTTTCTAAGAGTCCGAAATGCACATTATAGCATCCTTTATCAGTTACATATTGCAGCGCCATACATCCAACAACACTTGCAACAGCTTCGTGAAAAAAAGTGAACATTACACAGAGGATTGGATCATGAAAGAGCACAAAAGATGTTTCACGCCATGGTTGAAGAACCAAAATCTCCCGATTGGTACAACAAAAGATGAAAAAATGATGCGTTTTTTGGCCGATGGTCCCTTAATGTTAGCTACATCATGGCAGGTATATGACATCAACGGGTTCACATTTTATATCAAGGCTAATGGGTCAAGCACCCACAAGGTGTAGAGGTGGATGAAATGGGCTTCACCCTTGTGTCCCTAAACAACAAAGGTCACAAAGATGACCCATGGATACTCCCACAACGTGTCACACAAGTGTTTTATGTTCTCGAGCCCGAACAAAAGAAGAAGCATTGTTATCCCTGGAAAACAAAGGATCATCGAGGTTGATAATGTCACAGATGATCAAGAATACAACCAGTTTGATGAGGTGCCCTTTTTTGCGAATACAAAAATGATAAATATCTTTGAAGCAAGCCCCAGTTATTCATCACTTGTTCCCTACATGCGTAATGATGGCGAGGGGAAGTTAGTTCAAGCTAAGTAATTAAAGATGTCATCATTTTGTAATCAAATTATTTGTAATCTAATTATTAAATATTACATTATAAATGTGTTCTCTTGTTTTGTGATATTAAAGCTAATATTTTTTCTCTCCGTTCCAAATTACTAATGTTCCATACGTTGTAATATATAATTTATATAATGAAAAAAGAAAGAACATACAACAATATGTCCACATTGGACATTGCACGGCAACTGCAATGTCCAATCTGGACATACAGTTTACATGCTTCCTCGAGAAACGTCAGAAAGCCAAGGCTTATAAACCGGTCGATACTTGCAAGAATAGTCGAGGCGGGACTAAAGTACAAGTAATAGTGTCGATCAAGTATGAGGTAAGCGACATACGACATCACATAAAGCAATACCGTCGGTCCAAAATGACATCAGCAGAAACGGTTGTACAATGGATTATAGTGTCGGTTAAGTATGACATAACTTATTTATATTATATATTTAAAAAAGAAGAATGTACAATGATATAACCAGGTCCGCAGTGGAGGTTACACATGTTATGAGTAACCTCCACTGCCGACTTGTGCCATACAGTTTACACAATTCCTCACCTACACATAGACAGCCAGAGCTTATAAGTTGATCAACACTACCAAGTATAGTCGAGGTGGGACTACAGTTACGTCACATAGTAGTGTCAGAAAAGTATGACGTCAGCGTAGACATTACAATGGATAATAGTGTCGCTCCTGCATGATGTCAGCAGAAACCGATATTACAACGAGCAATAGTGTCGGTCATGTATGACGTCAGCACAAACCGATATTAAAATGAGAAACCAAGAACTTTTACTAACTTGTAGTAATAATATTTATAAACTTACATAACTTGAAAACATAATATTTATAAAATTATAAAATTACTACTACTACTACTTATAATAACTACTCTTCCATGTCCGAGTCCTCCTCTTCCTCCACCTCTTGAATAGCTAAGTTGGCCACCTCAGTGGAGAAGCGCTTGATGCTCGCCTTCGCCACCCTGGTCGACTTGTTGGGATGGGACGCCAGCTGAACGAGGGCGTCAAAGGGGAAGTCAGGCTGGCATACCTTTGCCGCAGACAGTATGTGGTCCGCAACTGCCTGCGCCAGCTTCCGGCGCTCCAACTCCATCGTCTTAGGGAGACGACTCAGCATGCCTTCTAGCGGACCCATGGCATGGGGAAGTGGGCAGGAGACCCCCTTGGCCTAAAGGGAGCTGCAGACTCCCCAGCTTCAGCTTCTTCACAGCATCGTTCACCTTATTGAAGATGTCTGATGCCATGTTGGTTTGAAGCCAGAGCGTCAAGATCATGGTGAAGGGACACCCGCAGAGCCTCTAACTCCTGAAGCTGCCTCTCCAGCTCCTACACTCTCTGGGCCGCCATCTAAGAAGCGCACGGAGACGAAAGATGGTTGGAAGATGGTTCGAAGAGATGTAGAAGGCCAGATGGTTCTAAGAGCGCAGTTGCGACCCCTTTTATAGCCCTTGGATGAACTCCTCACCTTCCGATGCTCCAGTTTCCACTGAGCGTTTCACATTCCGACGCTCCAGTTGGATCCTTCTAGTGGGACCGAGCGTTTCACATACTTATAATATGTGACGGTCAATATGGAAATTAATGGTGTCGGTCAAATATGACGTCAGCATAAACCGATATTACAATGTACAATAGTGTCGTTCATGTATGATGTCATCAGAAACCGATATTACAACTAGCAATAGTATCGATGAATGTTGACATCATCTTTGAGCGACATTTACAGTAGGGTACCAATTAACATATCCCAAAATCTTCAATGAACACATGGACATGATCATTACAAATTAGAAATATCATTACAAATTATAGTAGTGACATTTTACAAAATCATTACAAATAGAGTACATGCCTTCAAGAGGTTTGACAGAGCCTGGAACAGCAGGGGCCTCGTCTACCTCTTGTTAAACGGCGGCGAGGTCCTCGGAGGCCGATGCCTGTCACTGGTCTGGCTTGGTCCGCGCTCGGAGGGGAACGAGGAGATAAAATACAAGATGTAGACTAGAAGACTAGAAATATCATGATGACAGTAGTGCAAGAGCGAGAGAAGATGTGGATGTTGTTGATAAGCGTCCGCATGCTCTTCACCTTGCATCGGCCACTGCAAGGTGAATAGCGTGCAGAAATTCATCATCAACGTCCGCATCTTCTCTCGTCCTTGCCCTACTATCATCATTATATTTCTAGTCTTCTAACCTACATCTTGTACTTTATCTCTGTGTTACCCACCGGACGCGGGCCGAGCCAGACCAGTGATAGGCACCGGCCTCTGAAGACTTCGCTGCCGTTTAACAGGAGTACACGTGGACCTTGCCGTTCCAGGCTCTGTCAAAACTCTTGAAGACAGTTCCTGGCTCTGTCAAACCTCTTGAACAGAGTTTGAACAAAGTTTCGGGCTCTGTCAAACCACTTGACAGAGATTACAGGACACCAAACTTGAGAATGAGCCCTGAACTCACTGCCATAAACCCTAATAACTTGATCTGACAACCTGCTTCAAATGAGAATAATAGATCTCATAAACAAATGATGTTGCAAACAGATCTGACAATCAAAATATAGAACTTGTATATGCTCACCCAGTCACCAGGCTACCCATGCGCGACTAAGCATCATAAGTAACAATAGAAGAAGGACCATACACGCGGCGTGACGGGAGGAGGCTAAGGAGCGTGCGGTGGCTGAGGGACGGCAGCTGTCGGGTGAGACGCAAGGGGGGCAGGATTCATATATATAGGCAAGATTGACTAGGGTTTAGTTAGTAGCATCGTTCAGTATGACATCACAAATAAATGACATTACAATGACACCAGTGTCGGTCAGACGTGACCAAAATTATAACGTCACTCAGCAAACATAACAAAACATTTCAATTTTTTTAAGCACCAAATGTTCCTTTTTTTTTACAATGTTTTCTAAATGATAAGCAATCTTATTTCATTTTAGAACGTATTTTTTTATAAATTTTGTTATAACTTTCAACATACATTCAGCATTTTTTTGTACTCATAACGTGTAGTTCCATATGATTGCTAACCTATAGTTCCATTTGAACTAAAAATTTCAAGAAAAGACTCAAAAAAATTAAAACATAAATTTTTTATGTTCCTTACACAATACAATTTACAAAAATCAAATTGTAGATCAAATATCATTATATATGTCGAGAAAAAAACAATAAAGAAATAGTTAAACTTGTTAATAGTGTCAAGCAAGATGACATCAGCTTAAACCGACATTGCAATCCAACAGTGTCGGTCTTTTACTTCTGTAGTGTCGATCGGACGTGACCAAAATTACAACGTCACTCAACAAACATAACTTAAATTATTTCAAAAAAATTTACGCGCCAAATGTTCCATTATTTTGTACAATATTTTTTAGATGATAAGCATTCCTATTTCATTTTATAACGTATTTTTTTAAAAAAATTTGTAATCACTTTCAACCTACATTAAACATTTTCTTGTACTCATAACGTATAGTGCCATAATGATTCGTAACCTATAGTTCTATTTGAACTAAAATTTTCATGAAAGTACTCAAAAAATATCAAACAAAAATTTGTTAGATTCCTCACACAATGCAATTTACTAAAATGAAACTGTAGATCAAATATCATTATATACGCCGAGAAAAAAATATTGAAGATATTGTTAAAGTTATTCGCAGTGTTTGTAGTGTCGGTTATCGTGACATTATGGTGCCTGACATTATTAATCTTACTATATAAGCAGGCCTTGTCGCATCGTTCCACACTAAATTTCGTGGCCTTTTCATATCTCGCGTGACATCGTTACGCTGCCAAAATTTTTCGCCAACTCTAAACCCGCCGCTGCCGCCCTGTCGCTGATCCTCCGGCACCGGCCGCGGCTACTCGATTGTCCTCCTTGGCTCCGGCACCGGTCGCGGCTGCGTGACCTCCTCCGACCTCTGACTGCACGTTCGCCTTTGACCTTGGCGCCCATCGTGTTTCCTGCTACGCATGGCTCCGGTCTCCTGGTGTTTCCTCTCCCTCTCACCCACTCCGAAACCCTAATGTAAGTACCCTCACCCATTCTTTCTCAGTAAGCCGCCTCCCCTTCCCTATTCCGGCAATCTGCAAACTGTAAGCCACCTCCTCTCCCCCATTCTGGCAATCTGCAAACTGTAAGTCGCATCCCCTCCCACCATTGTTCCTCTCAATTCTTGTGGCTTCGAAATGCTATATGACATTTTTTATGTATATACATATAATTTTTTTAGTTTATGGATACATTGTAAGATCTTCTTTGACAAAAAATCCTGATTCCTATGTTTCTCCTGTGAATTTGATCTGATTCGTGTGAAATTCTTCTGTGAATCCTGTGAAATTGTTGTGTGAATTACAATGTCGGTTTGATGACATCAGCGACCGACACTGTTACCGTGTAGTGTCGGTATTGCTGACATCATCTTTGACCGACACTACTATGACACCTGTCCTAAATTCCCTTATATATAGGAAGGTTGCTATTGCTATATGACATCTGGATTATAAACATAATCTAGTATTTGTGCTCGATGATGAAAGCAGACTAAGTGAGATGAGAGTGGTAGCA
The DNA here is from genome assembly GCA_001602275.1 of Zoysia japonica. Taxonomy (NCBI): domain Eukaryota; kingdom Viridiplantae; phylum Streptophyta; class Magnoliopsida; order Poales; family Poaceae; genus Zoysia; species Zoysia japonica. Next base: position 6,586,469 of record BCLF01000001.1, on the reverse strand, counting down.
TGGACCATATATATCTTGCGACTTGCGACATTGGATATGTCTTGCCATACGAGTCAAGGGCCTTAGAGCGTTGAAAGGCTATTAAATTGGCAACCAGCACTGAGAGCAAAAGTCTTTCTATTCTGTACCCTCTTCTTTTGTTATAGCGATCATTGGATCTCTTTCATGACATATCCAAAAATATGGGAAGGCTTCGGTATTTGACTCCATTGATCGTAAGAGGAGTACAGAACACGATTTCTTGTAAGTCTTTGATGCGTAATGACCTCTAATATCATTTTAATTTTTAGTGATCTGATATTCATAATCATGACACAATATTTCTTATCGGTGACAGCTCTTACAAGGTCTACATCAAGCTTGGTGGAAAACACCATCCAAAACGGAAAGAAAAAAATATCGTACAAAACATATTTTCCGGTACTACTACACCATAATTGAATAATCTATATCACTATATTTTTGTCTATATCTTTGAGACTTTTAACCTTTCTATTTTGTCCCCAAAGTCTGCAAAACAGGCTCTTGACAGTGTGCATTATGGCTACTATGTGTGCAAATACATAGAAGCGGGCTGTGAAAAATACATGACATTGCCCAACGAAGATTATGTATGGAAAAATGTAAGTACTTGCAGTTTTAGTAATATTGTTATATGCATTTTCATGCTGTATTGATATTTGCATTTTAGTAATTACTAATTATGTTCTTAATATTGGCAGCCAGACAAGCAGGTGCAAGTGCAAGGAAGCCAATTTGATGAAGCCACACTCAATAACATTACATCTCGGATGATCAACTTCATGATGCATGAGTTTATTCATCCAATGGGTAAATATTATGAATTTTTAGGTGATGTGGCAGCACATCCAGAACTTGCTAATTGGTGCGGAAAATATCACAATTCTGAACTAATTCGCCAAAACTTTTAGGTTGGGCAGAAGAGAATTAATGAACAAGACCGGAGTTAGCCAAGCAAATGAAATTTTAGTTGTTAGTTCTATGTGAAGTACTCATGTATATGTCTAAATTAAGCTGGTATAGTGGATGAACTTGTGTACATATGTGACCCTAAATATTCACTTTGTGAATACATTGTCTCTGTCAATATATTTTATTAATCTGTTATTTGCATTTGATTTGTGTTATTAAGATAGCTCTTATTGAAATACATGAAAGTGTCGGTTTTGTGATGTCACAGAAACTAACACTCCTAATCTAGAAAGTAGTGTCAGCCATGTGACGTCATAATATATGACATGAGAGTCTTGTAAACAATGTCGCGAAAATTGACATCCTTGAGACCGACACTGTTGGTAGTGAGTGCAGTGTTGGTTGCATGACGTCAACACAACCGAAACCACAGTGGAAATGTCAGTGTCGGTTCCATGACGCCAAAATAAACGACACTGATGTTAACGTAAATCAGTGTCGGTCGTATGGCGTCAAGAGAGTGACACTGGTGTAACTAATAGCAGTGTTGATCAGATGATATCATGCCGTCTGACACTGCCGCTGTATTTACTTGTGCCGGTCAGATGATATCATGTCAACCGACATTGCTATTTTTGTTACTAGTATCGGTCAGATGATATCATGCCGTCTGACACTGCTTTTCTAGTTACTTGTGTCGGTCTGATGATATCATGCCCTCCGACATTGCTGTTGTTGTTATTAGTGTCGGTCAGGTGACATTATGCTGTTCGACACTGCTGTTTTATGGCTAGTGTCGGTCTCGCTGGCATCATCTCCACCGACACTGAAGACACAGCTATCAATGTCGGCCAGGTGATGTCATTTGACTGACACTGATAAGTTGATTCAGTGTCGATTTCTCTGGGCCGACATTGATTACCGTTTACAACAGTGTCTTGTGAGGAGTGTCGCACAGTTTGACCGATAGTGCGGAACCTTATGACCCGACATTGAAGGGTATTTTAATAGCAGTGTATCCACATGCTAACATCCCATCAATAGCTCGCCAGGGCTGTTACAGTTGGTAATCAGAGCCTTACCATCCCTTGTGGCTGCTGTGAGTCCATGGTGGCGGTGGTGTAATCTGATGGGCACTGGTCACGGCTGCACACAAGTTAGTTTGGTGTTGATCGAGGTCTCGCAACATTTGGTTGAGGTGCAGCTCAGCCAGGCATCCAAAATGATGGAGCAGTTGGTGTGTGACTAGCAAGACTTGGTGAAGAATTCGGAGGAGATGGGGTGTGCAGCGGTGTGGCTCTCCCTCTCACAAATGTTAGCGATGAGTGATAGTCTAGCGGAGAAGCAGTAGGGACTCGGAGTTGATGGGTGGTGGTGTGCTGCCACAATGCCACTCTCACTTGCTGCATGTTCTGCCCACCAAGTGTTCGATCAAATGCTTGTACATGAGATTTTAGGGGAAGTTCACTGCAAAGTGGTTTGGGATGAGGAGTTGCTGCACGACTGCAATTCGCATCATGAATTGTTGCGGCAACTAGCTCAAGGCGAAGAGTTCATGGGCAATCAGAGATTATGAGGGAGTGCTCCGTAATTCGCATCATGGATTGTTGCGGCAACTAGCTCAAGGCGAAGAGTTCATGGGCAACCAGAGATTATGAGGGAGTGCTCTTTCCTCCATTGCCACAGTGTGAGTTGATTTCTGGAGAGGATCACAGGAACTTCTATGTATTGTTCTTACCAAGTACTTGATGAAATGTCTTACAAGGATGTTTGGGGTGAGGAGTGGGCTAACAGCAACGAATCACATGTCAGCTTGTTGGAGCAGCTACCTTAGAGAGGAGAGTGCTTAGTGCTGAAAACAGCAAACTAATTTCTACTATTCTAGTCAATGATCACGTGTTCACTAAGGTCAGTCGCACTCACATTCTCATGGAGTTGTGTAGAGGTGCTGTGGACGGGATGCTCAACGAATTTCTTAGCAAGAAGGTAATATGGGATGAGGAGATACTATTAAACTGCAACTTTAATGATGGTCTAGGTTTCTAAAAAAAATGATGGCTTATTGGATCAGCTAGCACAACATGGGAACTACAAGATCTGATGGTCTATTGGATCAGCTAGCACAATATGAGAGTATAAGGGCAGAGGAAGCCAATTGTTGAACTATTATTTCTTGAACTTTATGTGAGTGCTGCAACAAAGAGGTTCCTTCCAGAAGCTCATTCAATTACTAGTAAAGAAAAAAGGTTGAATGATCTCATCCAAGTTCCGTTGCAAATTACTCATGATTAGTGACTATTAGTTTCACACCCTCAAAATTTGAATTCTTAGTTCGTGTAGTTCTGAGTTTTGTCTCATCTTTAGCTCTTCCAAATTTTCAAGAAAACCTCACTAAAGCAGATAGTAGCAAATGGGAATTTGGTAAACTTTTAAAACCTGAAAGTGAAAGTGCTTGCTTCTTTCTTCTTTTCGTTGAGTTCTTGCCTCTTGTGTTCTTTTGCTTGCCTGGTGTTCTTTTCTTTTCTTGAGAAACAACCTAACCAAAATCTCCAGAACCTGTTGCATGGACTCGGGGCGATGATGTGACTTCGGGAACTTTTCCCTGAGCCACGGTGGTTGGACACGAGCAGGGCACCATGCCCACTGCCGACGTCCGGCCTCAACAGCACCCCTCTGTCCCTCCTCTGTTTCCTCTGCTTCCCCTGTTCCTTCCCTACTCCAGCCACCCCTGCAGCAGCTCGGCTTTGCGCCTGCCTCGCCTCTGCCCTCCCCTGCACCAGCTCGCCTCTGCTTCCCTTGCCACACCCCGCACTCCCCCTGCCTCCGCACATCATCGCCGTTAACCGCCAGAGAGCGAGCCTGACGGCATCTCACGCCCACGTGCGCGCGTCCACAGCTCCCCAACACTGCGCACGCACGCATTGATGGCCAGGGCGCCAGCCAAGCCGAGCCTCCCACCTGGCGACTTGCCTGCGCTGCGCCGTCACCCAACCCGCGCTGCCAGCCGTATCCCGGTCGGATCCGCGCGCGCCACTGCCACGAGCCCTGAACTACCAGAGTGCAGCCCTCTTAACACCTCGGCGTGCCGCATCCCCAACGGAGCTGCGCCAGGTGGCTGCTCGCGTGACGCACGTCGCCAAGGGCTGCCGGCAGCGGCAAACCTTCCGCCAACTGCCCAGCTGGGCCGAGCCTTCACTCCTCACGCACACTAGCTCCTCGAAACGGCCAGCACTCGAGTGGCTCGGCCACTGCCCTGTCCCATCGCAGCTTAACTCCGGCGCGCCCAAACCAGCCGCCGATCCCCTTGGTCCGGTGCCACGCCGTTGCCGGGCGCCCTCCGCGCGCCATTGCGGATTGGCATGGCTGCCAGCTGCCCGCAAGCACCTGCGATGGCAGCGATTCGCGATGATTACGAAATCCCGTCATTACTCAGCGCCACCGAGCCGCCCGGCGAGCTCGCCACCGTTCCAGCCTCACACCGATCGCACCCACTATAAAACCAAGCCACATTGCTCCGTCTCACCCTGCTGCTCCACTCCACAAGCCCAGGTTTCACTCTCCTCCTCCCAAACTGAGCAATTTTGCAAATTCGCCCTTCTTCCCCAAAACCGGCCGCCGCCAGCCAACTCTGAAATTAGCACCAGCCGGAGGGTCTCTGCCCAAGTCCACCGCACCACACCATCTCTGGCCTCCCCTGAGCACGCTCGAAGCCGCGAGGAAGTCGCTGCGCGACCCCCACGGCCGCGCGACAAGCGCCGCCGCTGATCGTCACATGGCTCACGGTGCCAGGTCCCATGGCGCAGCCGCAAGCATCTCCTACACGATCCCTACACTCTGAGGATTCTCACACACGCAAGAATGGGCCACCTCCGCGAGCCCAGCGCCGTCCCCACGGAGCGCCGCCGTGCACACGCCCCTGACGTGCTGCGGACGTCCGTACGGCTCACCGTGCCGGCGCCGACCCCGCCAACCGC
>BCLF01000001.1:6553176-6569931 GCA_001602275.1 Zoysia japonica | reverse complement strand
ATATAAAAAATTCAGCAATAATTAAATGTATTTTAAATATAATTTAAGTAAAAAATTTGAATGTTTTGATAACATTTCAAATATACTTTTATAGAAATAGTAGTTATGTCCTTTTTTCATGGTGTTCATTTTTTTTTGATTTTTCCATTTTTAAAGTCATTATAAAACCATGCTGCTAATAGTGTTAAAAATCGAGGCCAAATAGCACTTGCACTTTGAAAAAATAAAGTCAAATATCAAATATACATGTTAACCTAGATCGATGATATAATTGTCAAAAATAAAGCGTTTGGAGCTAAATTTAGCACCTGGTGCTTGAACTAAAGAAAGATTATTTTATAGATAGAGTAGGGAAGAGTGTAAGAGGCATTTTGTTTATTAAAAATGAGACCCATCTCTAAGTAATGCTCATAAAATTGTAGGTGCTATACATTAAAGTGTTTTATACCAACCAAGCATTAGGTAAGGTGCATAGTGCTAATATAGTTTTGATCCCATCCTTAAATTTATTGCCGCACTTGACGTGCAACATCAGCTTAGACTATTTTCTTATTAAAAATTAGTTTAAATGTATAAAATTATATTTTTTCGTTTTAAAATTATAAGTTTTTCTGGACTTAACAACTTTTCTCAAATTATAAGTCATTCTCACTTTCTAATACACTTTCTCTCTTCTCAATAATTCTGCATCTCTATCTATCTCTTACTCGTTTTTAGCTCATCCCACATTTTTCAATTTTTTTAATTCCCATGCCCAACGCTAAAACGACTTATAAATTAGGACGGAGAGAGTAAGTCATATTCCAAACATCAATGATAAATCAATTATAATAAAGCACATAATTTTTATTTTTTTTAAAAACAAAATAAATGGTTAAAGTTAATATTAAAAATCAATAGAGATAACCATTTAGAAATAGAGGGAGTGACCTATAGTCGATGTATCATGCGACAACTAGTCCCCTATCCATGGAGATCAGATCTCTCCCGGCCATGAATCCTTCTAGCTACTAACTTCGTTCCGAAATATAAGTATTTTTAGATTCACTAAAGTCAAATTATTTTAATTTTTTACTTAATAATATTTAGAAAATTACTTGATTTTTAATATAAAATATACATTTTTTATGATTCATGATGAATCTAAACAATATAACTATTATACAATAAAATTTTATTAATTTTTCATTATTAATGGATCAAAGTGATAAAAAATGATTTTCACTAAAAATACTTGTATTTTGAAATGGAGAGTGTACCTTCAAGACAGGAGGCCCAAATTACGATGGAGATGTTTACCAATCGGTTGTTACCTTAGTGAGTAGGCGCGCCCTCCTGCTCCCGTCTGCGGTGGTTGATCGACCAGCAATTTGGATTCGACCTCTATCAGTGAGACCTAGCGCCACTGAAGAATTTTTCCGGTGTATATGAACTACTTTATCCATATAAGTGAGATCTACAGCAGAAAATTTTAACTATAGACTACTCCCAATATTATACACAACAATAGCTCTTGTGTGTAGTAGTGGATGATGAAAAAAAAACTATTTTTTAATCCTTACAACCATCTCATAAACTTATGAGTATCTTTTGTTATGAACTCTTTATGCATTATCTCTATAATGTTTATTGCTATTAATACTAAATTTTTTATTCTCTATGCACTACTTTTACACTACATTGTAGTTGCTTTTATCATGTGCTACAGGTGTTCTTTAAGATGTGGTTGTATTTTTTATTGTCTGAAATTTTTATAAAAGTGGGTCCTACTATGTACTATGATTATACTATCAATTAATAATTACTCTCTTGCAGTTTACTTGAAGTCCTACCTCTCACACAAAAACCAAAGAGAAATATCGAATGACACTGCTGCCCCTACTCTGACAAAGCACTAGCTAATATGGTATACTCCTAGTAGCAACTGTTAAAAATTCCTTGAGTGGAATATTATAGGTTTGTACCAAAGGTCATTAGACCATACCAAAAGGCTTCTACTCCTCTATAAATAGAGATTTATTGTATTCATAGGTGAGATGATGAGAAATGAGAAAAAGACCAGAAGATCTACCTATGTACATATGTTCATGTGTAGATATTAGAAAGGGAGTGATTTTATAAACATCTTTTCACGTCTCTTTCTTGGGATTAGGCACGGGAATTGATCCCGGTGGACTCATAGCGAAGATTATTCTTAACACGTTATCAACGCCTTTGCTCTATTAATCGGTGAGTCGTTCTAAATTTTCTCTCATAAGATTAATTTTATATATGTGATGCCGAATTGATCTACTAATTTGCGAGGAACTATTGTGGATGATCCTTTCAAGGATACGATCGGCACCTATGTTAATTGATGGGTGGTTTTCATTATCATTCGGCTACCATTTTTCTATGTATCTTTTCGACATCAAGCTGCCATGGCAAATGATAGCCAAACTACCCTACGCGGTAGGCGTCGAAAAAAAATGCTATGTTACGGTATGTCGTTTCCGATGACCGCTTCCAGGCATATTTTGTGGATTATTTTGATTATTCCATGCACGAGCTGTTTTGCCTTCATGTTTGTCTGTACGCATTCATGCGGCCAAAGAGCAACTTGTGCTGCATGCACACCTGAAGCATGACTCCTGGTCACGGAACCACGCCTGCACGGATCTGGGCTCCTGTACCTATCACCGTGTAATACATTTGAGCACGTATTGCTTGCATTAGAAGGGACAAGTCCGTCATAACCTGTAGTAGACGGATCTGATTCTGTGTCTGGCACCACAAGAACATACGCATTGCACAATTGCACTGCACCTTGCGCCGCTCAGCGCTCTTTCGCAGGAATGGCCACTACAAGCCCTTTGGTCTGCTGTGTGCATACGGTTTGACCCTTGGCTTTCCTTGTTTTTAATCCACGCATGAAAGAGTGGAAGTAGGATGGCCTGAGTGATATGCATGTGCAAGTCCCTAGGAAGTGGAACAATTTTGCATGTTAATAATATTATGGCCTTTAATCCAGTAGATTAAATGTTCATAATTTCCTGCGAGTATTATCTTTGAGCAACATGTGTGTATAAAACTGATATAACTTTGTCAATAGATAATTTTTTTGAATAAATACCTGAAGTATTTATCATTCCTAGTTGTATATTATAAATTTAGCCCTTAAGCTTGTGGCTATTTAGCAGTTTCAGCTATTTATAAAATTTGCACATATATTCCAGAAGATTATTATAAGGATATTATTTTGCATATAATTGTTTGAATGTTCCAGAAGAACATGTAAATGTGAGCATCTACAGTATGATCTAGAAATTGAATTTCTAGTTCTTTTATTTCCAGAATTGTGTGATTAAATTCACTTCCTTCAAAATCTCACATTATGTGTTTATTTTTCTTGCATTGCTTGTATGTGTATATTATTTATATAGGGTTTTATAATCCCAAAGTATTACCATAAGACCATTATAAATGCAAGAAACTCTATTAAAATGCTTGTAGAAATCTGGGAAAATAAAAATATATCTATGAACATAGATAAGACCGATCTTTAATTTTGATGTTCCCCTCATGCTTGAAATCAATTTACCAGAAGTAAATGTGAAAGAAAAGTGCATGAACACGCTGGAAATTGGATATCATATTGGACTCTTCTGAATAATTGCAATCAAGTTTTTACCTAGGCTTACAATATCTTATGGAATGTCACAAGACCTGAAGTCGATAAATATGGTATTTTTTTGCTGCTGAAATAGCATAATCTTGCCATCTATATAAAAAATATTTTTTTAGTCTTGAGGTGTGACAAAAAGGATGACATATATCCTTAATTGTAACACGAAGTTAGAACATTTTGTTGAGTTAACAAAGTATTATTCTGAGAAAATTTTCACCACTTTTGTGAAAAAAGTGACTTTTTTCAATAAGTGTCACATTATTTATCTATTATAGTCTATGTTTAGCCTTGAAGTGCAAAAATCTCAGAGTCATAATCACTTTTATAATGTGAGTATTATGGGTATAAGTAAGCCAAGTGGTAAATAAGTTTATTGGAAAGTGAAGACCACATTGTCATAATGTCCCGGAAAGAAATCGGTCATTTATGCTCTTCTAGAGCTTGCCAAGTCTTGCTAAGGCAAGAAAATTGCACAAAAATTGATATTTTCCTAGACCAGAAGAATTCTCAAGCTTATTTGTTTTAGTATAAATAATCACTTCATACTGAATGATGAATGAAATTGTAAGAACAAGTTGCATGTCACGATAAATATTATGTTAACAACCCAATTTATGAATGTTTTGAGTAATTGGGTCAATCTTGGGCAAGAAGTTTAAAGAGCTGGACTATGAGATTTAAGGAGTTAATACTTCTTAGTGATAGTCATTCGAGTGGCACATTATATTTTATTCATATGCATATTTTTCGCAACCTAGTGATACTACCAATTGTCTTATAAGATAAATGACCCTGAAGGTACTTTTGCGTAATAGTCATATATGGACTATAATTGGTATGTATTATCTCAGAAGGATTTATTACAATAATGAATATGTTGTATTGGTACATGCTATTATGTTAAGTCTTGAAGACTGAGGAACATGAGTAAGTTGTAGTAGTAATTTACTACTGGTTGAGGATAATTCTCTTGAAATTGAGAATACATATTTTTTGTGCCACTCCAATAATCATGAGTCAAGCTCACAACACATAAATAGAAACCTTCCTCTTGTTGAAGTGCGTTATGTTTCCCAAATATATTACCACCATGGCATAAATTAGCCACCAGTGGAAGTGGTTGACTGGGGATATTGAGTACGCTTCTATTTTTATATCTCAGCATTAGGGGGAGAGATGCCCATTTTTATAGAATGCCTTGATATTTATGTTTCAATATGCACAAAGTCAAGCTAGACCGTTGTTTAGCTTATGCTCTAATACACTTGAAGTATGGAGTTTGCTAAAACTATCTTGTTGAGGAGAAATCAAACATGATTTGAATAATTATTTTGCGACTACCTGAATTAGACATGGATATACCCGGGATTTAATATCATACCCGTGTATGACTAGTTGGCACTAGATTAAAATATGAAGGGACGCCTGCAAATGAGAGATCTTATTGCCTTAGTCAAAGCATATAAAAATATTGCGCCTCATATTTCTGAAGTAATTTCACCCTGAAGGTACCTCACGAAAAGGATTGTCCTAGCAATTGCGCGCTTATCATGGTGCTAGAAACACGGAACAACTATGGATCCTTTGTCTTGGGAAACAACAAAGATTCTTATTGAAAATATGTGTGGGAAAGAAAATGTGTTAACACTATATTGTCTCTATAAAATTGCTAAGTTTCTCTTAAAGAGAACTAGATCCAAATCAAAGTCGTAGGCACGAGTGCTTGAAGCTCTTATATTGGGTCAAATAAGTTGCAATTGAGGCTGAACCAAAATCACCATATGAAAGTTGTGAACCTATTGTTCAGACATTTATGGGTCACTACATAACCAACAAGGTGATAAAAGGTGACGGTTCAATAGGTCTGGAAAAAAATCAATTCTCACATGAGATGTGTAAGTTAACGTTTCGATGTATAATATATTTGGCAAAGATTTAAATTAGAACAAAATACAAAGAGATCCCAAAAAAATTTGTAGATATATATTGTGACATGTAAATCTCATACTATTATTTGGTTCCTGAAGAAACACTTATCTCTGGTAGAGATATTTTTCCCCTGAAGGAATTTTCCTTGAAGGGTTAAATGTTTGATAAGTCTAAATACACTAGTCCTAAAAGGATAGTGACCCATTGAGACCCAACAGAAAGTAAAAATGAGGAATGCAAACACTGGAAGTGTGTCAAATAAAATATATATACTCATGTGTATTACTAAAAGTATACATATACACTTGTATGTGGAGTATATATGATGTATATTTTATTTGAAAGTTTATTTTAGCAATATCCTCTATCACCTAGAAGATATAAATGGTGTTTTGACATTTATATCCCCGTTGTGTCATATTAATTAGACTTGTTATATTTATTATTATATCATAGTGTAACTGTGAAATGATCCATGAAGGATATCTAATTGATCTCTGAAGGACTTTGGTTAATATCAAACTAGGAAAGAAAGTTGCAATTATTTAAAGCTTGAAGCTTTACTAAGCATAACTAGATGTTATATGTAGTTGCAACTATATTAAATTTTATGTTCTATGAAGAACCATATGACTCGTATTATATAATTATATAAATATTATGAAGAATTATGAAATATGAAAGCTTCACTCCCAATATACATTTTTCTCAATGTTTTACAAGAAAAAAATGGTACATGCCTAGAAGGCTAAATATTGTCATCAGGGGAGTATGTGTTATAATTTTGTTTTTTATATACTCCAAGTATTTAAAATGCCCAAAAGGTAATATAAAATATAACTTACTCTTGTGTGTTTTTCTAGAAGTATTACCACATAAAGTTTTAATGAGACAACAAAATGTAAATGTAATTTACGATAGCAATGTACTCTTTTCTTCATTCTTTGTTTTCCATTGGGTTTTTGGAATGAGATTTTGATGAGGCATGTACATATTGCAATATATTCTTGAAGAATTAGCATGTGATATTTTAGAGATACGGAGCTCAGGGGGAGAGCATCTGTAAATAATAATTTATCATATTTGATCTTGATGGTCACGAACTCTAAGATCTCGAAGATGTATCTTTTCGACGTTGTTGTACTCTTTTTTTTATTGAGTTTTTCTAAAGTTTTTCACATAAAGTTTTTAACGAGGCAACAAATATAATGCATTAAACGACAATCATATACTTTTTCTCCATATTTTTTCTGCTGGATTTTTTTAAGTTTTAACGAGGTATGAGTTGATCATGGTATTTGCCTAAAAGAGAGTGTTAATAATTTCTTTAGTGGAATATTATGGGTTCATACCAAAGTTCATTGGACCATACTAAGGGTCAAGGGACCATATCACAAGGCTTCTACTCGTCTATAAATAGAGATCTATTGTACTCATAGGTGAGATGATGAGAAATAAGAAAGAGACCGAAAGATCTATCTATATACGTATGTTCGTGTGTCAATATTTGAGATATTGAGAAGAGAGCGATTTTATAAACATTTTCTCACATCTTTGTCTTGAGATTGGGCATAGGAATGGATCGCCGTGGATCCATAGCCAAGATTATTCTTAACAGCAACATCTTTATAAGACGAAAGTTGGACAAAGAATCGGGCAGTTCCCGAGCCCTTGCTGTGCCACGTCAACATCGATTATAACCGTCGGATGAATTTTAGGTTTGATCTGAGTCGTACGTTGATAACGTTAGGAGAGAGTTCTAGACTCTTCAGCTGCGGCCGCCGATGCTGCCTAACGCCCGCGCGGCCGCTGCCCGCGAAAGTCGAGAATCCCGTCTCGCCGGCTTCCCCTCCGGCGCGTGAGGCTGCACGCCTGCGCCTACTTCCGCTGCCGCCGCGATGCTGCCTTCGTAGAAAAATTCTGTCCCGTCGGCTTCCTCTCCGGCGTGTGAGGCTGATTCGCCCACCCTCGAATGGTCTCCCTACCGAGCAGATCCACTCTCCGTGCTCCTCTGCGCCCACCGCGGCCGGGGTCCCCAACGGCGTCCTGAACGTCGTGCCTAGGTTCAGATCCATATGGCCGATGCCGCCATCGCTTCGCACACATGGTGACATGGACGTGGACAAGGTGAGCTTATAGGAAGGTGAGCTTTTAGGAGTCAGTGGAGGTCGGGTGCCTGAGCATGGAGACCGCGGCCAAGAGCAACCTCAAGCCCGTCCAGGGTTTAATATTTTGTTTAAACCGTTAAAATCGGGACGGTTTAACGAAAACCGCGAAAAGCAGAAAAATCGGTCAAAAACCGCTCTAAATAAAAAATTCAAAATTTGAACGGTTTCCTACAATAAACTGGTCCGTTTCATTGGTAAGCCGGCCGGTTTCACCCGTTTGCTACAGTACAAATTTCAAAATTTGAAACCTGCCGGTTTTACCGGTTAGCCGACCGGTTTTACCGGTTTATCGACCGGTTTTACCGGTTTTCGGTATTCCGAATTTTTTCAATTTTTCAATTTTTTTTAAAATTTTTAAAACGAAAACCGGTTGGTTTGTAAAACTGGTCCGGACCGATTTCACGGAAAACCGCGAAAACCGATCGATTTTGAGCGGTTTTGTGAACCCGGAGCCCGTGTGTCGTTCGAGATGGTGGCAAATCCCCTACAACGGCGACAAAAACATCTTGATACCTCAGAATTCTACAATGCTGGTCCATCGAAATGCTGGACATTAAACATGCGCGATCATTGCGTCGTATTGTCACTTTGTCAGGTTTCCTAACTTCATCTATCAGAATCTTTGATCAGTTGATGTTGTTCTTTGGAATCTACTCTGTTTCTATGTAGTTTTTTGGCACATTCACCGAGGCTTTGAAAGAATAGAAAATTGAGTCAGGTGTACGGTTTTCAAAACCGTTTGAGCCGCGAAAACCACTCGAGAGCGGTTTAACGTAAATCGCAAAAACCGCGAAAACCGTTACAAAAACCGAACAAATACAAAAATCAAATTTTTGAGAGAAAACCGAATTTACCGAGCAGTTTTTACGGTTTACCGTTTTTTAATTTGAAATCAAATCAGCTTGAGCGGTTTTTCAACGGTTTTTCGGTAAACCGCTCGGTTTGAGCGGTTTTCGAATTTTCAAATTTTTTCAAATTTTTAAATTTTTTTTAAATTTTTAAAACGAAAACCGGTCAACCGTAAAAATCGAGTCGCAGCAGTTTGATACCGCGGTTTTCGAGCGATTTTGTGAACCATGGTCAGGTGACTCTGAGAAGGGTAGTGCAGATTAACATAAATTTCTATCAAGTGAAATCTCAAACTGACGATAAGATAGTTTCACTTATCATTGTTGCTACTTATATTTAGATATACAAGATGATGCACTAGCGTCCCAGTATGCCACAAACGGGTTATTGACTCAACTTTAAAACCACATGGTTTACCAAAACTTAGGGCATGTACAACGGGGCGTGCGGAGCCGTCTGCGAGCCAAGGCCTCTCCGTCGCCTCGTGAGGCGATGGGAGATGGCTCGTGCTCCCATGGACAGGCGATGGCATAACTCGCGCTGTATTGCTCCTCGTCTTCTTGGGTCGTCGCCGAGCGGATCCCGCGCGGGGGTGCTCGCTGCGCGCGAAATCAGTTTGCTGCCTCGCGAAATGCGAACCCCTTCGTCCCCATCCTTGTGTCTTACAGCGCCCCGCTGCATTCTTTCGTCAGTCCGAGATGTCGTCTCGTCTACAAAGGGCGGCAGCGTCCGTCGTAGACAGCGTCTGTGGCGCAGAGCGCGGAGGGCGCGGCAGCAGGCTCAGGGCGCGGCGGCAGCGTCGGCTCCGTGGCAGCAGGCGCAGGGCGCGGCGGCGGCATCTGCTCTGCAGTAGCAAGCGCAGAGCGCGGCAGCGGCATCGGCTCCGCGGAATGGAATGCACGGCGGCGTTTGTGTGTCAGAGGTAGGAGCGGCGGCGTTTGTGTTTGTTGTGCTTAGAGGATTATTCTCACAGTTCGTTGAAATAGCTTCCTATTTGTTTCAATTTGCTTCCTGTTTCGTATTAGTAATGGATGACAATCTTTTCTTGCTGTTTCACTGATTCAACTGTGATAATCGATTCACTGGTTTAACTGAATCGTTTCACTGATTTAACTGAAATAACTTCATATTTTTTCCTTGATTGTATGCAGTGATCCTGAAATAACTATTTTGTTCATGGTTTTTGTGCAGGTGTGGACCATTCATGCCATTGAGTTTGGTTAACATGGACTAATGAACAAGCCGTGGAACTATTCCTATTTTGTGCCTTTTTTTCAAATAAAATCCTTGTCTACTTGAACTCTATCTGTATGTCTACTTGAACATGCTGTGCTGGAGAATTGTTAAATCATGTCCAGTATATTTTCTGGAGAATTTCAGTTCACACTGAGTTTTTATTATATGGATTAGAATATTGTTTTATGCCCTGTCATATGCCCTTTATCTGTTCCATGGTTTTCAATTCACAGCAGAGTATGACTGATTTTATGCTCTGTTTCCATTCTATGGATTACGGTATTGTTTTATGCCCTGTTTTATGTTACGTTTTGGGAAGGATGTAGAAGCGGATTACTGGTTTGTTGCCGCACAATGCTTGTTCTGGACAGGAGCATATTGATTAGTATATTGTTTTATGCCATGTTTTAATCAAAACGCTCTTGCCGATATATGCTGATATATGATCCCAGCGAGGGCTCTTGCTGTACAGTGCTTGAACTCGTCACAAGCAAGTTCGAACTTGTGTTTCACTTACACAGCTAATGTGAAGTGACGTTTTTTATAATGTGAATGATGCAATTATATATAATATATCATTTACATTCATGATTATAAATAAATTTATATCATGTTCATCTAATTTTGTTTAATTTTAGTTTTCTATCAAATAGCAACACAATTGCACACAAAATGGTTTTCGTACTTGATTTTAACTACATGTAAAGCATTAAACACTATGTAGACAGAGAAATAGACACTTCATTTTATGAACTGTCTTTTACCTGTCTGCATGTTAGATTTTAGCATTTCACAGAGCCGTCTGTCCATTGTACATACCCTTAGGACATACTGTAGTATGAAGAGATTGCAACAATTAGATACTCCCTTTGACGTCGCCGTTGACTTTTAAATTCAACTCTAACCATTCGTTTTATTTAAATTTTTTTGATAAATTTTATATATTTTGATATAATTTGATTTATCATTAGAGTTATTTAATCACAACTTAAAATTTTACGTATTCAAACAAATTTTTTAATAAGATAAATGATCAAAGTTGATCTTAAAATTCAATGGCGATATCAATTAAAGAATAGAGAGAATATGTGATTGATGCAGCTGAGATTAATTGGTAAGATATCTATGTATCTCTCTAGTTTTTTTTTTTTGCAGTACTAGCCTGAAAAACTGAACTTCATATTTCTTATGCATGTGCCTGCGTATTTCTGATTGTATTTTGTTTACTTATGTACGGGAGATTCTTCATCTTGAGGTGGGTAATAACGGCGCGGCAAGTGCCGCGTGTCTTTCTAGTAAAACCTCGTTTCGAGCGGTGACGCTGGCAAACACCCGAGACCGACACTGAGCACATTAATGAGGGGTGGAGGTAGTAGATGGAAATTTTCATTTAGATATACTCCCTCCATCTTTAACTCCATTCTAAAATAAGTGGCTTTTCAAATTTTTCAAGCATCTTTTTATCATTCATCTTATTCAAAAAATTTGTAAAAAATTAATTATTTTATTGTGAAATGATTCATTATTAGAAGTATTTTGAACTTGATTTATTTATTTTTGTATTTTCGTAAATTTTTTGAATAAGCCAAATAATCAAATGTTAATTTAAAAAAATCAAAAATATTACTTATTTTGATACAGAGAGAGTACTTAGAAAATCGAAACCGTCAACTTAAATGGTAAATTTTTAAATCTCACAACTCAACTAAACCGAAATGGACGGAGTAGTAATCAATCAGATTGCTTTTAAAAAAAGCCCGTTTGGTCTGAAAAGTGACACAAGAAAGAAAAATGACAAATGCGGCTGGCAGCTTCATTTCTCGTTCCCTCTTTTAAAGTTTACATTTTTCAGAATTAAATATTATTTTTATTTCTCAATATATATTTTACTATTTCTAATACATCTGTTATTTATTTATTTATTCTAAATACTATATTTTTTTCATTTCTCCTTAATTTTCATACTCTGAGCTTCCTATATTAATGTTGCAACGAACTAGTGGCGGGCAAGAACCGCTAATTAAAGGCCTTTTTGTTTCACCGTTGGCTTTTACATATGAAAAGCTGAAAACTGTAAAGCTAAAACAAACAAGTTTTAAAAAACTCATTTTTGAAATGCTGAAAAGCTATCTTTTGTAAAAATGAACTAAAAGCTGAAAAGCTTACTAAAGACTGCTTTTCTAACTTTTGGCGTGAAAAAAACTAAGTGTATATTACAAAAGCCAATATCTAAATTTTGTCAGCTAGCTTTTCAACTGGCTACCAGCCAGTTTTTTTAAAAGCTCAAAAGCTTCCGCTCAAAGAAAGAGGGTCTAAGTCTAGCACTTAGCCACGTGTTCTCAATTTCAAAAAAAAACTTAATTTTTAACAAATAGGATCTTAAAAGTTAGTTGATGGCACCAGGATATTCATTTATCTCCTCTTTTCACTAAAACTTACAATTTTTTTAGATAATGAATAATATGTTTTAGTTATCGTAAGAGATTACAGCCAATTAATTAAAACCTGTAATAACAAAGTTCGATTGAGTTTTACGAGAATCAATTCTTAATCTTATTGTATACAACAAGTTAATTGTCATATGCTACACAACTCAACTAATTATTTTATTACTATGACCAAAGAGTAATATAAATATTTACTCCCTTCAATTTTAAAATATTGATACCGTTTGTCTTTTTAACATAGGGTTAGATCATTCATCGCTTCACTTGGCTGCCAGTCACCTCCACCCTGCCTTGCTGCCAGCACCATCTTGTTTATCGCCCCGTCTACCAGTCGCGTCCCCCATCCACTGCCATGCCCGGCTGTTATCCGCCTCCACCCTGCCTACGGCTAAAAATGGTATGAAAATTTTTCGTTCCGACCGCATTTTATTTATCGTTTTTTCTATCATTTTCGGATAGGCAGAGAAAAATAAAAAGGGTAATGAAAATGGTATGCCCTTTTTTCCAACCGTTGCAGCGGAATTCCTATTTCTAGCAGAATTTATCCATTTTTTTACCGTTTTCCCAAATACAGAAACGAGATCTCATTTGAACATATTTTATGAAAAATAAAAATTAAAAGTTATGAACCAAAAACCTCTTATTAACATATATTATTGAGTTGTATGCTGTGAATTTAATTGCAACTTATATTATATATATTGTTAGACTTTACCATATAGTAAATGTTCGATATTTATTTTATTTTATTCATATTTTCGACATCTTTTTGATTATCGACCGTTTTGTTTTGTTTCTGAAATCTGTATTTATCCGTTTGTTTCCGTTTTTGGTTTTTCCGTTTTCGTTTCCATTCGGTGTTGTAAATATGAAAGTGAAAATAATTGAAGTATTTTTCGACCGTTTTTTTTGTCCGTTTTCAGCCCTAATCCCGCCCCTCATCCGTCGACCACAGCAGCCGCCGCTCACACCGAGACCTTGCCGTAGAGCTAGAGGAGTTTTATGGCGGCAGCGACATTGTCAGCTGGACACGTGGAATTGAGAGCAGCAAAAATAAATAGAAAATAAAATTAAGGAAAAGAGAAAAATATTAATTGCCAACGATATCTTATACTCCCTCTATTCCAAAATATAAATATTTTTAGGTTTAATCAAAATCAAACTTTTCTGACCACTAATAATGTAGAATTAATAAAGTTTGATCATATAAAAATTATATTTTTTAGATTCAGCATGAAATAAGCTTTCATAAAAAGTATATTTTTATATTAGAAACTATGTAATTTTTTAGATATTATTAGTAATAGTTAGAAGAATTTGACTTTATCCAAACCTAAACATATTTATATTTTGAAACAAATGGAGTATCATTTTGATAAGATTAATCTTATCTTTAAGTGTGTGTTAAATTGTCCAAGCATCTTTTCAAAAAGAGCAAAATGCACCACAGGTCTCTAAACTATTAAAGTGTGATCATTTAGGTCCTTTAACTTTTAAAGTGGCCATCTAGGTCTCTAAACTATTTAAATATAGTCATCTAAGTCCTAAACTCTTAAAGTGGCCATCAAGGCCCCTAAACTAACTACAACCTCTGTCTCATAAAAAGTTTATTCCTAAGTTTGGTTAACTGTGTTTCTTTCTTCTCTTTGACTAAAAATTTATATAAATTTGATAAACTTTAATAACATAAAATTTATATCTTTAAATTCACAATAAAAAAATTAGAATATGTAATTTATGTGTTCCTAAAGTTTACCAGATTTTAAAAAATCATTGGTCAAAGAGAAGAACAAAGTACAGTCAAACAAACCTAGAAATAGACTTTTTATGGGACGGAGGGAGTAAAAGATATTTGTTCAGGTCCACACCCCTTCATCAGCGGGAAGTATCTGACACAACCATGCTAGCGTGGACGATGAGTCATGTGCATCAGTTATTGGCTTTACAAATTGATAGAAAAAAACCATCGGCTATGTCATATTCCTACAATTCTATTACCATACAAGCAAGCTGTGAGGAACCGTCCAAGTTGAGTTCTAATTAATCAAATTAGCTTAATATTCAAACCGAACTCAAGCTCTATTCAACTAACGAGAAATCAACCCCGGTAGTCCTCCGATATGCTTTCCAAACGCTGCCCAGGACAATAGCATATCGGTATTCAACGTTGCACACATCACATAGGGATCTCACATACATATATAAGTTATTACAAACCTTAAATAGAAGATTATAACTGGAACAAGAATGAGAGCAGCAGGGTTGAAGTGTTAGCTCTCAAACTCCCTAGGACACAATTAAACAAAGTACTAAGTTTTTATTTAGGTTCTAACATGATGGTGAGTACTACGAGCGGAAAACATTTTAAAATAAACAGAAAGACAGTGTGCTCAGCCCACGAACACCACCGTCACACAAAGGAAGAACACAGACTACTCATCCCCTTCGCCAGCATCAGCAGGGATGAACTAGCCAAAACCAATTCATCCTCACCTGCAAAAAAAACTTCAACGTTGCAAACGTGAGTACGAATGTACTTAGCAAGACTTACTTGTGGGACATACATCCCGGCTCCAAGGATCATGAATGATGCATTAGCAAGGATAATAATGTAATAAGTCTTAATTGCGGAAAAGCAGTAGATATTAATAATTTTAAAGCGAAGCATAAAGTAAAGACTCATGGGCAACTAATTACTAAACCCAAGCAATTAAACAATTATGCAAAAACGTAATAAGAGATGTGTCAACAATACATCTCCAATATATTCCACAACCTTACTATCAGTGATTAAAGAAGTGAAGTTGTTAACTACGATGAAAATCAATGGACACCAAGCTTGGTCATAACCGAGACCGCGGCGATTCGAACCGATTATACACCCTGCAGAGGAGTTCAACTGTACCCACATGACTTGAGGACCATCCGGCTTATGCAACTCGTGACATCGCATAAGAGGGTACTCACGTCAACCTTTCTCTCGTCCATTCTCGAACGGTTGGACAATCAACATGTCAAACAGGACCGGTCCCATGTCTCGTGGGAGCCCAGCGGTCACTCGTGCGTGCTAGTCAAGACATGCCGTCATGCGCCAAACGTTGGTATGCAAATGAGATATTCGGCTTGTCTTACTATTATATTCGACATGTGGTATGAACGAAAAGTGCTTAGGCCAATAATTAACAACGGCCGGTCTTTAACCGACACAGACAGGGCTACCGCACACAGGACTCCTTTTCTGCTGCCAACCTATGCTTCCCTGTCCGGTCTTCAATTCATCATCTTCAAGTTTAGATCACCCATATGAGTAACAAGTTAAATAAAGATCCTATACCTGCGAAAAGGTATAGGATCTAAGAACTACCAACCCAATCTATAAACATAAGACTCCAAGAGGGGGTAATAATCAGATTTCAACATAGCCACACTTATCCTATTGCCCGACAAATGCAATAATAAAACACTAATTCATTTCATAATTTATATAAAATAAGGATAAACATGCATGATACTTGCCTTGCGATGTTGAAGTCTCCTCAGCAAAACTACCCAGAGATGCTTCACCCTCTGGAGCACCCACGTCACTCTCGAGTACGTTGTTCACTGAACAATGAAACAACGACAATAAGAATATGCATGCTATGCAATGCCATGACAAAAACAAACAGCAAAACAATTTTAATTGCAACATTTTCTATTACTAGAGGGAGTAGATACTACATTTTTAGATAGTTAATCATTTTAAACTAGTAGGATAAAATATCAATAGCGTTTAATTAACTACCTTAGGTACAATAACCAAAATTAGTAAAAATAGTTAATTACTAAAGCAACTCATTTAATTTGGTTAGACAAACTAATTTAATATTACTCTTGGACTCTAACCAATTTTAATAGGTCAAGGTTCAGTAAATATAATTTAGAACAAAATTTCGTTAATTATTAGCAAATATTCTAATTACTATAAATTAATTACTAGAAAACAGAGATAAATTAATTATAAATATAATTACTAAATAAATTGGCCTAAGACATTTTTATAATGTTCTTTAATATCCTAAGGGACAATTACGCAAATGTTTAATAATTTAAAGTGCACACATAATTAATTAAGAATTAAACATGCATTAACCAATTTCTGTAATTAATCATTATTAAAACAATTAATTATTTTTGTTTATTATTTTTAATAAATATTCTATAAATTTAGAAGTCTAACAAAATTAGTTTCATATTTTTCCGAGCTAATATGAATTTACTGTGAATTTTACAAATTTTATCGAATTTCTACGCAATAGTAAAAAAAATTTCAGAATGGATAAAGAATCCGGGCCCACAGGGCCATGTGGCGGCTGGAGATCACGACCGCACGTGAGGCCACAGGACTCCGACGCACGGGATCGGGCAGCCGCAGCCGATCCTCGCGGCTGGGCGATGTCCAGCCCGCGGCGGGCGGCCA
>BCLF01000001.1:6527066-6552586 GCA_001602275.1 Zoysia japonica | reverse complement strand
GGAGGCGACGGCCGACAGCTTGCCCCTAGGTTTGCGCGCTCGGTTGGGCGGCCCGAGGAGTTGCCGCTTCGAGAGAAACCCGGAGGAGGGGTCGTCGCGGGCGGGTGCTCACCGGAACGGGGTCGACGGCGGCGGGCGGCACGGAGGAGGCTCCGGCGAGGTCGCGACAACTCTCCGATGAACGAAACTTGAAGCGGTTTCTTCGTAGAGCTTCACGGTGCCGAGGAGAAGGCTGGCACGGGTGAAGATGGCGTCGAAAATGGCCATAGCTACCTTGTCACCGGCGAGGTCCTACGGCTCCAACGAACTGTAGCGAAGGAGCTTCAAATTTCCTGCAGAAAACCACGAAATTGGTTGAAGCTTCGACATAAAAGGTGCGCCAACTCCTAAAGAAGAAGGATCCGAGAGGAAACGAGAGGAAACCAGCTAGAGCACGTCGGATTTCACGAAGAGCGGCCGGCTGCACCGAAAGCTCGGGTTTTGGGGAAACTTGGAAATCCGGCAAACTCCGTGCAGGTAAGGGGAGGAGGAGAGGGGAGGAAGCTCGGGGATGGAGTGGCGCACGAGCTCGTGGAGGAAGGAGAGCTGAGAGATGGTCGGCAGTGGCTTGGCGACGGTGTTCCCTTGGCGTTCGTCGCTGTCCAGCCGCATACAAGCGAGAGAGGAAGAGTGAGAACGCCGGGAGGGAGTGAGAGAGCAGAGGGAGATAGGGCGCGAGGGGGAAACACCTGGAGAGCAACGTGTCAGCCGCGCGACGCGGCCTCCTGCATGCGCGCTGTCCGCGAGCGGCTGGGGAAGGAAGGAAGGTGCAGCCGACAGGCGGGGTCCGCGGCTTTTTTCAATTTTTTTTGATATTTTTCCAAATTCCAGCGACAGCTTCTGTTTTTGCAGCAAAAACTCAACTTCCCGAGTTCCGATGAATTTGAAATTTTGTGGAGTTGAAGAAATTTTGTGAGGAACAACTTTCATTTTTCGAGCATCTTCAAATTCATAGCGGATTTAATTCTAGGAAAATCGAAAGGCAGATGACTGATTTTGAGGAAATAAAATAATTTGTGATTTACATTTTTGGTTTTAAATTTTTACAAAATTTTTTTTATACTTTCTGAACCTTGTGACCATTGATAAATAAGAATTGTTTTAGATATTACTTTGAATTTTCTTGAGCTTGCTTTCTTTGAAATTTTTTAAAATTCACATCAAATTTGAATTTCTATTGACTTCGGTTATTTGAATTCTAGTTCAAATTTGAATTCATGACTCGAGAGACGAGGGATGTTACACAAGCCATAGTGTGTGGCGGAGGGAAGCTCGCATATGGTGCATATATACTGTAACACTTCGTGTTTCTGAATATTATTTGCGATTTCATATACTTAAGTGATTAGAAATGTTTTCAAATTTGTAAAATTCGTAAAAAAAATCATCTTAGCTCAAAAAATTATGTAATAAATTTTATTAGGATCTTCGTAACTAGAAAAATATTCGGAAGCTAACAAATTTTCATTTCATGCATAAAAATTAATTTACATAATTCATATCACACAATAAATCATTAATGCTTTATAATTATTCCTTGGCACGATAAAATATTAAAAAGTTTACTTTTCTGTTTATTTAGTCAAAATTTTTGTTTTATAAAAATTGTATATTTAATTTTATTAAAAATAATTTTGTAAATGTTTTATTTTGTTTAAATAGCATTTAATTCATTATAAATCTAATTGATTTAAATAAATCCCGAAAATTTCTCAAAAATTCCTTTATAACCTTTCTGATTTTATGAACAACTAAAATTATATTTTATGTTTTTAAAAACTATTTTAAAGAATTTTTGCAACTAAATTTGTGTCTTTTGAAAATGAAAAGTTGTTATCGCATGTGATTTTATTTAAAGTTAAATACTATTATAATTTCTTTTTTTACATATCATTCGTGTTAGGACCCAACCTATCCGAAGAGGAGCGTGGAGTGTTTCCTTTGGCAAAGGAAGCTAACTGTGAGCAAGCTCTAGGCAAGCCCCGGTGCATTAACCTTGTTTTAACTATTTTATATTTTATTACTATATAGTATATGAATTTTGCACTGTGCATTAAGTTTTTAGGAGTTGATTGAAAACATAGCTTGCATGATAGCACCTTTTCTTGGTTAATGGTATTTGGTTTGGGTACCTCGATGTAGAGCTAGGCTTATTATTGTAGTTACGGTAGAAGTCGAGTGATTGACCATTCACTCGCGAGCTATAGGTGGTTACCTTGAGTTTGAGAATATGACAGAAAATGATGAGCATGTCTTAGTTTATCACAAGAAATGATAAACTAAGACCGGACAGGGAAGTAGGTTGTAACACGGCATATCTTCATTGCGGATGCATGGCCAATATGTTGTAGCCCTGTCTATGTCGGTTAAGGACCGTACTGTTGTCAGCCCTATTGAGCAAGTTTGAACAATATTGATTACATACTAGCTATATGGGCCCCAAGAAACTGATGTAGCCTAATGTGCGTAGTGACTGGACGTAACCGAACCTCTCTTCTGGAGATGATTAGAAGGAAGAGCTTTGGGGCTAACCATGGATAGACCCGGTGAGATTATCGTATGGAGGACCACTGCTCAGAAGAGGTGAGCATCGGACCGGTACTATGTATCATTAGTGTGAAAGGTTGCCACGTACGACTTTCTGGAGGTACGTACGTGTCGTGTAATTAGGTTTCTCCAGTTGGATGTAAATCGATTTGAATCGCTGCCCCTCACAGTAACGAGTACCACTTGTTTCAGTGTGCCATATCGTAGTTAAGAAGTGAAATAACGGTGAAATGAGAAAGTATTCTAGTTTGTTGGTTATGTTACTATAAATTATTTAGCAACCATGATTGTAGTAGTTGATAGTGTAAATTAAATTTATTTTCCTTGCAACTAATTTACTGCTAAAACTTAAAAGTAAGGATCCACTGTTAGCGCTGATTTTTGCAAACAGCTATCCCATGTGAGTCAACCTTGTCATATCTTTTGGAGTCGGCTGTAGTTAGCCATGTTGACGGATAAGACTTGCTGAGCATTCTAATGCTCAGGGCGTGGCTCTTTGTGGTTTTGTTTTGCAGGTGACCTTTCTTTCTCTCTCCTCTGGACCAACCAACAGCCCGAAGGTGGCTATGTCCGTTGGGAGCATTGCTCGTCGCGCTGAGCTTCTTGTGTGTCGCTAGAAGATGCATCGTATGGGTTCGATGTCATCTTGTGCCTAGCACATAGGAGATCCTAGTAGTCTTTTAAATAAAGTGAACGTTTTCGTGCTTATAAAAACTCTGGTTTGTAACTTAAACAACCGTTTGTTTTATATTTTATCGTGCTTAAGTTATACTGTTGGTCCTCTCTTCGTCGAGTGACACCATACTGTTGGTCCTCTCTTCGTCGAGTGACACCTGATAAGATCCTATGGTCGATGGATCGTCTCTTTCGAGAGGCGGTCTGTCACATATACAATACTCCTCGTTCCAAATTATAAGTCATTCTGGACTTAACAACTTTTTTCAAATTATAAGTCATTCTCACTTCTCCGTACACTTTTTCTCTTCCGATAATACTCTATTTCTTTCTCTTTTCTTCTCGTTTTCAGCGCATTTTACTTTTTTCATTTTTTTAATTCTCGTGCCCAGCTCCAAAATGATTTATAAATCGAGATGGAGGGAGTAATTTATTAACGCCAATGTTTTCACCATATTACTCACCGTTAAAGATGATAATTAGTAAATTATCTGCGGATAGTGCCTTGGTGTACCATATCCACAAGCTGAATTTTGTGATCGTGCCTGATATCTGTCATGGGCATGAAACACTACCTACACCGGCTATCCTCGAATACCCGATTCCCGAGCCTACCCGTCGGGACATTTGGTGAGGTGGGGCCAGACAGCGATGAGAGGTAACAAGGGCCGTGGTAGCATGAGTGAGGTGGCCAGCTTGAGCTCACAAGAGATGCATCGTCGCGAGTTCTCAGGGGATGCAGCCGACAAGAGCTCGTGGTGGAGGCGGCTAGCACGAGTGGATCTGACCGGCGGTTTGGGGAGGTGGATCTGGATATCGTGACTCACCGTCCATATTGGTATGGTTGTATCGGATTTTTTTCACTGACGACGAAAAGGTATGGACCTGAACATATGCCTTTTCGTTTGTTTAGAGATCTAGATTGTTAACTTAAGAGTTAACGGACCTAGATGATCAAACCTAAATAGTTTATAAGCTAAATGGTCACTTTAAGAGTCCAAGGATCTATATAACCATACTCAAATAGTTTAAAGAGCTACAGTGCATTTCACTCTTTAAAAAAATAAAAACTAGCTTCCGAGTGGCGGCGACGCATCGATCCTTCTTTTCCTCGCTATCGCTGCTGCTGAGGCTGGCGGCCGGGCCGGCCGCACGTGGTAGCCTCACCGTGAGCAAGGCGGAGTGCGACGGATACCTCTGGCTCAAGATGCTTCCCGACGTGCCCGTGGGGGAGACGGCAGATTCGTTCCCACCTTTTCGCAGCTTCCCTCCCCCACGCCGGTCGCCCGCCCGCGAGGTGCTCGACGTAATGCAGCGGCATCGACGGCGTCCATTTTTTTATAACCCCCCCCACCCCCCCCCCCCCCCCCCCCCCCAAAAAAAACGCGGGACGGAGAGCTAGTTTATGAGTGAAGAATCCTGTGCCTTGCCGAGTTTCACCCGCTGGTAAGGTCCTGCCCCTGAACGCTCTCGCTCCCTGCGTTCATCCTATATTCTTGCTAAGGAAATAGACATTGCAGTTCATGGAATCGCGTTGTGGCAAGGGCCGTACGATGTGGCCTTGTGGGTTGCAGTAGATTTTACTTGCGTTCTTCTTATTTCTTAGGATTTGGATCCGTTGGTGGCTGCTACAATTTGTCTTCCTTCTGTCCTATTGCAGTGTATCCGTAAGCTGTAGCAGTAAGGATGTGCCGCAGCAAGACCGTGCAGAAGTGGAACAGTATGCTAAGTTAGTCCCTTGAGCTTTTCTTGTTTTGTATGTGGGGCAGGCGAAAGTTTTAAATAAAAACGGAAACATCATCATAAGAAAATAGAACTGGTCAGCATTATCTTCTTTTCCCCCCTATTATAGTCAACCAAATGCCTTCTTTTCATGATGCACATATACAAGCAATGCCATAAACTTGCAGTACCGGTTTACAGAATAAATGCTTGGAAAAAGGACACTTTCTTAGCTGCATCGATTATATATGAACCATAAGTTCAGGTAATGACCATAATCACCAATATGTCACTATAAATATATATGACAAATTATCTATATGGGGGTGCATTTTTTAACTTCAAATGTTAAGTTTGAAATATTATCTGCAACGATCATAATTACTAATTGTTTTACCTAATAGGCTAAGAGCTTCCATATTTCAATCTTGGTTCTATATCCTTTTTCTTTATTTTGAGTGAGATATTCAATAAATCGAATAACCTAAAATGAAATGAAAAATACCATAGTGAATAATGATTTCATTCTTCGATGACTAAATAAGTTTCCGTTTGAAGCTTATTGGCATCTCCTTCAAGTACAAAGCAAGAACTCCTCTGTATCAAAGATGAGCTTCAGGTCTATTGATCAGTTGCTTCGGAGGAATAGCAAGACCAAGATTTCTCGTAATATTGTTGAGGATGTCCATGATCAGAAGGAAGAACAGTATGTGCAATCCCTGAGGGAGTTACTTCTAGCAAGCAACCAGCTCCCTGAGAAGTTTGATGACTACCATCTCCTTCTAAGGTTTGATCATTTTATTTAGAGTAAATTTCACAAAACTGCAGGTTGTTTATGAATATTATCACAAAACTACAGGTTTAAACAACAGTTTCAGAAAACTACAGATTTGCTACAGTAAATTTCAGACACATTGCATAAAATCTGTAGTTTTGTGATAATTCGAGTATAAAATATGTAGTTTTGTGATAAATTAGATACAAAATCTGTAGTTTTGTGATAAAATTGATCCAAAATCTGTAGTTTTATGAAATTATAATCTGTAGTTTATAATAATTTTGATAAAATACCTATAGTTTTGTGAAATTTACTCTTTTATTTATTATATTGAATACTACGTTATAAAATATCAGACTGGATTTATCTTCCCAAATAATTGTGTAGACGTATTTTACATTTTAGTAGTCGCAGGTGCTAGTTTTCTTCCTTTTTTGCATTGAAGACAGTCTTGACCTCTTTACCTCTCTCCATTGTGCAGGTTCCTCAGAATGAGAGGCTTCAATATTCCAAAGGCAAAAGAGATGTTCCTGAGTATGTTAAAATGGCGTGAAGATTGTTCAGTTGATGCCATTGCAAATGTATGTGGTGGTTATTGTGTTTAATATTTTTTTCGAATGATTTTCATTCATTAAGGAATCTATGCTTGTATTTCCTTCAAATTTTGCCACGTCATTCCTTTTAGACTTAATAACTCAAATTGTAGAATGCAATGAGAATATGGAGTCTTATTAATGTACCTTGTTTATATGTTTCAGGATTTTAAATTCGAGGAGTATGATGCTGTGAAGAGATGCTATCCTCATGGATTTCATGGAGTTGATAGATTTGGCAGGCCTCTATATATTGAACGGATTGGCGTGGTGGATCTCAATAAGCTCTTGCAAGTGACTACTATTGATCGCTTTATAAAGTATCATATAGCAGAACAGGAGAAAACTGTATCTGTGAGATATCCTGCTTGCTCACTTGCGGCTAAGAAGCACATAGCCTCTACAACAGCCATATTGGATGTGAAAGGATTGGTGTGTGATCTCTATATGGATGTTTTTTCTTCCTTTTAAGTGCTTTATATTATTTCCTTTGTTTTATGGAAGAAAATAGTAACCTTGGTGGTCAAATATTTTTCACTCCCTAAAACTGAGAATCAAGTTTCATCTTGGTAGGTTTACAAGTTGATGTGCCGTATGATTGCCATGGGCCTTGTTCATTTAAGAAAACCTTGCTGTATCAAATAGCAATTAAATTACAATCCAGTGCTAAAATATACATTCCAAATACATGAAACAAAAAAAAATTAACACATTTACGGACAACTATCAAACATTTCATCTGCTACTTTTAAGGTTCCCTGTTGCTTATAAGTTAAAGCCTCTGACTGTATGTCAAGATCATTTATTTTATCTTGGCTCCCTTTATTCAGGGAATGAACAACTTCTCAAAATCTGCAAGAGAGATGTTCATAGAGATCCAAAAGATTGATAGCAATTACTATCCTGAGGTTTGTCTTGTAATCTTGTAAATGTCTGGGCCTGAACACACAATGTGGATGTTACACTTTCCACAATCTGCTTGTATGCATTGTGCTTTTGCTGCAGACATTAAACCAACTTTATATAATCAATGCTGGATCTGGATTTAGAGCATTGTGGAAAGTATTGAAAGCATTCATGGAGGCAAGAACTTTAGCAAAGATTCAGGTATTGGTTGTTTTCTTATGCATTTGTTTGACAAAACTGAGTTAATGGTATGCTTACATCTATGTAATTGGAAGGTTCTGGGAACAAATTACCTTAACACAGTATTAGAAGCTGTTGACCCAAGGTAAAATACATAAAGTCCTATGCAAGTTTTGCATCTTTAGCTTCTTGAATAATTGCTCCTTGGTGCAGCAATCTACCAGACTTTTTAGGTGGGACGTGTACATGTTCTGCAACAGGAGGATGCTTGCTTCAAGATAAAGGACCCTGGACTGACAAGGAAATGGTTCGTGCTTCTAAGGTGAGGTATGATGCTGTTTTCTGGAAATCGCCTGAAATTTGGCCGGAAGCTTAAATTTTCATAAATTGATTCTTGAAGCATACTTGCAACTTTAGGAAGTATTCGTTCAGAAGTCATTCAATGGACTGAATGCTACAGTTGCATGTGGAAACTTCACAGATTCCCAGGTATTAAGATGCATATAGTTCACATTAATCTTAGCACTTTTTTTTAGAACCATTACTCTTAGCATTTTGGTTTGTGGTTAACCCTATATCAGCGTTATCAGTGTTAAGCTTTGCCAGTCAAGATTTACAGTTTATATTCTCTATTGAGTTTTTTTATTATAGAAATAGATCGCTCGGCCTTGGAGGTCTATTCTCACATTTAATAGTGCTTTTCCTCTTGTAAATTTATTGTAGTTTTTCTTGGGTCACCTCTTTGTTGTGCTTTCCCTTTATTTAACTCTTGAACACCCCCCCCCCCCCCCCCCGGCTTCCCAATCTCATATGAGCTCTATTTTATTGTGACAACTGATTTTCTTTCCTGGAGAAAAAGATAATTATCGCATGTTTCCCTTGTGCCCTTATTGTGTCTACCTGATTTATCTTTTCCCTTTCTTTCTGCCGTAAGTGCCGTGCAACACAATAACTTGCCATTTTGGCACTTTCATCTTATCTCTTGTTCTCCCTAATTACCTTCGGAAGGAGCCATTATGGATTCTTGGCATTCTATCTGCAGGAGCCTTCTTCAAGTCAAGTAGATTCCATTTCTCGTAGGAAAAGAACTCTTGGCATGTTGTTAAAGGATAACCAGGTCTATTATGTCATTTTAAATTTTAAAAGTTTGTTTCAATTCTTGTATACTCTAGTTAACAAACATAAAAAAGCATGTAGCTTAAGATAGCATGTAAAAGAATATTTAAAGAGTTGGCTCTGAATATAAGGTACAATGGACTATGCAACGCATGTCTCATTAGATACTACAAATAATCACATTAATATTATGACAGGCTGGTACTGATACTAGTGAAAATATGCTGCAGAATCTAGTCAATGAACAAATCTCAGAGAAGGTCCGAGAACTTGAAGAATGCGCTGCTCAAACTAAGGAGGTGAGCATATCCACTCAAATTAAGGAATTGCAACCTAAATTACATACTCTGTCACAAATTATACATCATTAGTTTTCTCAAATTATAAATCATTCTCACTTCTCAATACACCTTTCTTTCTTCCCAATACTTCTCCATCTCTATCGTTCTCCTCATTTTCTTTATATCTCACCTTTTCCAACTAGTTCCTGTGCTCAGACCCAGAACAACATAAAATTTGGGATGGATGGAATACATAGCAACTGAATAATTCTCTTTTTACATTCAGAGCCTGCAGACATTAATTTGTAAGCAACAAGAACTTGCAAGTCATATTGAACAGCTCAGGAAAATCCTTAGGTAAGAATGAAATCCATGATTTTGTTTCTTTGATTAGAGAGCAGCCTCACAAAAACGATGATGTATCCAAAATAAATTTCTGTCAACACAGGTATAGTACGAATCCAGATACAAGGGCTAGCACACAAAACTCGAAGTGAAATCATCCTTCCAGAAGCAAGGAGGGAGAAGTGATGAATGACATAGGAGAAAAGTATAGATTATTTTCAGCGATGATCCTATAACCCCTATCAACTGGTATAACAATACGTTGTGAATGCCATGGTACACCACAATGGTTTTACAATGCTGTATACTTTGTACAAAGAGCTGTTTATTGATGCCTCCAAAATGGAGAAGTGAAATATCCTGTTAAATCCATCCATGTAATACCATGCATCCCACTTTCATCAGTAAAATAATGCAAAGATCACTAAATCACTGGACCACTTTTGAGGCTTCGTTGGACATTGTGTAGTCATTGTCAAAATTTACAAATAGTAAAGAATTCTATAAAAAGTATGGTTTATCAAAAGGAATAAGGCCACTTCAAATTTACTGTTCTACTAGGAGGCTGTCTGTGCCTTGCCACGGCAGAAATCAGACCAACACTGGTGGCGAAGCTATTCCTTTCTACAGAACATCGATAATTATAATATCTACATCTATTTAAAATATAAGTATTTTTAAGTTTAAGACAAAGTTTAACTTCTACCAATAATATCTAAAAAATTACATAATTTTTAATATAAAAAATATTTTTTTATGAAAATTTATTTAATAATGAATAAAAAAAATATAATTTTTATATGATAAAATATTATTAATTATATATTATAAGTGATCAAAATGATAAAAATTTGATTTTGATTAAACTTAAAAATATTTATATTTTGAAATAGAAGGAATATATTCTAGAACATCGATAATTATAACATAGTAAACAAAAGTCTTGTAAAGGTGAGCATGAGGTGCAGCACATCGAGAATGGAGCGCTTTTAACGCAAGCCCCCGGTCGTTCTCGTTCTCGCGCTGAGGACGTCTCCCTTCGTTTGCCGAGAGATGGCTCGATCTGGCCCATCAACGAGTTGCAAGGTTGCGCCCCGCCGTTGTTGGTCAACGCAGTCGAGGTCAGCCGCCACAGACTCGCCTTCGTTTAAAATCGAGAAATCTCAATTCACTTTCACATGAAAAATATAACAAATAGAAAAAAGCTTATATTTAAAATGGAGCCTTGAGACTCAATTTCACAT
Source organism: Zoysia japonica (assembly GCA_001602275.1). Lineage (NCBI taxonomy): Eukaryota > Viridiplantae > Streptophyta > Magnoliopsida > Poales > Poaceae > Zoysia > Zoysia japonica. The sequence continues at coordinate 6,542,160 of BCLF01000001.1, read as the reverse complement.
GTAACGTAATAAATAGAAAAAAATTTACTCTCTTCGTTTTTAAATTGATATCTGTGTTGATTGATCAATTGTTTTATTAAAAAAATTTTATAAATATCATATATTTTGTTATAATTTGATTTATCATCAGAGTTATTTGAATTATAAATTAAAATTTTATATATTTAAACTAATTTGTTAAATAAGATGAAATGTTAAAATTGATATTGAAAAACAACGATTATATTAATTTAAAAAATGAGGAAGTATGTTTTAAATGGAGACTTGAGAACGTGGATTGACAGAACTGTGTCGAGGCCTCGAGGGGCTGATAGAACTGTGTCAAAAGATGGAGAAAGCCGAGAACAAAGTACGACATCGACTGCATGCAGGGCCCATCTGTCACTCTGGCAGTCAGTTTATTCGACTATCCAGGAGTTCAACACGGCAGCCCAGTGGAGTTGTGCACCGAAGCTTTGGTGGTGGATGGAGGGCCTACATGTTGGCGCGTTTCACAGTGGAGGGTCGGACGATGATCAGGTTTCACCAAACTGTGTTGAAAACCTGTGCGTATCAAGGTTTTCTGTACACCAGTCTGATCCAGTTTCTCTAGAAGCAGTTTTCGGTAAAAAAATAAAAAATTAAAAAATTTGAAACTTCAAAAACCGGTTGGCAAGAAAAAAATCATTAAATTCTAAATTTTGAAAGTTCAAAATTGGTGAAACTTATCAAAAAAACTGGTCAATAAACCCAAAAAAACCAACTGATTTACTGCACTTTGACTAAATTTTGTTTAAATTTTTAATTTTTAATTTGAAAAGATTTTTGATAGGTTTGAAACCGATTAAGCTAGTCCGGTCGGTTTCACCACACCGATCCGTAAAGTGAACCATTATGTTGATTGGTTTAACCGTACTGATTGGTAAGGTAACCATGACAATGACAATGACCAGCCACCTAACTCTTTATAGCAGTAACAGGTAAAGATGGTACATTATATATAAAAATAAATCATGAATACTTTTACCCGTATGGATGTATATGTACTTTTTTAGGAGGCGACATGCTCATTTTGTGTGAACAACCTATAGTATCTTTAAAAAAAAGATGTCACACAAAAAATTGAGCAGAAGAATAACACTCTGTATTGGGGTAGAAGTGATAGTTTAGCTGTGAGCACGTACTAGAGCACCACGGGAGGAGCCACCATTGCCCCGCCCCGATGTAGCCACTGATGGCTGCTACATTGCTGGATCTAAACGAGGTGTGTGTGGGGAGGGGGGGAGGGGGAGTAGACAACTACACATCATCGATTTGGTGGCATCGGCTGCTCAAGACGGTGAATGCGCCTGTGGAAGCTACCTCGCTAGAGGTTTAGAGTTGTCGGCGTTTTGACCACGGGCACAGTACGAAATACGATCGAGGAGGTGGTGTGCTTTCGTATTCGATGTGGCTTAGTCTACAAAAAACTCAGAGGGATTTTTTACCTGTTTTGGGCCACCACGAACGGTGTAATACCCTACGTCCAAGGGGTCACTAATATCAGCGAAAGAGTACAAGGGGTCGAATTCTCTCTTCGAGAAAAGATCCGGAGCTTAGGACGAGGGGTTGCTCGCGCGTGAACAGCTACACGCAAGCTTTCTGTGTTCGTTGTGTTCTAAGCCCTAAGCTCTGTTGTTTGGTGGATGTTCGATGCATGTTCAATCGCTCCTCGAGCCCCCTTTATATAGGGCGATCCGAGGTTACAGAATGGTGAACCCTACGCGGTTCTGCTGTCTCGCTGACAGGTGGGACAGGTGAGTCCTCCACTGCGTCGTCATCATTTCGTTACGCCCATACGCAGATGTGGCCCGTCGCGTCGCACGCAGCGGCGGGCACTGTAGCGCCTGTTCGGCACTGTAGTGTCAGTATGGTACTGTAGCGCCAGCCATAGTGCCGCTGGGTCTTGTCCGTTGACTCCTGCGGCCCGTCTGGTACTGTAGCTTCAGCTGGAGTGTCGTCGTGGTGAACCCGTTCTGTCCCGTCAGGACGGTTGGCGGTTGGCCACCGAAATTAATACGACATAACGCCAAACCTACCCCCTGAGGGTTGGTCCTCGGGACTCGGCTTTCGGAGGTCGACGTCACCGTGCGTCTTAGCGCGGCTAAGACTTGGCTTTCGTAGATCGTCGCCAAAGGTGTCGGACCGCGCATTCGTGCGCCGTCGTCCGTCCCCAAAACCCTCCGGGGTCTTGGCCCACATGTACAGGTACGGGTTGTCAAGTACCCGGGGTACATGATCCCGACAGTAGCCCTCGAGCCTGGCGCCGTTTGCGACCTCTTGTTGACGCGGCGCTGGGCTGGTCGTCTCCGAAGTTCGTCCTGATCCTACGGGAGCGCGCGAGCGCGCCCGTAGGGCGTAGCCCCCAAGCCCTCGAGCGATCCTGAGGGTCGATCGTGGTCTGAAGCGTCGTGCAGGCCAACATTCGTTGATGGTTGATCCTACAGAGGCGCTCGAGCGCGCCCGTAAGGTGTAGCCCCCGAGCTCTCGAGCGATCCGAAGGGTCGGTCGTGGGCTGAAACGTTGTGCGGACCATCGTTCGTTGATGGTTGATCCTACGGGGGCGCTCGAGCGCGCCTGTAGGGCGTAGCCCCCGAGCGATTCGGAGGGTCGGTCGTGGCGCTGAAGCGTTGTGCGGACCATCGTTCGTTGATGGTTGGTCGTAGGGATGCGCATGAGCGCGCTCTATGGGCCTAGCCCCCGAGCCCAGAGGCGATCCGAGGGGCTGGCCGTGGGCTTAATCGTCGCGTGTCGTTCCAACGGTCGGGGTCGGGTCAAGGTCGCTCTTGACTTTTTATTCGGAAAGACGCCTAGGACGGGCCGGTTCGATGCGGTCCCTGCCCATGATCAGCGTCGCGCCTAGGCCAAAGGCCATGATCAGTGCTCGATCGTTCGAATTGGCCCAGTGGCCTCGGCTATCGATCAGCCGATCGTAGGGAGTTTCGTTTGCGTGCACGCGTCGTTCCGATCGTCGGGGTCGGGCCGAGGACGTTCTCGGTCTTTCGTTCGGAGAGACGCCTAGGGCGGGTTGGTTCGATGCGGTCCCTGCCCATGATCAGCATAGCGCCTAGGCCGACGGCCATGATCAGCGCCCGAACGTTCGAATTGGCCAAGTGGCCTCGATTGTCGATCAGCCGATCGCGGAAAGCTTCGTTCGCATGCTTTCCCTTATTCGGACTCACCGTGACGGTCACGGGAATCAGACGGCCTTCGCGCCTCCACGTGGAGGGCGATCGGACCGTTTGTGAATCTCAATCGCCGGTTGATTCGGGCGGTTGGTTCGAATTCGAACGGACGGCATCGGGGACGCGGCGGTTCGCGCGCCTGCGTCACGTCGTCTGCGCGTCGTACTCTGGCAGTTGTCTCATCAGAGTAATGCTGGCGCCTTGGTCGAGGCGGACGCAGCGAGGCGTGGCCCGGGCGCGCTCGTCAGCGGGTCGGGTGCGAACGGCTTGGATGCGCGCTGGGGCGCGAGCCCAATACCTCGCAGTCACTCCCACGATAGATCGCGGACGGCGTAGTAACTGCGTGGGCTATTTAAAAGGAGAGGGGCGGTAACTTCGTGTTTTCACCCAGCCTCCTTGCTTCATTTTCAACTTCCTGTCACGCGCGAAAGCTCGTTAGCTCGCCTTTCGCCTTCGCATCGTTAGGTCCGGCGATTGCCGTCGTTCTCGCTCGCGTTCTCCTCGCGTTGTCGTCGTCAACGACAACCTTAGCATCGTCAGGGGCGCAGTAACGCCCCTGGTTGAAGGCTCCCACTCAGACATCGCGGAGATGACGACGACAACGCGAGCGAGGATGACGGCAATCGCCGGACCTGACGATGCTAAGGCGAAAGGCGGAGCAAACGAGCTCTCGCGCGCGACAGGAAGTTGAAGACGAAGCAAGGTGGCTAGGTGAAAACGCGAAGTTACCGCCCCCCTCCTTTTAAATAGCTCGCGCAGTTACTGCGCCGTCCGGGATCGATCGTGGGAGGGACTGCGCGGTAGTGAGCTCGCGCCCCGGCGCGCATTCAAGCCGTTCGCACCCGACCCGCTGACGAGCGGGCTCGGGCCACGCCTTGCTGCGTTCGCCTCGACCAGGGCGCCAGCATTACTCTGACGAGACGGCTGCCAGAGTACGACGCGCAGACGACGTGACGCAGGCGCGCAAACCGCCGTGTCCTCGATGACATCCGTTCGAATTCGAACCAACCGCCCGGATCAACCAGCGATTGAGATTTCCAAACGGTCCGATCGCCCTCCACGTGGAGGCGCGAAGGCCGTCCGATTCCCGTGACCGTCACGGTGAGTCCGAATAAGAAAAAGCATGCGAACGAAGCTTCTCACGATCGGCTGATCGATAGCCGAGGCCACTTGGCCAATTTGAACGTTCGTTCGTTGATCATAGCCGTCGGCCTAGGCGCGATGCTGATTATGGGCAGAGACCGCATCGAACCGGCCCGCCCTAGGCGTCTCTCCGAACAAAAGACCGAGAACGACCTGAGCTCGACTCCGACGGTCGGAACGACACGTGCACGCAAACAAAACTCCCTATGATCGGCTGATCGACAGCCGAGGCCACTTGGCCAATTCGAACGATCTGGCACTGATCATGGCCTTTGGTCTAGGCGCGACGCTGATCATAGGCAGGGACCGCATCGAACCGACCCGTCCTAGGCGTCTTTCCGAACAAAAGACTGAGAGCGACCTCGGCCCGACCCCGACCGTCGGAACGACACGCTGCGATTAAGCCCACGGCCAGGCCCCCGGATCGCCTCCGGGCTCGGGGACCAGGCCCATAGAGCGCGCTCATGCGCATCCCTACGATCAACCATCAACGAACGATGGTCCGAACAACGCTTCAACCCATGACTGACCCTCCGGATCGCTCCGGGGCTCGGGGGCTACGCCCTACGGACGCGCTCGCGCGCCCCCGTAGGATCAACCATCAATGAACGATGGTCCGTACAACGCTTCAGCTCACAACCGACCTTTCGGATCGTTCGAGGGCTCGGGGGCTACGCCCTACTTGCGCGCTCGCGTGCCCCCGTAGGATCAACCATCTACGAATGATGGTCGGCACAACGCTTCAGCCCACGACCGACCCTCCGGATCGCTCGGGGGCTCGTGGGCTACGCCTACGGAAGCGCTCGAGCGCCCCCGTAGGATCAACCATCAATGAATGATGGCCCGCACGACGTTTCAGCCACGACCAACCCTCCGGATCGTTCGAGGGCTCGGGGGCTACGCCCTACAGGCGCGCTCACGTGCTCCCGTAGGATCAGAACGAACTTCGAAGACGATCAGCCCCGCGCCGCCTCAACAAGAGGTCGCAAACGGCGCCAGGCTCGGGGGTTACTATCGGGATCATGTACCCCGGGTACTTGACAACCCGTACCCGTACATGTGGGCCAAGACCCCGAGGGGTTTTGGGGACGGACGACGGCGCACAAACGCGCGGTCCGACCCCCGAGGCGACGATCTACGAAAGCCAAGTCTTAGCCGCGCTAAGACGCACGGTGACGTCGACCTCCGAAAGCCGACTCCTGGGGACCAACCCCCAGGGGTAGGTACGGCGTTATGTCGTATTAATTTCGATGGCCAACCGCCAACCGTCCTGACGAGACATGACGGGTTCACTACGACGACACTCCAGCTGAAGCTACAGTACCAGACGGGCCGCTGGAGTCAGCGGACAAGACCCAGCGACACTGTGGCTGACGCTACAGTATCGGACTGGCACTACAGGGCCAGACAGGCGCTACAGTGCCGTCTCTGTGTGCGACGCGACGAGCCACGCCCGCGCATGGGCGTAACGAATGATGACGACGCCGGTGAAGGACCCACCTGTCAGCGAGACAGCAGAACCGTGCAGGGCCCACCATTCTGTAACCTCAGACCACCCTGTATAAAGGAGGCCCGAAGAGCGATCGAACATACATCGAACATCCACCAAACAACAGAGCTTATGAATTAGAACACAACGAACACAGAAAGCTCGCGTGTAGCCGTTCACACGCGAGCAATCTCTTGACCTAAGCTCCGAATCCTCTCCCGAAGAGAGAATTCGACCCCTTGTACTCTTTCACTGATATTAGTCACCCTCTGGAAGTAGGGTATTACACCGTTTGTGGTGACTCGAACCAGGTAAAAAATCTCTCTAAGTTCTGTAGACTAAGCCACATCGAATACGATGGCACACCACCTCTCAATCGTATTTCGTGCCGATGGTGAGAACGTCGATAAAATTAATATTTTATTCTATGTTGAATCATAGCATAAATAATAAATATTGTAAGAAGAGGTAATTGTTACTACCTACTGTCATTTGGACCCACCTTGTTACGGGGTGTAAGCAATGTGGTTGCTCTAACCTTCTCCCTCCTCTGAGTCCTCTCTCTCAGCCTTTTTCTGCTCAGCAGCCCGCATGGCTCTAATATCGAGGCACCCACCCACCTCTCCTCAGCTGTGGTGCGGCTTTGGTGCTTGCGACGCTCGAGGCATGGAGGAGTGTGCAGCTGTGGTGCCAGGGGCATGGGTTGAGGCGCTGTCAGCAGTTCGGCAGTGGGCTAACTGAAGATGGAGCAGAGCATCGGTCATTATACGGAGTAGCTGGAAGAGGTACCCGAAACGTCAAATGCCTGCTGAGCTTCAGGAGCTCCAAACGACATCGCCGAGGTGGCGGAGGGATAGTTTTGGCCTTTTTTGGAATGCACAAATTTTACAGTATTTTACAGAAATTAAGCTTTTTTTAACGGTAATTTTTGAGCTTTTAAAAAAGTTAATTAAGTAGCTAGTTAAAAAGTTAACTGATAAAATTTAAATGTTAGTTTTTATAATGTATTTTTAGATTTTCTGTATATTAAAAACTGAAAAAGCAGTACTCAGTGAGATTTTTAGCTTTTAGTTTATCTCTGTACTTCTTAGTTTTTAACGAGAAAAAAAATCCTTAATTCAATTAAAAAAAGGTAAAAAAGAAAAAAAATCTCCGCATTCGAGGCCTTAACAGGGAGAAAATGATGCAGCACATTAAACATGCTGCTTTGAAGGAGTTCTTTCGAGGGTATTAAAGTAGCAAAAAAAACTGGCTTCTAAGAGGCTTGCGGACGGCAGACTGGTTCTTGGGAGACATGAGGATGCAATGGGCGGACGGATGTGGCTAGGCTCGTGAAATTGGTTTTAAGGTGACGTGGAAGCATCAGAGAAGAGAGAGTAATCTTTAGTGGGTTGTATTTATATAAATATTATAGATAAGCAAATGCGATGACATATTTAAGTATTTGCAACTTTTTCATTGATATTTTCATAATATAGTTTTAGTTTAACATTCAAGTAAAGTTTGTAAAAAAGTTGGTGCTGTTCTATTTCTCTTTATCAGGAATCTTTATATATTAAACGCCGTGCGTTCTCTTAGTTTTCGTTGTGTCACGTCATCTAAAAAATATTAACCGTCGAATTAAAATTTAACGGTAGATATTAAAAAATAGAAAAAAAATCATTTCTCCGGTCAACGTAGAAACGTGCTTCTCCTCGACGAGAGCAGGCATGAACGACCGTGCCATCGCAATATATTAAAGCGCAAACGTTCTCTAATAGCTCGTTGCACCAAGTCACCCTAAAAAATATTAACCGTCGAATTAAAATATAACGGTGAATATTAAAAAAAAGAAAAAATGAATATTATGAAGGAGAAAAAAATCTTTTTCCCGGTAAAAGTAGGAGTGTGCTTTACTCGGCGGGAGCAGGCATAAACGGCCGTGCCGATATAAAAGAAGTTCTTATAAATTTATTCTACTTCTATATCTTGCAAATATATGCTACAATTAAAGATCTTTATATGTTATAAAAATATATATTTAGATACTTTAAATTGTTTTATCTCCTAATCTTCTAAAAATGCTCTTTAATTACTATGCTATAGATTTAATAGAACTATTCCAAAAGATATAAGAGAAGTTTTTATAAATTTATTCTACTTCTATGTCTTGCAAGTATATGTTACAATTAAAAACCTTTATACTCCGGTCTAAAAAATTTTTTATCGATATAGTCTTCAAAGCATAAGTGTGACCCTTGTTATTTATAAAATATTTAATAAAAAGTAGCATCGGTACACTTTTAAAAATTTATTTTTAAAACAAATTATTTCTATTTTTGTAACTTAATAAATTTAAAATTATTTTTAATTTATATTGGCAATGTTTGATTAAAACATTGCGTCTAAAGCTACTATTTTTTTTTAACCGGAGGTGTAAGCGAGAAAAAGATTGAATATTAGTTCTCGTAGTAATCAAAGAGCATTTTTAAAAGATAAAATAATTTAAGTTATCCAAATATACATTTTTATAACATATAATTATAGAACTTTATCATCTATATCAAAAGCAACTGCTTCAATGAAAAAAAAACATACACTGGCCCGCTTTATTATACTGCTTCAATGTTTGGGTTTTATTTCACATTTGTATTCGGAATCTACAATAGGAAGTGCCCGCTTTGGGTTTTGAGCTATTTTCCGTTTCTATTTTCGTGCAGTCTGTCCTATCTGGATACCGTCTCCAAAATCCCAAGCCCAACCCCGGGGAAAGGGACGCAGGCTAGGGTTTCTCGACGGCTCCTCCGCGCCCTCCGACATGGACGCGCAGCGAGCTCTCCTTGACGAGCTCATGGGGACAGGTACCACTCGGTTTTCCCTCTCCCTACCGCCGCCCCCTCGTCGATCCCCTAACCCCCATCGCACCCATGTCGATTTTGCAGCCCGCAACCTGACGGAGGAGGAGAAGAAGGAACACAGGGAGCTGAAGTGGGACGATCCGGACGTCTGCGGCCCCTACATGGTCCGTTTCTGCCCCCACGACCTCTTCGTCAACACCAAGAGCAACCTTGGTACGGCAGCTGGTTATGGAATATACTTTTTTTTTTTGGTCTGGTTTCTGTTCTTCTGATGGTAGGCTCAATTGGGTGTTTTCAGGTCCTTGCACGAAGATCCATGATCCGAAGCTCAAGGAGAGGTGAGGCCCATTGCTATGCTGATTTTCTGGAAATTCGCAAGACCTTTTTTTAAATAAATAAATAAATACGATTCTTTGGCGAGGTAATCTGCTGGTACTGTGTTATGTTGCGGGAGAAAAATCGATATTTGGGTTGGTGGCTATGTGGAATGGCGGGGCTTCTGTTATTGTGAAGCACATGATGAAAAAATTGAATAGTCTAACTGGTTCTGTTGGATGAATTTTGAATTTAGCATTGAGATTGTTTCTAGCTCTGAGTATTAAGCCTTGAGTTCAGGTTAATCTAGAAACTACAGTAGTCTAGTTTGTCTTGTACATCTTTCCGTGCAAAATTCAGATGTTGGATTCCAGTTAACACAATAGAATTTTAATATGAAAATGGGACTTGCCACGTGGCTGCCATTCCAAGATATAGTGCATGTCACAACAATTACTTGCGCTGCTGAAATTTTTGGAAAAGTGATATATTTTGTATCACACATGGCAAAAGGGTTCTCCACAATTATGAGGGAAGTTGATTGTATCTTGTAGAAATGCAAGGTTGATGCTCAGTCATAGTGGGCAGGAAATATTCATATTTATTCCAAAGAAGGTAATTTTGTAGAAAATCCTAGGTGCCAGTGCCATGAAGGTGAACTGTACTTTAAACTTAAAAGATGTATGCTAATGCAATGAGCAGATTCTAGTTGGAACCCTCATTGATAATTACCACCTAGCCACTTAAACGTCAAAGTTAAGCCTTTTACTTGCAGGATTGTACCACTAGCTTCCAAAATATGCCATGGTGCCCTCGACGCCTTATCAAATATGGCGTGAAGCAGGGAAAATAAAGGAGGAGAGGCTGGGAAACTGTCGGCCAGGCTAAAAAACTGTTGCCAGGCCATCCCTGTCAGCTTCTGCGCAAGTGCTGTCGATATGGAAGGGCGGAGCAGAACCGGTGGGCTGGCGGTGCAGTGGAGAGGGAGGAAGAAGGGGTGGGTTGCAGGGGAGCTAGAGGAGCGGCAGCTGCAGCCGAGGGTGAGGGAGGACCGGTTGCAGTGGCGCAGTGTGAAGGGGAGGGGCAGTGGAAGTGGGGCAGCTAGAGGAGAGGAGCGGCGACAGCTCCAAGAACGAGTGGTGGCGGCGCTCATTCTGTTCAGGCAGAGTGAATACCTCTGGGAAGGTAGGTTAGGAAGGCAATAGTGGGCTGGTTAATGGGCTGAGCGAAGTCTCTTCACTTTCTTTTTTCCTTTCCCTTTTCTTTCCCCTTTCCTGTCTCTGTTTTCTTGATTCTTAGGCTGGTATGGCGTCTTCTTGCCTTGCCTGCCTTAAAAACCTAGTTTTCTAGACTATACATAGTTTTTTTCGATGTTGCATGATTATGGAAGGATGCTTTTTCCTGTGAAAGTCTATATAGTCAAACAAACTTGAACCAAATAATACAAGTATTTGAGATCCGTCAATTAGTATTCTTGTTGAGTTTGATCCGACGTTCCTACATGTTGTAGTGTAATGGTGCCACATAAAAGGATTTTGTGGGTTGGATCACTGTTTTTGGCATTCACCAGAAAGATAAGCGTGACTTTTCAGATCATAGTTATTCTGAATGTGTAATGCCATACTCATAATTAGATGAGGAAGCAAAAGCAGATAGTTCAACCTGTGCGGGTGGGAATTACTTTTCCTGTACAATGATCTGGGACAGTGTAAACCCTTTATTTTTTTCTATGGGGATGAGGACAATCATGATTCTGAAAGTCAGTTACTTGTACCTGACAAGCCACCCACATAGTTGGAAAAATAAGAAAGGATCAATAGTAACACATTTATTGATTTGAGTCATTGAATATCTGTAAATAGTGTTGATCACTTTGTTACAGATTAGAGAGGAAGATGCAGAAATGAAAAATCATAGGGCTTTCATATTTTCAGATAAGACAAATAGTTTCCTGCAGTTAATAATGCAAGTGAGCAAGTTGGAGATTGCACTTTAAATATAATAATTATAGTTATACAAGAATCTGGCAATCTCAGCATATTTTTTGGATTACGTTGGTAGAACTAGGGTTTGTACCTGACCGGCTGCGGAGATTGTAAGGGTGGAATAGAGGAGGACGTGGCCTCGGAAGGCGGCGAGAGCGAGAAGGCGCCGTGATGAACACGGCGCCCGAGGGACTCTGGGCGGCGATGCTTCTGTTGAAGCTGGCAGCCAAGGTGCTGCTTCTGCTTGATTTCTCCAATGAGGTTTACAGCTTATTTATAGCCTCTCGGGCTAACTAAGGATCCTATATTAGAGGATCTGATCCTATCCACTCGACTCCTAAATTAAAGGAGCTCCACAAATTAGAGATCTTAAATAAAAGATTATCCTAAATGAGAGAAAATAGGGTAAGGATAATTGTGGCCGATCTTATCCACTAGGTGGGACCGACTGGGGTGGCGCCAGCCCCCTGTGCGCCGGCTGGGTGGTGCGCCTCCTGGCCGCCGGCTGGCTGGCGCTTGCCGTAGTGGATGCCGGTCATAACATCTCTCCGCCTAGAGAAACAGCTCATCCTCGAGCTGAAACTGCGGGTGGAGGTCCTGAAACTCCGTGAGTAGCTCCCACGAAGCGTCCTCGGGCGGCAGGCGGAGCCACTGGACCAAGACGTACCAAACATCTCGACGCTTCTGGGCGCGAAGAACAGCCGCTGATGTGGGTAGGATGCGGCCATCTGGCGGCACCGGTCTTGGAGCTGTCGGGATGTCACCGCGATGGGGCTTCAGCAAACCCACATGGAAAACGTCGTGAAGGCAGGCACCCTCTGGCAGCTGGAGCCGATAGGCCACCTGGCCCACACGCTCCGTCACCTGGAACGGACCGGCATAGCATGGGCCCAGCTTGCCCATGGCGCGCGGTTCCAGCGAGCGGGTGGGTCGGTGGAGGAGGCGTAGCCAGACCCAGTCGCCGACCGCGAACTCCAGGTCGCGATGATTCGCGTATAGTAGCGTTTGGAGACCTGCTGAGCCTGGAGAAGGCGTTCCCGTACGTCCGCCAAGAACTCATCACGCTTGCGGAGGAGGGTGTCGACGGCGTCCACGTGAGCTGTCCCTCTCGTGTAGGGCAGGAGCGGAGGCTGGTCGCGCCCATACACCTTGAATGGTGTGGCGCGTAGGGCGGTGTGGAAGGAAGTGTTGTAGCAGTACTCCGCCCAAGTAGCTAGTCCACCCAAGCCCGTGGGCGGTCCCCGGTAATGCAACGTAGGTACATTGCGATCACCTTGTTGACGACCTCCGACTGGCCGTCCGTTTGAGGGTGGAAGGCCGTGCTCATGCGCAGGGTGACGTTGGCTCTCTTAAAGAGGTCGCGCCACACGTGTCCCGTGAACACTGGATTCCTGTCGCTGACGATGGACGAAGGGAACCCGTGTAGTCGAACAATCTCGTCGAAGAATGCCTGGGCGACGGACGTAGCCATGTAGGGGTGGCTGATGGCGATGAAGTGGACGTACTTTGAGAAACGATCCACCACCGCGAGGATGACGGATTTGCCACGGACTTTGGGCAACCCCTTGATGAAGTCCATGGCGATGTCTTCCCATACCTGCGAGGGAACATCGAGTGGTTGAAGCAGTCCGGCTGGCTGCACCGTCTCGGTCTTGTTTCGTTTGCACGTGCTGTAGTCCTGAATGAAGCGCTGCACCAGTGTACGGTCGCCGGTGATGTAGAAGTCGCCGCGGAGTCGATGCAGCGTCTTCTTTATGCCCTCGTGTCCAGTCCTGTGTGCCAACGAGAGCGCCTGGCGTCGTAGGTCGCCGTGGTCCGGTATATAGATGCGTGACCCATGAAGGAGACCCTCCCTCAGGTGCCATGGCTCCTCAAGTGTGCTCTCCTGCAGCTGGCGCTGGAGGTCGTCCGTCTCGGGTGCCGCACTGGTGGCGGTCTGAATGTCGTCGAGGAACGTGAACAAAAGGCTCGAGACGGTGATGGCCGCGGCCCTGCTGTGTGTCGTGGAGTCGAAGTCGTGGCAAGACAGTATCGACCACCGTGTTCAAATGACCCGGCCGATACTCGACGGAGAAGTCAAACCCGAACAGCTTGCTGATCCACTGGTGCTGTGGTACGGTGGAGAGGCGCTGATCGAGCAAGAACTTTAGGGCGAAGTGGTCGGTGCGCACGAGGAACCGTCGGCCCCAAAGGTAGGGGAGCCAGTGCCGAACCGCCCGCACGAGCCCAATCAACTCGCGCTCGTAAGCTGCGAGTTTCAAGTGGCGTGCCGCAAAGGGTCGGCTGAAGAAGGCTATCGGCCCCCCATCCTGATGGAGGACGGCCCCGAAGCCCGCACCTGAGGCGTCACAGTTGACAATGAACTGCTTGTCGAAGACGGGCATCTGTAGCATCGGCCCGGATGATAAGGCGCGCTTGAGTGCCTCAAATGCGTCCTCGGCCCCCTCCGTCCAGGAGAACGCGTCCTTGCGCAAGAGTCGCGTGAGGGGCGCGGCGATGGAGCCGAAGTCGCGGATGAATTTGCGGTAGTACCCGGCGTGGCCAAGGAAACCCTGCAGACCTCAGGCTGACCGTGGCGTCGGCCACGACTGGACGGCAGCCACCTTGTCGCTGTCCATAGCGACTCTGTCGGCGGAGATCACGTGTCCGAGGTACGTGACCGATGGCGCTCCAAAGGAGCACTTCGATCTCTTGATGTGGAGGTGGTGCACTCGGAGCGCCGTGAGGGCGAGGTGCACGTGCTGTAAGTGTTCGGCCCATAATGAGCTGTAGATCAGTATGTCATCGAAGAACACCAGGACGAACCTGCGTAAGAACTGGCGGAGCACGTCGTTCATCAACACTTGGAACGTGGCCGGCGCGTTGGAGAGGCCGAACGGCATCACGAGGAACTTGAAGTGGCCGTGGTGTGTTCGGAATGTCGTCTTCTCGATGTCGTCCGGGTGCATGCGCACCTAGTGGTAGCCGGAACGGAGATCGAGCTTGGTGAAGAAGCGTGCCCCATGGAGCTCATCCAGGAGCCCGTGGACCACCGGGATCGGGAACTTGTCCTTGGACGTCTTGTCGTTGAGGGCGCGGTAGTCGATGCAGAAGCGCCAGGTGTCTGCCTTCCGCACCAAGAGAACCGGGGCGAAGGCAGACGTACTCGGCCGAATAATGCCCTGGCTGAGCATGGTGTCGCATTGGCGCTCCAGCTCGTCCTTTTGGAGCTGTGGGTATCGGTATGGCCGAACAACCACCGGTGCGGTGCCGGGAAGCAAGTGGATAGGATAGTCGTAAGCCCGCGCCGGGGGAAGTTCTCGTGGCTCCTCGAACAGGTCGTCGAATTGCTGGAGTAGGCCATTCAATAGTGGCAGGTCAGATCCTGCCCGACGGCGTGTAGTTTCGGTGTCCGGCTGTCACTTGGGGAAGACCCCACACCCTTCCAGGTGATATGTCATGACCCTCTCGTGAAGGCCATGCACAGGGCCTCAAAATCCCAGAGTATAGAACCCAGTGTGCGCAGGAAATCGACACCTAGGATGACATCAAAGCCACCAAGGTCGATGCCGAAGCAGCTTATGGTGAACTCCTCGGTGCCGATCGACAATGCGACCCCACTTGCGATCCCTTTACAGGGAACTCGCTGTTCGCCACCAGGACCCGCACGGTGGGATGTGGCGCTGTGGATAGCCGGAGTGTGCGCAGGATCTCGCCGTTGACGAAGTTATGGGTGGATCTGGAGTCGAGAAGGGCCAGTAGACGGCGGCCAAGGATGACGACGTGGAGATGCATGGTGTTTTTCGTCCGGACGCCTGAGATGGCGTGGAGGGAGACCATGGGCGGTGTCATCGTGTCGTCGCCTTCCATGGTAGCTGCTCTCTCATCGTGTGGTGGAACGGCTGGCTCTCCAGCTGTCCTGTCGATGAAGTCGTCGGTCACCTCTAGATAGAACAGCCGTTGGCATTGGTGTCCACGGACATAGGGCTCGTCACAGTTGTAACAAAGCCCTTGCCGGCGCCTCTCCATCTGCTCGGCCGGTGTGAGCCGGCGGATGACGCGCGCCGGTGCTGGAGGGGCGGTCACCGGCTGCGGCGCAGGTAGGGTCAGTGGTGCGCCCTGTGGTGGTGCGGTCGCGCCCGT
>BCLF01000001.1:6506469-6526691 GCA_001602275.1 Zoysia japonica | reverse complement strand
GGTCGCGCCCGTCGGTCGGTAAGACGGTGGCAGCCTTAGGCGCTGTGGCGGCTGGACCGCCCGTGGCGCGGGGATGGCTGCCATGGCGGCCGCGCGTCGCTCAAATACTCGAGCCAGATGCATCGCCGTCTGCAAGTCTTGTGGCTCGCGCAGCTCGACGTCCACCTTGATGTGCTCCAAAAGGCCCCCCACAAAGAGCTCCGCCTTCTGGAGAGGGGATAGATCGCGGGCATGGCACAAGAGGGCGTTGAAACAGTCGGCATAGTCCTGAACTGTCGATAGGAACGGCACTCGGGCAAGCTCGGGTAGACGAGTGCCTCGAATCGCTGGACCGAACCGCAGGTGCAGAGCTCTTTAAAGCGTTCCCAGCTAGGCATGCCCTCGTCCTGTTCGAGGGCGTAGTACCAAGTCTGTGCAGCGCCCACCAAGTGGTACGACGCGAGCCAGACCCGGTCAGAGGCCAAGGTGCGCTGGCCCCGAAAAAACTGCTCACAATGATTGAGCCAGTTCAAAGGGTCCTCGGATCCATCATATGTGGAGAAATCTACTTTGTAGAAGCGAGGCGGTGCCGACGCTTTCGCCTCGTTGGATCTCGTGTGGGGTGGCGCATCAGGATAGGTCGTGTAGACCGTCCCCGATGTCGTTGGCGCAGGGATGGATGGGATCGGCGAGGGTGAATGTGGCATGGGGATCTGGTGGATAGGTAGTGGGGCTGGTGATGTTTTCTGGAGCTCTAGGTTAGTGAGGCGCAGGGCCATGTTGGCCATGGTGCGGTTTATCTCGGCGAGTGCTCTTGTCATGGGGTTGTCGAGCTTGGCTGTGGGCGGCGCCACTGTGGTGGTCGGCGCTGGGCTAGAGGTGGATGGCGGTGGCAGGGTGGTGGGCGGCGGTGGCAGGGAGGTGGTGGCCGGAGGACCTAACATCGATGATATCAGATTGGTAGAACTAAGGTTTCTACTGGACCGGCTGCGAAGATTGTAAGGGTGGAAGAGAGGAGGACGTGGCCTCGGAAGGCGGTCAGAGTGAGAAGGCGCCTTGGTGAACACGGCGCTCGAGGGACTCTAGGCGGTGGTGCTTTTGTTGAAGCCGGTAGTCAAGGTGCTGCTTTTGCTTGATTTCTCCAACGAGGTTTACAGCTTATTTATAGCCTCTCGGGCTAACTAAAGATTCTATATTAGAGGATCTGATCCCATCCACTCGACTCTTAAATTAAATGACCTCCACAAATTAGAGATCCTAAATAAAAGAAAAAATTATCTTAAATGAGAGAAAATAGGGGAATAATAGTGGCCGATCTTATTCACTAGGTGGGACCGGCTGGTGTGGCGCCAGCCCCTGTGCGCTGGCTGGCTGGCGCCTGCCGTAGTGGATACCGGTCATAACATATGTCCTGGAGGATTAATAACTTGTATGTCCATCCTAGATTATAAAAGAAGTACAGACAAGATCAATAAATGCTGCATAAAAACTAAGAGGAAAACATTTACCTAACTGCTGAAAATTAGGTGAAAACAGGAAAACTGTACAGGGTGGGAAAAGAAAGATGCATCAATTGTTTATCGTGCTAGCTCTGAAGCTTCTGTTTCATTTGTAGAAATTGCTATGAGCCAATTATTCTGATCTGTTCTGTCATTTCTTCATTGTCTAAACTTGAGGACAACTGTCTATTTGTACATGTATATCTCATATGAGCTTCTCTGGGCAAGTGCAGCTTTGAGAAATCTCCCAGGCATGATAGCTATAGGCGCAGGTTTGAGGCAGAGCTTGCACAACAGTGTGAGAAATTGGTGAGTTATAACTTGCACTTGCAACACAGTTTGAGTTGGTATAGTGTTTAAATTTGTTTTATCTTGTTGCAGGTACTGGATTTGGATAGAAAAATAAAACGTGGGCGAGATAGGTTGGCTCAAGATGCTGCTACTCCATTGCCAAATACTACCCGGAAAACTGAGCAGCTTTCTGCGCTTGAAGAAAATATCAAGAAAATGTTGATGCAAGTGGAGGAGCTTGGTGAGGCTGGTAAAGTGGATGAGGCTGAAGCACTTATGAAACAAGTATTGATGTGCAAAATCCTCCTTTTTTCATTATACTATACTCAAGCTCCGTGACACCAATTGGTGTAATTTTCTCTTAATAACTTTTCTTGCAGGTTGATGTTCTAAATGCTCAGAAGACATCTTTAACTAGCCAGATAGACAACAAAATGGCTATGCTTGAGAAGAAGATGGAACTTTGTGAAACTTGTGGATCTTTCTTAGTTTCTGATGATGCCCTTGAGAGGACACAGTCGCATGTGACTGGCAAGCAGCACATAGGTTATGGTATGGTGAGGGATTTTTTGGTGGAATACAAGGTGATGTATCAGTGCATTAGAAGTATTAGCATTTATTTAGTTCATTATGTACTTATTTGTTCCCTGCTAATTTGCAGGCTGCAAAGGAAAAGGCAAGGGAGGAAGAAAGGCTTGCTAGGGAGAAGAAAGTGGATGAACGTAGGAGCTATCGGGAAAAGGAGTACGATAGTGGGGGCAGGGGTAGTGATACCAGGAGAGAAAAGTCTGGGGAGCATGACTATGATCGTGATCGTCACTATGAAAGAAGCCGTGGAAGAGAGAGGTCCTATGATCATAGAGATAGAGGACCAGAGTACAGAAGCAGTTCCTACAGAAATGGGAGGGATTCTGATAGAGATGGATACAGATATAGGAGTGGTAATATGTCCAACGACAGAGGGAGAATGAGGAGCAGGTCACGTTCTCCAAGCAGGCATGGCTATGGAAGATCTGGAAGTCCAGATCATTAGCTGAACATTTAGATAATTTTATTCGCAGTTGGCAATCATGAGGTAGACCGTTATGTTCCTATTCAATATATTATTGTACAATGGGTTTTATTGCAGTGTCGAACTTGTTTAAAGTCCTGCTTTGCTGTAACAGCTCTGTTGGAACCCTACAGTCTTTTACATGGGAAATTTTTTTTTCAGGTAGGTATCATTTGCCCTTCCTTTTTTTTTTGGGTTGGTTTCTTGATATATGGTATGCTACTTGAAAACAGCTTTTTGCAGAAATGCAAGGAAAGGATGCATACAAAAGACCCAAAGTGGTCGGATCTTTTGTCAGACCCTGCGTAAGCAGGGGCTAGATGCACATCTTTTGATATATAGTATGCTCAAACTTTTTTCAACATTTTGAATTGGATGCTATTTTTATCACCTAAAAGCTGAAAGTACAATAAGACTGGCATGTGACTTCATATCTGGATGCGGATGATTACGCCTGACAGGTAATCATTGGTCTCTAATTTTTAATGTTATTCCAGGTAAACCTTTTTTCACACACTATGGAAAACCCCTTCTAGTTCTTTATATATGATTTGCCTATAACACCCAAGCTCCACTCTGCCAAGTATCAGTCAGCGCCTGGCAAAGTTGTGCATAGTGGCTATCTAGTAATCATAAATATTGCAATGGTGATAGGGGCGATCCGGGATCAAAGATGGCCACCAGCAGTTTATTATCATGTAATTCAGCAGTTACGTTCCATTGAGGTTTGGTTTTTGTTGTGCATAAATTACTTTTGCATCCGGTAAGATATGGGCTAACCTGGTATGCAGTTAAGTATTGCGCTGCTGGGGCAATTGTAAGGTTTTAACATATATCCACTAAATGATGAGTTGTTAATTTAGAAATGCAGAGAAAGGCCATGTCAAAAACGCTGAAAGTGGTCCGATCCTTTCCCAGACTGCAAGCGGGAGCTACATGCAACGTTCTGCCCTTTAATTGCGCTACTGAGGAATATATTGCTTATCCAGCGACGTCGCATCGACCTAACCTTTTTGGCGTAACTCTGCGTGACTCATTTACCTGTTAGAACGTGAGTTCTTTGTTGAATAGGTGTATTCAGTTTTTTGAACAGTAGCGCCTGGATTGTAAAACCTCAGTATGGAAACGGTAATCATCCCCTGGTGTTTGGAGACAATTTCATATATCCGATGTCCACCTGTATCAGAAATCCTAGCACCTATGGCGTTAGATCATACTACCTCTGTTCGTTCCAATATATATAAGTATTTTTAACTTCGACTAATACTTCCTTTGTCCTAAAATGTTTTTTGAAGATATTATTTATTTATTGTAAAATGATTTATTATTAAAAATACTTTAAATTTGACTTATTTATTTTTGTATTTTTATAATTTTTATAAATAACATGAATAGTCAAATGATAATTTTAAAAAATCGATAAAATCAATTATTTTGAGACGGAGGAGCAATATCTAATTAATTTATAATGTAAAGAGTTACATATTACGAAAATTTATTATATAATAAAACTAATAACATAATTTATAGATGATACATATCATCAGTTTTCTATTATCAATGGTCAAAATAAAAAAAATGACTTTGCCAAGAAAAAAAAAGGGAATAGTATCAAAGCGGCTTCGGTCTGAACTCCGGATCCATTTTGCTTTTCCTTTCAGGGTGTGATGGTTACACTCATTTTCTGGTAGGCCTCCGCATCCTCTCGACCAAATCACACGTTCGGTTCAGCCTGGACACAGTTCGAATCGAAAGCGGAACCGGCACCACCTTCGTAACCCTCTTTTACTTCGGATACAAATTACTCTCTCATCACAAAATAACTATCTTTTTAAATTTTTAAACATTTGTTTTATTTAAAAATTTCATGAAAATATTATTTATTTTATTGTAAAATGATTTGTTATTTGAAGGACTTTAACTTTATTTTATTTATTTTTTTATTTTCGAATGAATGGTTAAATTTTGATTTTAAAAAGTTAAAACGTTATTTATTATGAGACGGAAGGAGTAATGGCAACGCGCATCATTGCCAACAAGCATAGGCCGGTCGTGTCAAAAAACTTGATGGTCCTTTATACACCTTTATAACAGATGAAATAATTCTGGAACCATCTGTAGAAGTGAACCATTCATGGCTTAGCCTGATTGAGTAGCCTTCGCGCATCTGTAGAAGTGAACCATTCTACGCGCATCTGTAGAAGTGAAATAATTCTGGAACCACCTTCGCGGACGTTAGATACGACAGATCGATAGATCATTTCCACATGGCTTAGCCTGTGTTATCCGAACAGCCGAACATACAGGCTTGCAAGCAGCAAGAGCTTTGCCATGTTCGTATCATTGGAGCTGCAGCTAAGTTGCAAGTGGGAGGGTATCGATTCACCCACGAGCTGAATAATTAGCCGTAAATCAAATATAGAAACTTTACGGTAACCCGCGAACTGCATCGTTTGACATAGAAAAAATATGCGGTCAATACGAGAATTCAATAACTTATTCATTTGACACACAGTTTACCGCTCTATAATTACATATACAATTAATTCAAAATATTAATAACTTTAAAATAATGATTTTTTGCTTGTTCTTGAGTTTAAAGTTGTACTCTACAATTAAAACCTCGTGTTCACACTATACAATTTCAACAAATTTGACTAAAATTTATTGAAGAATATTTTAAATAATAGTAAGCAACTTCATTACAAATTAGTATAAGTAGAATAAATATAATAAAGTTGCGGGGCTTTTGTGTGTTGTTGCAGACGTACTCGCTTGTCTGGTGGGTTTTGCAAGCCAATAATTGTTAAGCTGTGAATAAAATATCGTTAATCCGTAATAGTCACTAACATAAATTTTACGAAACGAATATACGGGTTCATAATAATATCCGCTCCACTTGCAACTTAGCTGCAGCAGACACACTAAGCATTTGATCCGTCACTTTATTGTTTTCTCTTTCTACTGTCTGGAAACATATTTGAAAACAAGGAGGAAGAAAGCAACACAACAAAGCAAAACCAGATGGAACAGCCGGTGTCTGGCGGTCGCCGGTCACTTGGTCCTCACGTCGTCGTCGGAGCGGATGCCGCGGCCAAGGGCCGCGTCGACCTTGTTCTCCACCTGCTTCCTCGACTTCTGCCTCTCCTCCTTCCCACTTTCGATGGCCTCCTCTGCCTCCACCTTGCCCTGCATGCACAGGCCATTTTTTTGGCTATGGTCATGCGCTGGCTCCGTAACCGGACTACTCAACCAGGTTACCGCCAATGTTTAGCTACTCACCTCGACGGTCGTGTGCATCGGGGGTCGCGAGCCGTGCACGGCGGCGTGGGAGGTCCTCTTCGCCACGGCCATTGCCCGCCGGCCGAGGGCGGGCACCGGCGGCGTGATAACCGCCGCGGCGCGTCTCTGCAAGAACAGCATCGATCCTGCCGGCAGCTCTGTGTACACCAAGACGACGGATGATACGAAGCGTTGTGAGAGCGAGCTGTGCCGAATCACACGTGCAGCTGGGATAACGTGTCAGTGGAATTTGATCGCGGAGACCCCGGGGGACGGCTCAACTAAAGTTGGATTAAAGTAAAATTTGAACTTATTGCACGCATCCCAAGAAAGGGTGTTTGGTCTAGTGGTATGATTCTCGCTTCGGGTGCGAGAGGTCCCGAGTTCGATTCTCGGAACACCCCCAATTTTTATATTCTTTTCTTAATTTTTTGATGATGAACTAGGACAGGTCAATGTAAGGTGCGACACTTTACCAAACTATTGCTCCCTTTACTTTCTGCAGATAAGAGTAGAGGTGGTTTATATACAGTGACGAAACTTTTTTCTTGACAGGATTAGGACCCCTAACTCCCGCTCAAGACACAGGGAGCTACCAATTAAAAAATAAAGCAAAAATCGACACTTGAAGTTACTTTGGAAATGAAACTGATATATGGTTCTACTTTTTCAGTGTCAATTAGTAAAGACATCTATCTATCATATAGCATTATGCGAGGAATATATTTTTAACATGATTACCTCAGGTTTTTTTCCTAGTCATTGGCGCATAGTGTGTATAGACATGTTCTAATGACGGGCTAAGTGGGCCGGCCCGAAGTATGAAAAAAATAACCCGGCCCAAGCACGACACGGCTCGATACATTTTGTGCTGGGGCGGTCTGACGTAAGCTGCGGGTTGTGCTTGGGCCATGGGTTCGGTCCAACGGGCGGCACTGGTATGGCCTGATTATAATTGGTTAATTATATATTTGTTTTATACTCTCTCTGTTGTTTAATTATTGTCGCTGTTGACTTTTAATATTAAATTTGACCATTCGTCAAGCTCAAATACGGCTCATGTCTACGCACATGCTGCGTGGATCATATCTGCACAGTCCGTTTAAATTTTCGTCCTCACTTCGCGTAAAAGGATTAAGTCGAGATTACTATGCTTTATATGACTGACTATTTACTATGCTTTATATGACTGACTATTTAAGTTGATCCATCTCTCTTTGAACTAGTAATATGCAACTATGTTTACCCATACATAAGCTATAGGAGTTGAACTTTTTCATGTACCTCACACCTTGCTTGGACCGAGGGGCCCAATGGGTGGTAAAAGCATGACCCGATTAAGATTTACTAATTATATAATTATTTTATATATATTCAAATAAGATGATGTGGTTAGGTAGTAAAGTGGATGCTTCACTTTACTTGGGCTGTGATTTAGATAGCTACTTCTCGCCTTACGCACCTGCTCATTTTGGCTTTGGTAGAGCATCAGTCAATTCGTCCTCACTATCTGCATCATTAGGAGCGTTCCTTGATGACCGATCTAGTTCGACAACACGTACGACGTGCTCAACATCACATGAAGTCCCAGACCGATAAACGCCTATCCGAACGCCATTTTCAGCCGGGTGACTGTGTGTTCCTCAAGCTTGAGCTCAACGTTTAGTCTTTTCTCACTGCTCGGGACATCACAAGCTGGCATTCAAGTTCTTTGGCCCCTTCACAAAGCTGGAACTGATTGGAGCCGTTGCTTACAAGCTTGATTTGCCTGGGGTGGGAATATTACCGCTGCTTCTCCAGGCCGCTCTACACCGAGTCATGGGCGTTGTATAGCTCAGTACGAGAAGTCTCAGGAAGCGAGTGGGTGCGTGCGTGATTAGGCTATCGATAAAGGCCAAGGCGCTGGAGGTATCCTTCTTCTTCCTCCCCAAGCGGCCATGCCTTCCTCTGCTCGTCGCCTCTTCTTCCTTCTCATTCTTCCCCTGTGCTAACAAGTGGAACGCAGCGAGAATCAGCAAATGCTCTCAGGAGCTGTGGCCAGGAACCCGAGCTCGAACCCTCCGGTTCGTCGGACTCGAACGGCAAGGTGAGTAGCTTAGTTTATTCAGAAACAACTTGCCAGATCGCCATCGCTTGCACAGTGTATTCCTTGTGCATGCCTTTTCCAGGATTGAGGTTCTAATCGTTATCGGTGCTAGGATGTGAAGTTATATAAGTGAGTTCCCTTGTGCTTATGCATGGAAACAAATCTGCGTAAGAATTCTGATTGAGCTGAAGTTTGATCAGGAACTTGTAGTGTTTAGCGTTCATTATCATACTTTTTTTTATTTGCAAAGATGTGTGAGGTTAAATATAAAAGATAAAATATCTCTACATATACCTTTTATAAATCTAATATATGAGCTTTTTTAGATCTCTCAGATCTTGAGCCCACACGGGCCACTGTTGCTTAATAAAACATAACTATTCAAAACAAATATATTACGAAACCCAAAGAAAGTTGTTGAAAAATAAAACGAATTTATTTTAATGTTAATATATATTTTATATCTTAAGTTAATATTTTTTTTTAGATCGTAGCATTAGCACAGACATTGGAACTAAGTACATATTAGTAGCCAAACTTAAGGAGAGCAACTTAAAACAATTTGTTTATTGAACGGAGGCAGGCCACATTTATAATTTCACTATTGATATGGCTAAAAGTGAAACCGTAGTACTCTCTCCGTCTTGTTTTATAAGTGGTTTTAGAGTTGGGCATAGAAATTAAAAAAATAAAAAATGTGGGATGTTCTGAAAATCAGGAGAAAAGAGATATAGTAGAGATATATTGGGAAGAGAAAAAATTGTATCGGAAAGTAAAAATGATTTATAATTTGGAAAAACTTGAGGAGCTAGAATAAATTATAATTTAGAATAGAGAGAGTAGCTAAATTGTAGCTCTATCCATTCAAAACACTTTTAAGGTGGATCTTAGTCGCAGAAAGAAAAAGGTAGATCTTGAAGCAATGCATGCTTGAACGTTCCAGCTCTTTATCATAAGATTAGCTTAGACATCGATGATAAATAGTACCATGTCTGATCAACAAGCGAATAGGGAAACGATAATAATGCTTAATTTGTTCACACGTAAGTTCTGTGCTGCATCAATTTTAGTTAAAACTGAGTCAATAGAGAAGAACGAAATTAATAGCTGATATCCGGACAGAAAGTGCTATAACGTTCCAAAGTGATAAAAGTGCAGGCCTGATTGAAGATCTATGGCATTACGTATGCAAGATCCATATATTTCTGACTTGGAGGGCTAAATACAGTGGCGGAAGTTGGGGTCCGGGGGGAGGCAGGGGCCATGGCCCCCACTAACTTTGGGACTTCGCTTCAGCATGTATTGAGCTTCACAAGGTAAAAATTCATATTCATTCTGAGAAAAAGATTCAACTGAACTGCCTACTTAAAAATGGCTTAAACAATTGTCTGATTTATCTAACATGTCTAGTAAAAACAGTTTAGGAAACGAAATGATTCAGACGTTTAATTCATCCTCATCTATTTACCTTAAGGAGTGTGAAACAGAACGGCAGGAGCACTCAAGAGATAGATAACACCTACTCTATTTTCACCCTCCTGGCGAGGTTTTAGATGATGAAGGGTGACTCCAGGTCTCACCCACTGGTGACGGACGAGATCAGATCCGCCATGGCTCTAGCTCACTTAAAGGAGCTAGAAATACTAAATTAGTAAACCTCTAATCATATTATTCTTAAATTTATGGCGTATTTTTCTGGTAAATCAACGTTAAGTTAAACTTAAAATTTAAAAGAACGTAGCTTCTAGCAACAAGAAAGTCAAACTAAAATAAAAATATGGCATCGCTCATTTTACACAAAAAAATTTGATGTAAATTTAAGTTTGATATATGTATGTGTGTATGACCAGTAAAATTTTGATGCATATGGCTATATTTTTACCCAAAAAATTTATCATATTTATGTGGCCCTCTCTAAAATTCTTGTCTAGCTCCGCCACTGGCTAAAAAGCTTGGGTCAACTTGCAGACAGGCGATAAGGCTAACTGCTCAATAATTATGGTAAATTCTTTACACATAATTGTTTCCTACCCATTGTTCCTTTCACTTTGCAAACCGCAAAAGAATAAAGTCAACCATTGTATTATCACATAATGCACACACAAAATAATCAGTGGAAAAGACTTTGTGGTGAACTAGCAAAAAAGGTTTTGTGGAGAACCAATAAAAAAGACAGCTCTCCAAGGAACAGCATATTTTTCCAAGAGAACATCACAAAGCTACAGCTATGTGAGGTCTCCCAGCTGATCTTCATTTCTCTCGGGAAGCACTGGAGGAGGTATATGATGTCCGTCCAAACCAATGAAGAACTTTTTAATATAATCAGAAAGAGTTTTGGAAGATGAACTTACAGTTTCGCAGTCTGTTGAAACCAAGGAAGGACCTTCCAACGTACTAACCAGTAAGAGTTTTTGAAGATGAACTTACAGTTTTGCAGTCACGGAACGGTGGAGGACATGAAGTGATATTGGCTCGGCTCACCTCGGGCTGCTGGTGCCGTCTGCTGCCGCGGCAGAGAGATGAGCCAAGTCAATACCATGCCATGTCTTCTCGTTCTTTGTTCATCTGAATGCTCCTTCACTCCATCACATGGGTCGCCTTTATAGAGCCGCCATGAGTAGTTTAAGATTACAGTTGTCGTTCGTGGTATAGGCAGGCTTAAGCTGGGAGACAACATACTGTATAAAAGATGTTCAAGATGGGAGACAATATATCAAAGATAGTCTAGTAACCGTCCGATCGACTGACACTAGATTGGACGGTCGAATCAAAACTGGGACTGGGAGCTGAACCCTGATTTCTGGTAAGAAATTACTTTTTTTTTTAGATAATGGGTAAGAAATTACTTGTGATTGAAATCCTTTTGGACAAATTAGTAGACTGCTGACTCCAAGCATTTCATTGTAGGAATCCATCAAACATGTTTACACCTACAGAAAATGCCGGTGTCTTTGAAAAATAATAAAAAAAAAAGAGAATGGTATCATCTGTAACCTCGTTCTTGCCGGAAAGGAGACAATAGAAACTGGAGCTGAACCGCTGGGAAAACGAAGCGTCCGTCTTGTTCCTTTTGAAGTAGTCATTGACTAGTTTTTTCAGGCCGGCCGTGCGTCGTCTGCTTGTGAACCGGTCGAGATAACCTAGAGTAGCTCAAAACCGACCATCGTTAAAATGCATCGTTACTTTTGACTGTCTGCTGTCCTAACGTGCCTTTTCTATGGAAGGCGGCTATGGTGCTGCCTCTGCCTTTTCTATGGAATGCTAGATGCACAAAATTTTCTCTACGCACACGTTGCTTTGTTCGCAAATTTCGTGGTTGGCAATGGCGTGGCAAACGTATGCAGTGTGATGCAATACAACCGCTTGCACTACCTTTACAGCTACTCCCTCGGTCTAAAATAAATATCATTTTATAGATTATTTTGAAACGGATGAAGTACTAAATATATTCCTCATTCTTACGTACCGAATTAATAATAAACTTGTTCACTTCTGACACTGACAGTGGTAGGTTGCTACTACAAAATGAGCTAATGAATGGATGTTACATCTCCACGATACATTTATCAATCTTTTTTCCTCAGCGCTTTCTTCTTGAGTGCTACGACGGCAGGACCACCACTCCAGCTGTGTGTCGTGCAGAGTACTAGTGTTATCCAGTAATTCCTCCTAGTCTGTTTAATTAACATAGTCCTCTATTTGCAAATTATTATCATCGGCTAGTAAACAAACAATTGAAAAAAAATCTTGCATTGGATTTGGACAACGGGCAATAATATTGTGGTGACTAGCGAGTTGTGACCGCCACAATGGGCAATGTTAGATCCCTATGTACGAATACGATATTACACATTCAGGCCGGTGGGAACAACTAGCACTGAACACTAATCACCCGAAGATAAAGAAGTCTACTCGATTCAGAAGGATATCATTCTAAACCATATCCATGCTGGCTAAATATTGCGCTGCATCGGTGCATGTGTAGCACAAGTTTCCGTGGATTCTGTACGGCACCACATGCAAGTATGCATTGGATTAGGTTGTAGCGTGTAATATATAGACACTTTCAGGATTTATTTAATTAAGTGCATGTGACAGAGGTGACCTATCGTCTCTTCCTAGTATTATGCACCACCAAGTCCTTCTCCATGCTTATCTTGATCCTCTCCAATGTAACTAATTATGATAAAGTTATTTGGTAGCAATATATTTTCAAATGAGAGAAAACATTTATTTAGGAACGACCTCATATTTAAATTCAATTGTCATGCACGAGCTCTTGTAATTAGACCATCAATAATAATTAGAGTAGTATTGTGTGCATCTAATAGAGTGATATCCACATCATCCCCCATCATGCTCTCTAACCAGAGTCAAAGGGTGGAGCCACCGGTCTGTCTGTGTTTTCTCCAATACTGTACTTTGGTGCTGCTCCTGAGGGTTAATGAGACGAGTGTTGGGCCTGTCGACACTATTTTCAAGCTTATACATCTACAATTGCTTCTTGTTTGAAGTAAGTATTTGTGATTCTATTGCATGTTCATAGTTTGTCGACTTAATAAGATTAGATTCTTAAAGCTTATAGGTTCATCGCTCTATTTCATAGAGTATCTTAGTCTTTTTTTATACGCATGGGGTTAAGGTGGTAACCTACTACATAGACGTGGTGTCTAAGATAGTGGTTACCTTTATTTATTGCATACTCCACAGGTTGTAGAGGTATACGACAGGTGGTGAGAGTCCTATCCATGTTTTGTAATCCTCCACTATCGGGTATGTGGTAGTGCTAGAGACTGGAGCAGCCTGTGGATGTAGAAGAAAATTGGTGCCCACTAGGAATTGATCTTCTGTCCAGTTTGAGAATCCCTCTACCCCATCCTTGCTCTTTTTTTGTACAAAGAAAGTTAGAAGATAGTACACACACGTTTCTCGTGTTCGATAACCTTTGAATACTCTAAAAGAAGGGATACAATGGTATTCCATACGCTTGCAAATTTATTTGTGGATGTTAGAAATACCAACAGAACCATCAACGATATGAACCGTTAGAGATATAGAAGGAGAAGAAAATAGAATAGAGATGAGAGTTATGAGAAGTCATATGGAAAGAAGCGCTCGAGTCAAGAATCTAAAGATCAATACCTGAAGTGAAAGGTGATCGCTCAACATGAGAAACTCATGTGTCTCAGTCGCTGAACTCGTCTGGTAACCTACAGTACGAACCTCTAGAACGCTATGAAGAATGATGATCAGCAGAAGGTGTTGTTCAGTAGAGATGCTGGGCTCTAGATATGCGAGTGAGATACCGAGCCTGTTCCTTCTTCATCCTGAAGCAAAACTCCAAAATATGTCCATTTGTACCATTGATCACAATGAACCGCTGCCCCTTATACTACCAGAAGGTGCTGAAGCTCCAGAGACAATTGGGGGTGAAGCAGACTGAATAAACAAAGCAGAATGCAGCAAACCAATAATACGAAGATGTGTCTCCTCATCTGAACTGTAGAAATACAAGGATGATGAGCAAGTAGTTGAGCACATAGATGCTGAAACACATCACATAGCCGGGTCAAAACTAATAGAGGCGATAAACTTCTAATGCTACTTACTGACCTTTGTAAGACTTACATGTGCTGACGTCGGATGGTGGAGAGCTTACCACAAAAGTCATCCAATGAGGCATCTCCCTGTCGCAGTTGGTGTTCCTAGCAAAGAGCAACAATATACTTTGACTAACCTAATATGCCATGTCAAAGTCAATGATCTTTGCTACAAAACGGTCATCCATACTAGTAGCAATAAGAGCAGTACCACGAGCATCCTTATCCAACCACATCATGGAAGCAGCAAGCTGAGACTTAGAGGAAGCCAAGACATCATTGTGATCCTAGCAAGCTTCTTTTTCTAATAATCTATAGCTCCCTCTGGAAAGACATGTGCTGCAACAGAAGCAGGGCAAGCGGGAGATAGGAACTCACCCATGAGAAAATTCCAGGGGCGAAGACCACACATGTGAAGATGCATCTAAGGTGCCCGGTCATGATAATCGGTGCCATTGAAGAATACCAGAAACTGCAACACTGGGACTCCACCAGAAGGTGTCAACAAAGGAGTAATGGTAACAACGACAAGAGTATAAGATGAGCAATAGCTGGTTACGGTGAGAGCGCAAAGTTAAAGCAGTACAAAACAACAGCATTTTTTATTACCCGATTCCAATAAAAGGAATGAAGTTGAGAAAAAGGAATAGAATTTTCTTGCCTACCCCTAACCCTAACCAGCGTGCCATTCAATTAGAACGGTGTCGTCGATTGGACAGAGGAGGGCACTTGACGGGAAGAGGTACATGGCAGCAGAGCGCAGGCGGTGGCACACCCGATGAGAGACAGGGTGTATCACACCTGTCTGCTTGCATGGATGGCGGGGCCCCTGAAAGGATCAAGGACACCGAGAAGGGGGTTGAATCGGTGGACTTATAGCACTAATATCGCTACGAACTTAAACTATAAGACTCGATCGCAACGGAAGCAAACCTATGCAAGTCTAGTAGGCCAAGAGTCCTCATAATGCTAGTGGAAAAATAATAATAACAAGCAAGCACTAGTACGATAGCCACCAAAAAGAAATAAAGAACAACCTATCACACTACTCAACGGTAAGTAAATGCGGTAAGTAAAGAGAGTGAGATAGAGAGTGCTCAGTGATTTTTTTCTCAAGGTCTCGGAAGGTAGGCGCCTTCTCTTAATATTCGTTGAACCACTCTCGGCGGAGTCTTGGTTCCTCCCGTCATTCTCGGAACAATGCTCACAAGGGTACGCTTTACTCTCGGAGTGAAGTCATAGGCAGCCCGACTGTCGCACACAATACCCAAGCGCTAGAGCAAGCCTGCAAGACTCGGGCGCTCCCTCTTGGTATCCCTTTCGAGCGAGAGACTTGAAACCGCGTACAAACTTGGTGATGTCTTCTACAATCTCCTCGAAAGCTCGATCACCGACTCCTAACCGGTCTAGGCTGCCCACACCAAGAGTAATAGACAAATATCACTCCTCTCAAGCCCTACAACATATAGAAGTGTATGAATACTCCCTATTACTCTCCTGCTAGCACCAAAGTTCTCCAATCTTGAAATGTGCTCTCTTGGTGGTGTCCCTTGACCTCTCACAAGTTTTCTCTAGCTTCTCAGACCGCAAGCACCCTGGAAAATGTCTCCCTTCACGGTTTAAATAGGCTCCAAGCCCAGAAATAACCGTTGAGATGTGATGTCATAAAGCTGATGCAATCATCAGACTGTCCGGTGACTGGACCACTGAACTGTCCGGTGACCCTTCCTCCTCCTAGGCCACGAAAACACCCTCTTTGGAATCTATTCCATAGGACACCAGACTGTCCAGTGCATACCTTCACTAGACTGTCCGATGACTTTCACTTTTGGACTCCCATAAACATCTTCTCTGGACTTCGGCTTCGACCTCACCGGACTGTCCGGTGACTGCCACACCAAACTGTCCGGTGTCTTCTCTGCAGCAACTCCAGAGAGCACCTCTCTCTGGATTCCGAAATCCTGGCTCACGGGATTATTCGGTGACTACTTCTTCGACTGAACTTGATCTTCGGTCTTCGACTTCACTTTCTCTGCCATCTTCAGTGCTTTCTGAGGATCTAAGAAGCATTCACACCCTCTAACACTTGTATAACAGGAGACAAATGACCTTACCCCCCTTAATAATACCAGTGTTTCTATGAACTCTCTAGCTAGTTCTTAGCTTTGGTCCTCTGACGCCCGAAAACTCCTATTCTAGGGATCGTCTTTGTCATCCATCGAGGAAGCCCACCATGTTGATGTAGAATTAGCAGGGTGGTACCTACAATCACAACCGTTACCTATGGTATTCATTCAATCACCAAAATCAATTCATACCTTTTAGGGGACTTCAAAGGTCATGAAGCTAACAATCTCCCCTTTTTTGGTGATTGATGACAACTATAGTACTCACAAACAGGCTCAAACGAGATGAAAGAAGATAGAGAATAAAACGTATCTCAAAAGAACACTTACCCCTTACCTTGATGACTCCTTAGAAAATTTTTTTGCAAGAGTTTCCCTCCTTTGTCATGGATTGGAGGCTTCGCTCTCCCCCTGTTTGGTAGATCCCTCTTCCCCTTTGTCATCTAATCATCAAAAAGATGGCACTGAGGAAGCAAATAGAGAGGGAGAACGCATGATAAACAAAGGTACGTGCACGACAGAGTATAGATCGAGAGCACACATGCACGAAGGAATCTACAAAACAATCACAACACTAGGAGCCATACAATTAAATCCACCGGGTTAGTTCAAAAACCAAGAGCATTTCAATGAGCTAAAAGAGTCGAATAGAAAACAGGCTCATCAAGATGTCACAAAAGAGCCAAGAAATCTGTCAAACAAGAATCCAAAGCCCTAGCTACCCATCCACGGCCTCCCCTAGACAGCTAGCCCTCAAAAGCGATACACCTCATGTCTCTCACCCAAACTCCTATAGAAGATCTAATCCTGTGCGGCTGAAGAGCTGGGTGGAGTGACAGGCTGTGGCTGCTCCTCTGCTGGCTGAGCTGCTGCTACTGACTGATCCTCTCTCAGCTGCTCAACATCATCAAATGCGCTCAAGTCTAAAGAAGATGTCGGGGAAGGCTCCTTGCCATCAATTGAAGCTGGCTGATCTGTGCTGGCATGGGTCTGAGCTGCCTCCTCTGCTAAGTATCCGGCCTCGACCAGGATAGCTGCATCTGAAACATTGGGCTGCTCAGCTGTGGTGGTTGCAGGCTCTGTCTCTGAAGCCTTGGGCGGTGGCTCTGTCAAAACTGACTCAACAGTGGTAGCCTCGAAAGAAAGAACTCTCGGAGCAAGCGGAGAACTACCGACTGCTGTCCCTGACTCCAATGTCGGTACTGACACTCTCGGCTCAGCTGAAGCAAATAGAACTGACATGGAGTACGAGAAAATTGGGAAGAACTAAGATGAAGTGACAGGTACACTAACTCCTCCAGTATTCGTAGCTGTGTTGGCTGCCCTAAAAGGTACGAAAGGTGAAAGCAGGGCTGAGAATAGTGTAGAGAATGTGGACTGCTGCTGCTGGCTCTGGCTCTGCAACTCAGAAGTGAATGCTGGCACTGAAGAGTACTGAGGCTGAGGTGCTGTAGGCTGGAGCTATGAAGGCAAGGGACTCGGTAGCGTGGTTGTCAAAAACGTAGAAAGTGATGGCATACCGATCCCTTTGAGATAAGATGCGATAGCTCCGAAGCCAACATACATATAAGATATTGCTGCTGCCATCTCCAACTAAGAGCGCTGTAACCTCTCATAGAAATCCCTGTCCTGCCGTCTCCTCTCCTCTGCGAGCTCTCTCTCCATCCGTAGCCGCTCCTCAATCTGGAGGCTCTCGAGTCAGATCCTCTCCTCGAACTCGGCCCTCTCTGCGTATCCGCTCATCCTGCTCCTCTCGATACCTCCTCTGCTCTACCTGAATAGCATTCAACTTGGCAGCAAGTGCAGGGTCAAGCGTGGCACGAGAGGTCGGAGTCTCAGCCTGACTTTAAGCCTCAGTGTTCCCAGCTCTCGGCTGTGCTCTCGCTGGAGCCTCAGTCTCAAACTCCTCTGGGGCTGTGGTCTCCTCTCCTCCATGAGTGCTATGTGGAGCTGGCACTCGAAGAACCCTGGAGTCGGATGGCTCTGCTGGGCTGAAGGAGATGGTTGTCTCTGGCAGTGCAATATACTCCTCCTCAGTCATCACCCCACCTCTCCTTAGCATCAGGCAAATGTACGGGGCAAAAGGTAACTATCGTGCTCCAATCCCCTCATAGATCACATCCTCCATCTGATCTAACAGCAGATCTGCCAAATCAAAGTGCTCGTGCTTCAACAGAAAGCATAGCAGCCACTGGTGCAGTATGATCACCCGCTCTCTCTGTTGTGTATGTGGTTCCTGATCTTTCGTCAGGTCATGATAGCACTCGATTTGGTGGAGATGCGACACACAATCGATCCGGTCTCAAATCAACACGATTTGAACCCTGCAATCGCATCACCACTTCTCCTCTAGTTCTCAACCATGCACACACGATTGATCTCGCTAAGAAGGCTAATCTCAGCCTGCGAATCAAAGAACACAAGCAAGAACGCAACTCAATTGTGAAATTTGAATTAAATCACGAAGTTGTAAAACCAACAAACTGCCAAAGATAAAACTTTTTATAACAGATAAAAACTAATCAAAACCTTACCTTAATGACAACGGCTACTGATTATATAGAGTTTAGGATGACCTTAGGAGAAAACACTAATACTAATGGGCCTAAAAAAGATATACTGCCCAAAGACCAAAAGATAGTGTCGCAGCACCTTAACAGATTTTGAACGTCGTATTATTTCGGCAATTCTTGAAGATATAGGAAGTATTTTTGCACAGGATTTGATCCGTTGGAATGATTATTTTCTTAGCTTTCCATCCATATCTAGAACATCTAAGACAGAGCTCGTATGAGACCGAGGCATCCGTTTTAGTGCAGGCAGCTCCTGGAGTCCGAGTCAGACTCGAACCCGAGTTGTTTGCATCTCCTCCGGGGTCGAACGTGCGATGCTGATCTTAAGCATCTTCAAGTCCTTCTTTATGCTTCTCTTGACACTCTTCAATGTTTGTAATCATAATAAAGTTATTGGGTAGCAATCTATTCTCAAAGGAAGGAAGACATGTGTTTAGGAACGAGCTCACCTCTAATCTCAACTGTCGTGCGTGAGTTCCATCAATACTAATTTGAGGGGTCTTGTGTGTACCTAAAAGAGTGATGTCCTTATCATCCTCTTCTTGTTTTGGAATCATTCTCAACTCAAGTTCATTGTCAGGACCTCGACTTCACCATACCATGCATCCTGCACGAAACGGTGGACGCCATGGGGGTATTTGAATGCAATCACTTGGTGTTTCAAAGATTTTTATAATCTCATCATTCTCTTCTTCTTGATGGAAAGCCGTCCTCGGCTTGCTCCTTTGGGTATCATGATACTTCTGCAAATGGTTAATAACAGAAGCGCACAAATAGCTAGAAAGATCATGAGATGCAAACAAGTCATCTTTGCACACTAAAGGATCATATGGAGTATTTTTATCATAAAAATCAGTAAGATCAACTTTTGTCAAAATATATATTTGAAATAATCTGCACGATCAGCATCATTATCATTCTTATGAGAAGCTATAAAATGTGTTGTCTTAGAAAAACTAGATAAACATGACATGGCATGATATATTGTATTTCCATCTTCTAGTTTGTCATTTATTTTTACCATGCAAAAGGATTTTAAATTTGAGCAAATATAAACTCTATGCATCATAAAGACACCTCTAGAATCATAATTGTCTATAATATAAAAATTGATTCTAGTTAACAAAGGCAATTCAGGTTTTGGAGAAGGCATAATTGATCCTCTGTACGGTAGCAAGGTCATAAAAAGAATCATATTCAATATAACCCATAGTGTTTGGAGAAGACAATAATTTTAGCTCATCATTTTCACATGTAATGGGTGTGAAATGTTTAATTTATACACTCTTAGAGTTTGTGGGGCTTGAAAGGAGTGATCTTTGCCTATTACTCTTGGTCTTTGCAGCCTAGACTGGCTAGGAGTCGGTGTTTGAGCTTCCGAGGAGATTGTGTAAGACGAGGCCAAGTTTGTGCGTGGTTTCGGGTCCTCCAGGCGAAAAGGACACCAAGAGTGAGCATCCGAGCCATAGATGCTTGCTCTAGCGCTTGGGAGTCTAACGACAAACACTGTAATATTCGTCAAGTGCAAAACATGCATATACTCCATGCAACACTTACTTTCGCTTCTTAAAACCGCAACGTGCAATGCAAGGCGTTTTGTCCGTCCGGTCCGGAGTACGACAGCCGGTCGTCCATGGCGTGCAGCAGCTCCGCGATACCGTCGTGTCCCAGCAAGATGGCCAGGTACAGCGGCGAAGCGCTGTTGCCGCGCGGAACCCGAGCCAGCCCCGCGTCC
>BCLF01000001.1:6434783-6506242 GCA_001602275.1 Zoysia japonica | reverse complement strand
AAGATAAATGGATAAAAGGTGATACTAGCGGTTGTTTTACAAAAGTAGGATAGACAAGAAATTTTAGCGCAACAAAAATATTGTCACCTTTTGTAGATCGATGTTCAATATAATTTTCTTCTTATTTTCAGTAATATCTTTTGGCGTGTTATCATCCGTCTTATCTTGGGCTGTGCTTGGAACATTGCATATCTCTTCTTTTATCATGTTTGTATCACTTTCATCTTCTTGTTTGATCTCACTGTCCTGCAAAATGTTAAGTGCAATAGGACATACAGTAGAAAGCTTCTCCTCCAAATAATGTCCATCACAACTAGACAGATTTAAAAGATGTATCAACAAAAGTTTTTCTCATTAAAATTTTAGCATCACTCCATGTCCGAGGATATTTTTTGTTGTATATAAAAATTGCCACCAAGTTAAAGCATGATCAACTAATGCATGACCAACATTTAAAAGCTTTCTCCTTTCACACATACCGCATTGTCCAAATAGATTATCTATCTCTTTTTACCAAGTAATATATTTAATAGAATTTAAACCATCATATAAAGGAAGAGATGAAAGAATATAATTACTCGTGGAAGGAGATGATGTAGCAATGGTCTGAACCTCATGCGTCTTTTGATCACGTGCGACATCTCTTTGCGGTGGATTACGTCTCTTAAGGCTTGCCGTCATATTCGGTGGATTACGTCTCTTAAGGCTTGCCGTCATATTCTTCACATACTCAATGCGTTTTGTAAAGTTTGCATCGATATTATCAAAGACTCTTTGCAAAGCACTACTCACATTGGATTCACCTCCTTTTCTTCCTGTCATGGTTAGGAAAATAGCATATACACAACACAAAATATTATTCCTGCAACTACAGTGAGATGGGTGGTGAAAATTTCATAAAAAGAAACGTCTTACCGAGCTCTTGCAAGATTCTTACCAAAGCAAAGCAAAGGATAGTGCAACTAGTGACAGGAGAAACCAGCGAGTTGTAATTCCACAATTGAAGGGTAATACAGTGCTGATCCGAGGTGGGTATGTGGAGCTTGAAGGGCTGAAATAATGATTAGTGCTACATAATTCTATAACAGATAGTACTATTGAATAAGTGTTCTAAGCATTATATTCTAGTTGCTAGCCTAATCTTATAAAATATCCAAATATTACAAGAATATGAATGAAGATATCAAAGGGCAGTAACAACACAAACGATATGGGTCCAGAAATTAGCAAACTATTCAGTACTTGAAAAAAACAGTAAAGATTAATCTCTGGCTTCTAGATCTTCAATTTTTTATTTTTATTTTATTTTTATGATATTTTTCTCTGAACCAGAGGCACAAATGATGACACGTGACCAAATTTTAGATTAATATGATGAAAGTTGTGACTTGGAGAAAATCTCGAATTTATGTTAAATCTGTGCTGAAACATTGGAGTGAGAAAAAGAAGTTTCTAAATTTGTTGAATCTAGGATCTTCAGAGTATGGGAAATTTTCTTTAGATATCCGAAAAGTACTTATATGTCTAATTTGGAGTCCAGAAACAAAAGTTATGACTATTTTAATGATGGATCTCCGAATCAGATTTTTTGAAAAGCCAAAAACAGATTCGGATTTCAAATTAGATGCGAATTTTATGGACATTTTTGTGAATAATTAAGCAGCGAATAAATATGGAGAAGTGGATCTATGAATAGTGGATCTGGTTGTGATCGAAATATGGGGTGGGTGGGTGGGATAAAAGATCAATGCAGAACAAACAGTTAACAGATGTGACACGATAACAGATTTGAACACGATGTGGATGAACGATGAAGGAAAACACTTGGATACAGAAAGATCATAAAATCCAGCAACCAAAATACAAACTAAGAACACAAAATCAACACTATGGACTCTGAAATAAAATTATGCAAAGGCTAAACACAAGCAAGAACAAGGAAGAACGCAACTTAATTGCGAAATTTAAATTAAATCACGAAGTTGAAAAACTAACAAACCGTCAAACGATGAAACTATTTATAACAGATAAAAACTAATCAAAACCTAACCCTAATGACAGCGGCTACTAATTATATAGAGTTTAGGATGACCATAGGAGTAAACCCTAATACTAATGGGCCTAGAAAATATACATAGCTCAAAGGCCAAAAGATAGTGTCGCAGCACCTTAACAGATTTTGGACGTCATATTGTTTCGGCGATTCCCGGAGATCTAGAAAGTATTTTCGCACGGGATTGGATCCGTTGGAAATCTTATATATTTAGCTTTCCATCTATATCTAGAACATCCAATACAGAGCTCGTATGAGACCGGGGCATCCGTTTTAGTGCAGGCTGCTCCTGAAGTCCGAGTCAGACTCGAACCAAAGTTGTTTGCATCTCCTCCGGGGTAGAACTTGCTATGCTGATCTTGAGCATCTCCATGTCCTTCTTCATGCTTCCTTTGACCCTCTCCAATGTTCTTAATCATGTAAAATTATTAGGTAGCAATCTATTCTCAACGGAAGAAAGATATGTGTTTAGGTATGAGCTCACCTCTAATCTCAACTGTCGTGCGTGAGTTCCATCAATACTAATTTGAGGAGTCTTGTGTGTACCTAAAGGAGTGATGTCCTCATCACTCTCTAACCAGCTCGAGGTGCTATTGACCTCCCTAGCAACCCTCTCAAAACACGCACCTCTTGTGTCAAGCGTAGAGGGTGCCTCGAGTAGTGCTCCCCATGAGGTGGTGGAAAAAGCAACACTCATGCTGTCATCACTCGGCTCCATCCCTCCAAAAAGTCTAAACGGCGGAAAGAAATCCAGATGGGCCAGTGCATGGATCCGAGTCTCTGAAGAAACAAACTCAAGTGCAGTCAAGACGTCGGTCCTCTCAAATATGTGTGGCTCCCCTCGATACATAAACCAAAAGTATGAGCGGTCAGGGAAGATCCATAGTGAGGCATACAACTCAAGCACAATATCCTCACTATACCTCAGCTGCTGGGTGAGTAACTCTGACAAGCCTAAAAGATACGAGATATGCTCCTTCATGTCAACCCCAGCTCCTCTGCTTAGTGCCTCTAAAGAACAGTGGCGATGTGTTGCAAACACTAAGCTCTTGCCCTTAGTGGCAAGCTGCCTCCTGTAGGCCTCAAATATCCTTCGCTGGAGAACTGTCCAAAAATGTCCTGCATCAGCGTGTCTACTAGCAGGAACCCAAGTTGTGAAGTCCACTATCCTCTTAGCCTTGATGGTCGGGCCTTTCAGCTTCAATAGATCAACCTCAACCTCTGCTATCCTGCCCATGGCCCGGCGAGCTCTCTCGGCTCTAGCTGTGCACATCTCACAGACCCCAGGTCTCTGATGAGGGCACCTCTATGTCCTCTGCTATGAACTCCTCTAGGCTGCCTCTCCCTCCACGGTTCTCGATTGCCTACTGGCAAGAGCTCTTCACGGCTGTACCTCTGCCACCAAAGGAGTGGTCGCCACCTTCTGACAGGTCGACCTCCTCAGCTCCCCCTGGGACTCTGCTCCTCCAATCCTTAAAGCTCCTGACCTCCTATGTGGAGGCACGTCCATGTTTGCTGCTGCAAGTGCACGGTCCCACTCGGAGTCACCTGTCCTCTGCTTCTTCTTCTTCTTCTCTTGCTCGACTGCCTTGCCCTTCTCCTCCTCTGAACACGGTCTCTGTCTGCCCATACTGCCAACTGAAACTGAAAGATCAAGTGCAAGAACAACTGCTCAGCTGACTCAACAAGATAGAATTAAGAGCTTGGCTCTTAACCCGTCCAAGAACATCTGGATTGCCACAGAAACCTCTGAACTGTCACTGTCCTTTGACCTGATCCATTGCCCAACTGTCACTGCACCACATAGGAATAAAATATAAGTTGTAAGTACAAAAGGTGAGCGTCTCGAAATGAAGTCCTAGTAGTGGAATCAAAGACATATCACCAATCAAAAAAAGCAAATAAGTGCAACAGTGATATCGACAGACTAATGCCACAATTCATAATAGCAATGCATCCAAATTGTGACACTAACGACAGGAGACTCAATGCCATACTAAAATATGCAAGTGATGACCTCAATATGACACTAAATACGAGAATTATCAACTAATCATGTCCATTGGTAAGAAAAGGCGAGACCTTTAAGCAGTTGTACCAATTTTCACAATTAATTAATAAACAAGCCATGCGGGGCATTTTTGATAAAATGGAAGTGATAGAACTCAATACCCCGGGGAATGGAGCCGGAAATCGCCGAAGAAATTGCTGGAGAGACGACTGATCACTTCAAAACTAAAACCGCACGAGGGTTTTGGTGGAGCGAGGATGACGGCTAAGAAAGCACACGGCGAAGCAATCTAAGCAAGAGCAGTGAGCAGGCGGTGGTGGAGAAGCTTGGCGGCGAGCCTCAGCTGGACGGTGGTGCGGCGAATGGCTCTGCTAGGGCAGAAGCGCGGGCGTGCGTGAGGCAGAAGCAGTGGCGCGCGTGCGGCGAGCACGGAGGCGGCGACGCTAGCACTGGCGGCGCAAGGACGCACAAGAACGCGGTGGAGTAGCGGCGGCGACGACGATCGGCAGCAGTTGGTCGACGAGCAGCGGTGGTGGTCGACTTCAGCTCGAAAAACGCATGAGAGTTGGACTATCGATGAAGGAAACACGTGTGGGTAGTTAAAGTCGAATCAATGGCTAGGATCAAATGAATCAAAACTGGATGGCCAAGATATCTCCGATCGACATAGTCACCGAACTGTCTGGTCCCCTTAGTTTGTCTGGTGACTTCAAAACGCCGGAATATCCGGTGTCTGTCGAGAGCTGATTCCAGAGAAACAACCGCTTCATATTCCAATCACCGAACTGTCTGATGAACCCGACGAAATATCCGGTGACTGTCTGAGTCTGCAAGTCACTCGGTTCAAAAGATACAATCACGGGACTGTTCGGTGAAGGCGCCGGACTGTCCGGTGACCTCAAGAAATTGCAGAACCAAGGAATTGTTTCTAGACTTCAAGTGTTCTCACCAAAGAACTAAATAAACACTACACTTGTCTAGAAATGGAACTCTCAAACACTCCTTTGCAAATAGATAATTCCTGAAGAGTTTAGCATTTTCGCAAATCGCAATTAAGATCGAGCGATAAAAACCAAAGTGTGAAGCAGGTTTCAAAAAGGAAATGTATGAACCCTAGTTCATGATCTCACGTAAATGGATCTTAGAGACCGTTAAGCACAGGGTTCAATGGGCATGAAGCTCAATAATTGCTTTGGTTACTCTTTGTGGAGTATGTGAATTCATATGGACAATATAGTCACTTTCTCCATAGAGTAAAACGCCTCCTCTGTGGTTCCTATGTGCAATGCATGCAAACAAGCTAGCTAATGCAAGAGAATTTAAAGCATGTCATGTAGATGCAAGTAAGTTAAAGACATTGCATAAAGAAACTTATTCAGTGCCAAGTTTGACCCATCTCAAGCTTATTCACCATATGCCCGCCGCTTTGCCTTGAGATAGCCAAACCACATTCTCAAGCTCTTCCCTATGCATATGTATATCTTAAGGTGGTTAGGCACCAATCTAATTTTTTTGTTCTTTTCTTTTATCTTTTTACACATGATGCATGATAGTGCAAACATCTAGTCCACGGAGGAGTCCTAACTACTATGCAAGACAAGAAACCTACTCTACTATGTACATGAATAACCTCCTTGAAGAGTAGATTGGCGTTGTAGCTCGATCGATATGTGGTGGACTTCAAAAATCTTTAATTCGCTTCACGGTCCACCACTTAGGTCCCTCACTTCTTTTTGAGAACCCAAGAGAGTTTTATGCTTTCTCTCTCGGTCCACGATCACCTTGGGGACCCATATCTTCTTGATTATCCACTTATCATTTGGCGGTCCGAGCGGCTTGGCCTTCACTTTTCTATCTTTGTCTCTGAAAAGCTTGTAGTGCACATCCTTATGGAAAAGGTTAGCGTTACGCATAATCTTAGGCACACTCACCTTGGGATAATCCTTGAAGCAGTGACCATCAAGGCAACACTTCTCATAATAGTAGTCATCCGCCATGAGCGAGACATTCGAGGATCTCATCTTGGTTGCCAATGATGTTGATAGAGGAAGGATAAGATCCCAAGCCCTTGTGATTGTGGTTGTTGATGAGGTTCTTGCTTAGGATTTTCTTTTGAATTTGTCTTCCTCTAGTGAGCCGCTCGAATGCATCCATCACAGCCTCTCTCTCCTCCTTGAGCTTCGTGTATTCCTTCAAAATAGATGGCTCAAAAGTAGCGCTCTCCTTAGAGAGGGTTAGATCACAAGAAGTAGAAGGTTGATTTAAATGCTCAGGAGAGTTAAAGATAGTGTCAATATCAACAGCTTTGTGGAAGCGCACCAATGCCTCGTGCTTCTCACTTAGCTCTACGTGCTTCTCTTTGAGAGCCTCATAAGACTCATGTAGAACACCATAAAAATGCTTAAGAGTATTGAGCTCCCCCTCAAGCTCCCAAACTCAGAATACCGCTACTTCATGCTTGTTGGTCACCACCTCTATCTTCTTGGTCTTCTTGATGATGGTCTTGTTGGCCTTCTCAAGAAAGAGGACTAGATCATTGTAGCTCGGTCCATCATTTTCATCATCATAGTCCTCCTCTTCTTCTTCAAGATCATCATACCCCTCCATATAGCCCTCACAACTTCGGGCTGTCAAGCAAAGTGGAGGTGGTGGTAGCTCATTGGTGGAGCTTGTTAGGGCGATATCCGCGAGCTCTTCTTCACTAGAAGATAAAGAGTCTGAATCATCATCATCGGTGAGCCACTCACCAACAATGTAAGCTTTGTGTGGGGACTTCTTCTGCTTGCTCTTGCTCTACTCCTTGACAAAGAATTTTGTTTATTCTTACCATTGAAAGATTCTTCAACTTGAAGGGCAAGATTCTTGGGCAATTGAGTGTCGGTGGAGGTGCCCAACATATACCCCTCATAGGCTGTGAGCTTGCCGAGCATAACGTCAACGGAGAGAGTAGCCAAGTTGGCTTGGAAGAGACACGTGACGATGGAGTTGTAGCTTGGTGGTAACATCCTTAAGAGCTTCCTCATGATCTCAATATCATCAATTTTGTTCTTGAGACCCAAGGCGTTGATCTCCTCCAACACTACATGCAAGCAAGAATAAACATCATTAGCTTTTTCATGTGGTAGCATGGTGATGGAATTATATTTGTTCTTCCTTGGCCTCGGGGGAGCCCTCATGAATGTTTTGCAAATGCATTCTTATTTCATGCGCGGTAGACGATGCATTGATCCTAGAAAAGATATTTTTTGATATGCATCCAAACTTAGCTTTCTTGGCTTTAGCATTGAATTTAATGAAAATGAGATCAAGTCTCTCATTCTCATTTGTAGCATTCTTAGTTACATGCCACGACTTTCTCGTCGATTGACTCTTGGTAGGCTTGCATGCGAGCCTTCCAATACGAGTAATCGTCCCCATCGAACACGGGCGGAGTCTCCATCCCGTTCGACATCGTTACTCAAGGCGGTGAAGCCCGAAAATGAGCACTTGGCTCTGATACCACTTGAAAGGATCAAGGACACCGAGAAGAGGAGTTGAATCGGTGGAGTTATAGCACTAATTTTGCTTCGAACATAAACTATAAGACTCCATCACAACGGAAGCAAACCTATGCAAGTCTAGTAGGCTAAGATCCCAAACAATGATAGTGGAAAGATAATAACAACAAGCAAGCATTAGCACGATAGCCACCAAGAGAAAACAAAGAACAACCTATCACACTACTCAACGGTAAGTAAAGAGAGTGAGATAGAGAGTGCTCAGCGATTTTTTTCCGAGGTCTCAGAAGGTTGGCGCCTTTCCCTAATCTTCGTTGAACCACTCCCATCGAAGTCTTGGTTCTTTCTGTCATTCTCGAAACAATGCTCACAAGGGTACACTTCATTCTCGGAGTGAAGTCACCGGTGGCCTGGCTGTCACACACAATACCCAAGCGCTAGAGCAAGCCTCCAAGGCTCCCTGTTGGTGTCTCTTTCGAGGGGAACCTGGAACCACGTACAAACTTGGTGATGTCTTCCACAATCTCCTCGGAAGCTCGATCACCGATTCATAGCCGGTCTAGGCTGCCCACACCAAGAGTAATAGGCAAAGATCACTCCTTTCAAGCCCTACAAGCTCTAAAAGTGTATGAATGCTCTCTATTACTCTCCTACTAGCACCAAAGATCTCTAATCTTACAATGTGCTCTCTTAGTGGTGTCTTTTGGCCTCTCACAAGTTTACTCTAACTTCTCAGACAGCAGGTGCCCTGGAAAATGTCTCCCTCCACGGTTTAAATAGGCTCCAAGCCCAGAAATAACCGTTGGGACGTGATGTCTTAAAGCTGACTGCTTTATGCAATCACCGAACTATCCGGTGATTGGACCACCGGACTGTCTGGTAACCCTTCCTCCTCCTGGGTCAGGGAAACACCACAAGAGAACAAGAGAAAATACAAAATATCTGTAACCTACACACATATGTCTAACAGGCACAACCGATGGGATTTCTTTTTTTGGGTTTCTAAGCATATTGGTTTATATTTTTTTCTCAATTATGATTGTAGAAAGTAAGAATTTCTTACCTCCTTACCAAAAATTATAAATTTTCATAACACATTATTTTCCATGTTAATGACAAAAGTGAGCCTACATGGCATTGAGAAATCAAAGTAGCGAATTCTCTTTCGCAATGTGAAAAT
Organism: Zoysia japonica; assembly: GCA_001602275.1. Lineage (NCBI taxonomy): Eukaryota > Viridiplantae > Streptophyta > Magnoliopsida > Poales > Poaceae > Zoysia > Zoysia japonica. The sequence continues at coordinate 6,497,501 of BCLF01000001.1, read as the reverse complement.
AGTATTTTTCCTTAAAAAAAATTCAATTTGGCTAAAAAAAATGGAGGCAAAGCGCATCTGGTGTGCTGTTAATGTGCTTCGACTTTTCTGAAGCAATAGAAGTGCATGGCCGATTCCGTCCAAACGCAGCGGCAATGCAAAGGCACATATTTCACTGAGTGGTCGGACCTTACTCCTTTAGTCATAGAAAAACTTGTCATTTTACACTGACCAACAATTTTTTAAAATTTAATCAACTTTAGTAATATTGTCAGTGTTTTGACCATATGGACAGTAGAATTTACGTATTTGGAGAGGGATTGGGTGCGCTCTTCGTATTGAGGTGGCCTAGTCTACGAAAGACTCAAGATTTAACCTAGTTTAGGCCACCACGGAGGTGTAATACCCTACGTCTAGGGAGAGAGTGGGTTGTATATGCACATGATAAGATTAAAATGGCGGAAGGGCTCTAGCTCGTGCAAAAACCCTAGCACGCGTATGTGGTGTATGTGAATCTGTTGCTTGTAGCTTTTAACTTGTAACCTGTCGTCTGAGGCCCCCGGTGCCCCCTTTATACAGGGGTCGAACCAGGGTTACAAAGCTTGGCGCCTATGAAACTGGGTGGCCTCCTAACGGGTGGGGCCACGATATTCTGTGAGGTTGATCCTCTGGCACCCGCTGGCGCCGGAGCAGCTTATCAGCGTCCTTTGATCATCCTTTGTTCAGCGCTGGGGGACAAATGGTGCTTTTTCGTTTGCTTTACCACCCGTTGGACTGCTTTTCCTTCTTGCCAGCTTGCATTACCTTCCATGAGGTTGCTTTACCTTCCGCTGTACAGTGTCAAGAATCTCTGCGCTCGTTGGAGACTAGTCGTTGAGGCGGTGGCTGACCCAGGGGTCGCATGCGTAAGGTGGTTCCCATCGATTCACAGGACAGGTCCCACTGTCAGTCAGCCTCAGCCTTCGACGACGGAACCAACTCTTCGGGTAACCTCGACCCTCGGGGGGTCGGACTAGTTGTCTGGGCATTTGCATGATGAATTCTTTAGTGAGTTGTTATTTCAGCCCTTGGGCCTAGTTCTTTCATTGGGCTTCCATATTAATCCTGGGGCCGCAGGTACCCGGGGTACATGATCTCAACAGTAGCCCCCGAGCCTTGCACCGTTTGCAATCTTCGTTGAGACGGCGCTGGGCTGATCTTTGATGGTCTTCGATTCCTGATCCTACTGGAGCGCGTGAGCGCACCCGTAGGGCGTAGCCCTTGAGCCCTCGGGCAATCCGAAGGGTCAGTCAGGGGTTTAGTCCATTGTTCGGTCGTTGGTCTTCAGTTGTTGATCCTACGGGGGCGCGCGAGCACGCCCATAGGGCGTAGCCCCTGAGCCCCCGAGCGATCAAAAGGGTCGGTCGGAGGTTTAGTCTTCAAGACAGTTTTTCCTGACCTTCGTTGTCTGTCGGGACCAATTTTTGGTATTGGTCGGAGTGAGTCGAGACCAATTTTCGTTATTGGTTGCATTGAAAGTGGTATGCCTATATTAAACCAGTCGGACCGGCTATGTCTCATGATTGTCATAGCGCCTGGGAAGGACAAAACAGATTGGTCTAACTTTGTGATCAGCGCGCAAGGGCAGGGGTCAGGCCGTTCGGATCGACGATTGAACCTCGACTGCCCCGGTATTGGGGTTTCGGTTTTGCTGTGTCCACGTGGCGCGCAGGGACCGGATCTCAGAAGTGGAAACGCCACATTGTAATGTGATGGGGAGTATTAACCCCACGCGTCAATTTGCGCGTTCGCGTCCCGTCCATCTGGCGCCTCGCGGGCATTTATTGGGCTGGCACATGTGCGCAGTGCGCCAGACATCACATTAATCAGTGAAGGCAACGAGAGTCTGCTTCGAGCCCACCTGTCAGTGGGTGGGGTGCAGAGATCGTGTTTGCCCGTTAGTTTGGGCGGCCGTCATGACATGGATTAACACCGCAACGCACCACTGCGTGTTGTGTCTCGGGAGTCGTGGGGGCGGAACCGTCCGCCTCCTTCGGCTATAAAAGTGGGGGAGTGGATTTCGAAATTCATCCGCACATTTCTTGCTTGCGCTTTCGTCTCCCTTGCACTCTTGAGCTCTTTGCCTTCGTGCTCTCGCTCTCTTTTTGCCTTCTTCGCTTCATCGTCGTCATCATCGTTATCGCCATGGCCGCCGAGTGGAAGAAATTGAGTACCTCCGATGACGTCCTTGAGAACCGCATGGGAGCGGGCCTCATCCAGACGTGGGCTGCCATTGGTTGGAGGGCGGTGTGGTGCCAGCCGGCTCCGGCTCCTGCACCAAATGAGATTGTCTCATTCGCCCAATTCCATGAGCGTGGGGTCTTGCTGCCTTGCTCCGAATTCTTCCATGAAGTGCTCCCCTTCTACCGCGCCAGCCTCCATCACCTCAATCTGAACGGGCTCCTTCACATCTCCATCTTCGTCACCCTCTACGAGGCCTTCCTCGGCATCCCTCCGCACTTCAAACTGTGGAGCTATTTCTTCAACATCCAGCAGTCGTCCGGCAACCGCACCTGCGGTTGACAGTACGGGGGCGCTGGGATCGTACGGGGGCGCTGGGATCTGCCTCCGCAGCAATCGGGCGGCGGAGTACATCAGTGTACCCTTGAAGAAGTCACTGAAGGGCTGGGACGAGGAGTAGTACGTCTGCAACATCGCTCCTGGGCTGCCGGCCTTTCGCGACGAGGTCTCCATGATGCGCGACTCGTGGAACTCCTTGTCGTCGGCCGCCCAGGTGCAGGAGTTGGCGCCACTCCACCGGATCAGGGAGCTGCGAAGCACCGAGTTGACCGCTGTCAAGGTGGTCTGGACCTTCTTGCAGTCGTGTGCTCCCACTCCAACACCGCACCCAGTACATGTGGGAGTACACCGGTCCCGCGGATGACACTTGCTTGGTGGTCGGGGAGGTGCTCCCGAGCGCCGAGATCGACACCCGGGTGGCGTGCATGCTAGAGGACTACATGCTCGGGGAGCTCACTAGAGGGCCAGCGCAATTTTTTGCACCTTCAGAGGTGAGTTATTCCTGTGGGCGGTCTTCGTCGTTGGATTCTGTAGCGTAGTCGTAGTAGCTTGTCAAGTTAAATTGATTGTCATTGATGTCGTCGTAGGTGGGCGTGTCATCTTCGTTTGCTCCATCGTCACTGCCGGCGCAGGCGGAGTCATCTTCTTCGTCTGCTGCAGTGGTGTTAGCTTCATGACCTTTGAACTCCCCTAAAAGGTATGAATTGATTTTAGTGATTGAATGAACATCATAGGTAACGGTTGCGATTGTAGGTTTCACCCCACTAATTCTACATTAATATGGTGGGCTTCCTCGATGGATGACAAGGACGATCCTAAGAAGAGGAGTTTTTGGGCGTCGAAGGACTAAGGCTAAGGATTAGCTAGAGTCTATAGGACCACCGATACTATTAAGAGGGGTAAGGTCATTTGTCTCGTGTCATATAAGTGTTAGAGGGTGAGAATGCTACTTAGATTCTCAAAAAGCATTGAAGATGGCAGAGAAAGCGAAGTCGAAGACCGAAGTTCAAGTCCAGCTAAAAAAGCAGTCACCGGACAGTCCGGTGAGTCCTGGTGGAGCCAGTCCAGAGAGAGGTGCTCTCTGGAGTCGAGGAGTAGAAGTCACCGGACAGTCTGGCGGTGCAGTGACCAGACAATTCGGTGAGCCAGAAGGCGAAGTCCAGAGAAGATGTCTCTGGGAGTCCAAAAGTGAAAGTCATCGAACGGTCCGGTGAAGGCATGCACTGGACAGTCCGGTGTCATATAGAATGGATTCTAGAGAGGGTGTTTCCCTGGCCAGATGGAGGAAAGGTTCACCGGACAGTCCGGTGGTCCAGTCACCGTATAGTTTGGTGATTGCACAAAGCAGTTAGCTTTATGACATCCTGTCCCAACGGTTGTTTGTGGGCTTGAAGCCTATTTAAATCGTGGAGGGGGACGTTTTGTTGTGTGCCTAAGGTTTGAACTGCTAGAGAAAACTTGTGAGAGGACAAGGGACACCACCAAGAGAGCACATAGCAGGATTGTAGATCTTTGGTGCTAGTAGGAGAGTGATAGGGAGCATTCATACACTTCTAGAGCTCGTGAGGCTTGAAAGGAGTGATCTTTTCCTATTACTCTTTGTTTGGCTAGCCTAGACTGGCTAGGAATCGGTGTTCGAGCTTTCGAGGAGATTGTGGAAGACGATGCCAAGTTTGTACGCAGTTCCAGGTCCCTCGCTCGAATGGGACACTAAGAGAGAGCACCCGAGCCTTGGAGGCTTGGTCTAGCGTTTGGGTATTATGTGCGACAGCGAGCTGCCAGTGACTTCACTCCGGGAGTGAAGCCTACCCTTGTGAGTATCATTCTGAGAACGACAGGAGGAACCAAGACTCCGACGGGAGTGGTTCAATGAGGATTAGGGGAAGGCATCTACCTACCGAGACCTCGAAAAAAATCGCTAAGCACTCTCTATCTCTCTCTCTTTACTTATCGCATTTAGTTACCGTTTGAGTAGAGTGATAGGTTGTTCTCTGATTCCTCTTGGTGGCTATCGTGCTAGTACTTGCTTGTTATTCTTTTCATTTCACTAGCATTGTTAGGGGTTTTAGCCTACTAGAATTGCATAAGTTTGCTTCCGTTGTGATTGAGTCTCAAAGTTTTAGTTCGTAGTGAATTTAGTCCTATAATCCACCGATTCAACCCCCTTCTCAGTGTCTTTGATCCTTAAAAGCGGCGCCGTTGACGGGGGTCGATGGTGCTAGTCGTCATCGTCTCTGACCCTGTCGTCCACCCAACGCTACCCACGGTCAGGGTGGTGGCGGCGGCGACCTCGCGCACTCTAAGGGCCAGTCAGCAGGGGTCAGGTCCCATCGTTCCTCTCCCGGTTCGTCGATCGAAGGCGTAAGTTCCTGCTATAATGATTTATCTGCCGAAATAAATTTGAACAAGTGGTGAACTTATCTCGTTTGTTTTGACAGGGCGTCGACGGTGGTCCCTCCCACTCCTCTCCTGCAACGAGGAGCGTGCCAACGGTCGGCGGAGAGGGGTCCGAACTCTCGGCGGTGGCGGCTGAAGAAGTTTCGCAGCCCCTTCCAATTGCCCCACCGTGTCCAAATCCTCCGCCGCAGAGTTCACCGGCCGGGGTACCATCTTGTGAAGAAGTTTCACAGCCGCCTCCGCTCCAAAGTGCGTCGGTGGGCGAGCCGGCAGCTGAAGAAGTTTTGTAGCCTCCTCAGGCGGTGATGCGGAGGGTCGGGAGGGGGCTGCTGCTGAAGAAGCGGTTCTACCTCACTCGGCTGCGGGTGCCGAGAGGGATGATGTCGCAGCGATTGGGGAAGGTGATTGAGCGCCGACACTGACTGTCGCAACTGAGGGGTGCAGAGGGCACCAAGCCCGCCCCCCTTCGAGGCAGCTGTCAGACCCGGTCCTGACCAGTACCACCAAGGGTCCGGTGGAGGCGAGCGGCGAGGCGGCGAGGGTGGCCGCCATGTTGGAGGCTGAGGTCGCGGCCGCCGGGACTTCGACCTCTAGTCGTCAAAAGTCGGATGCAGTGGACCCCCCATCTGGTGAAGTGGTGTCGCAGGCCCGGGCTACTACGATGACCAGGTGCGCGGGGTCCGGAAGATCGTCTATTCGGTCGACTCGTCTTTGAGCAAACTGCTCGACGAGCTGGCCAAGTGCCGGGATGTCCTCGAGGGTCCTGCTCTGCACGAAGCTCGAGTAAGTCGTAATCGATTTAGGGGGTTTATTAACGCGAACCTCTATTATGCGCGATACTTAATTGCGTCTCTTGCTGGAGGTCCTCTTCCGATCGCTGGGTCAGCCCCCAAGCAACGCAGGGTCCGAGGCGGAGGTCGAAAACCTCCGTCGGGAGCTGGATCAAACTCGGGCCGGCCGGGATTCGTTGAGAGACGACGCTCTCTGGCTCCACCGGGAGATCAAGGCCACGCGGGAGGAGGCCCAGGTGGCTCAGGAGGAGAAGAGGAGGGTCTCCACCAAGCTCGCCGCTGCCGTGCAGACCGCCTCCAGTAAGTTGCCTGTCGTCTTGGCATGCTTTCTGTTATCTTCATCCTTGGTTGTTATAGACTGAGGTCGGTTGTTCTACTTAGAGCTCCAGAAGAGGTTGAGCCGCGCGGACGCGGATGTGAAGGCCGCCGTGGGTCGGCAACTCTCTGCCGGTGCAGCACGTGCGGCGGCGGGGAGCAAGGCTGCCAAGCTTGTCGTGGAGCAGCAGTGCTGCAGAGGGCCTCTGGCAAGGAGCTGGCCTGAGTGCAGCAAGAGCTGGCGGACGCGCAGAATACGGATGGGGTCTTCAGCGACGAGCATGATGGTACGTACCTTTTAAGCCTTCGTTAGGTAGAGTGTTGGCTTGGGGTCGGCTGCTCAACGTTATTGTTGTCTTGCAGTCGCGGCTTGGGTCTTCTGAAGCTTGAGATCAGTCGTCCGATGCATGCTTCGGCAGGTCTTCGTCGGGGTGTCCAAGGACGCCGTCTCGGCGAAGTACACCGAGCATGTGCTGAGGTGCCTGCCCGGACTCATCGCCTCTGCGTTAGCCGGAGCCCTAGAAGACGAGAGCTCACTGGCTTTGGCGCAGACCGTGTCGCACTACCCGATGATCAATCTTGTGCGCATCTCCGAGGGGTTCGCCACGGACGTCTCGGATGAAGAGATTGCGCGCTTGACGGCCGATGTGCGGCCTCGAGCGAGGGAGCTTTGCTCCAGCTTCTAGGCGGGAGACTTCTTGCAGGCGCAGTTTGGGACGATGCCAGAACGGCCTCAAGACCCTCAGCGGCCGTCCTGAGGCTCGTAGACTCAGGGTCTTTCCTTGTAATGTTCGTTGCCTGTAAATAAGAATTCTGCACTTGGCATTGTGAATGGCCGTGTTTCCGATCCTCTTTTGTGCTTTTGTGAATGTTCTGCACTTAGCGTTTTTTGCAATGCATTGGGCGTTGATCAAGCGACTGGGTCGGGCATAGCTCGTAGGGTCAAGTGTCGGGCTCAATACAGCCGTAGAGCATTACCAATGCTGGGTCGTCAATCGCTAGCCGCGAGGAAGACTTAAACGATAGTTCTCGCGGTTCGCTTGGCATGGCCGTGGGTCACCCGTAACTCAGCACGGGTCGGGGGGCCAAGCCCCGAGGAAACAAAAATGTGGGACGGAACCTTAGAGCGAAAGATTAAGGCACGGAGCCTTAGAACGAAAAACTGAGGCGCAGAGCCTGAGAATGAAAAGCGGAAGGGTCAGACTTTCGACCCTTAAGCAGGGGACACTGAGACTAGTACCCTGGCGGCAAAGGGTGACTCGGTTGGTCGCGCTTTGCCGTCCAAAACGGTAAGTAGGAGAACGAGAGGTGCACAAAAAACTTCACTGATTTTATTATGCATAGAATCGATGCAGGTTCTTAATGTTTCAGGCACTGACTAGCTCTCTGCCGCTCACAGTTGCTAGCTTGTAGGTGACGGGCCTTAGAACTTACTTGATTATCTACGGGCCCTCCTAGGGGCGACAGCTTGTGGTGGCCGGCCTTGAGCTGGACCTTCTTGAGTACAAGATCTCCTACATTGAAGGCCCGACCTTTGATGTGCTGAGCATGTAGCTGTCGTAGAGTCTGTTGGTACTTGGCCGACCACAGAATGGCAATGTCACGTGCCTCGTCCAGCTGATCTAGGGCGTCCTGCCGCGCTGCTTCTGACCTCTCCTTTCGTAGGCTCGGACCCTCGGGGAGTCATAGTCGAGGTCGGTCGGCGGCACAACTTTTGCTCCGAATGTGATGAAGAAGGAGGTAAACCTCGTGGTTCTATTGGGGGTCGTTCTTAGACCTCACAACATGGACGGAAGTTCTTGGACCCACCGTTCGGCTGCCTGCTCGACGTAGTTGTAGAGTCGAGGCTTGAGACCCTGTAGCACCATTTCGTTAGCGCGCTTGACCTGACCATTTGTTAGCTTCATGATCTTTGAAGTCCTCTAAAAGGTATGAATTGATTTTGGTGATTGAATGGACACTATAGGTAACGGTTGTGTTGTAGGTACCACCGCTAATTCTACTTTAATATGGTGGGCTTCCTCGGTGGATAACAAAGACGAACCTTAGAAGAGGACTTGCCAAGTGTCAGAAGACCAAGGCTTAGATACAGAGTCCATAGGAACGCCGGTACTATTAAAAGGGAGTAAGGTCATTTATCTCTTGTCATACAAGTGTTAGAGGGTGTGAATGCTCCTTAGATCCTCAGAAAGCACTAAAGATGGCAGAGGAAGCGAAGTCGAAGGCCGGAGCTCTAGACCAGCTGAAGATTCAGTCACCGGACAGCCAGTGAGGTCATCAGACAGTCCGTTGAACCCTGGAGGAGTCCGTCCAGAGAGAGGTGCTCTCTAGAGTCGAGGAGGATCAGTCACCGAACAGTCCGTCGGTGCAATGACCGGACAGTCCGGTGAGCCAGAAGCTGAAGTCCAGAGAAGATGTCTCTGTGAGTTCAAAAATGAAAGTCACCGGACAGTCCAGTGAAGGTATGCACCGAACAGTACGGTGTCCTATAGAATGGATTCCAGAGAGGGTGTTTCCCTTGCCGAGGAGGAAGAAAGGTCACCGAACAGTCTGGTGGTCCAGTCACCGAACAGTCCGGTGATTGCATAAAGCAATCAGCTTTATGACATCACGTCCCAATGATTGTTTTTGGGCTTGGAGCCTATTTAAACCGTGGAGGGGATGTTTTCCTGTGTGCCCTTGATCAGAATTGCTGAAGGAAACTTGATCTGCTCAAGTGGTATCAGAGCCAAGTGCTCATTTTCGGGCTTCAACACCTTGAGTAAAGATGCCGAATGGGATGGAAATTCCCCTCGTATTCGATGGGACGATTACTCTTATATGAAGGCTCGCATGCAAGCCTACCTTGAGTCAATCGATGGGAGAACGTGGCATGTGACCAAGAGTGCTACGAATGAGAATGAGAGACTTAATTCCATTTTCATTAAATTCAAAGCAAAGGCGAATGCTATGTTTCGATGCATTTCAAAAAATGTCTTTTCTAGGATCAATGCATCATCTACCGCACATGATATTTGAGTGCAATTGTAAAATATCCATGAGGGCTCCTTCGAGGCCAAGGAAGAGCATTATTATGTTATCAAAAACAAATATGATTTCATCACCATGCTACCTCATGAAAAGGCTAATGTATTTATTCTCGCTTGCATGTAGTGGCGGAAGAAATCAACGCCTTGGGCCTCAAAAACAAGATTGATGATATCAAGATCACGAGGGAGCTCTTGAGGATGTTGCCGCCAAGCTACAACTCCATCGTCACGTGTCTCTTTCAACCCAACTTGTGTACTCTCTCCGTTGACGCTATGCTTGGCAAGCTCACGGGCTATGAGGAATATATGTTGGGCACCTCCACCGAAACTCAATTACCCAAGAATCTTGCCCTTAAAGTTGAAGAATTTCCCAATGGCAAGAACAAGAAGAAAAAGAAGGTGGAGGAAGATGAGGAAGATGAGGATGACAATGAGGACCTTGCACTCTTGATAAAAAAACTATTTTGCAAGGGAAGACCGTTATCTTTCAAGAGAAACTCCGAGTGCTTCAATTGTAGCAAGAAATGCGATTTTACGAAGGAGTGTCCCAAGCCCAAGAAGGAGAGCAAGAAGAAAGCTTCTAGCAAGAGTGAAGACGAAGAACGCAAGCCCAAAAGGAAGTTCAAAAAGAAGTTCTTCGTCAAGGGTAAGAGCAAGAGCAAGGAAAAGAAGAAGTCCCCGCACAAAGCTTACATTGTTTGTGAGTGCCTCACCGATGATGATTCGGACTCTTCATCTTCTAGTGAAGAAGAACTCGCGGGTATTGCTGTGACAAGCTCCTCTAATGAGCTGCCACCACCACCTCTTTGCTTGATGGCTCGAAGTTGTGAGGGCTATGTGGATGAAGATGATGATCTTAACGAAGAAGAGGGGGACTATAAGGATGAAGATGATGAACCTAGCTATAGTTATCTAGTGCTCTTCCTTGAGAAGGCCAACAAAACCATCATCAAGAAGACCAAGAAGATTGAGGTGGTGACCAAGGAGCACGAAGTAGAGGTATTTCAAGTTCGGGAGCTTGAGGGTGAGCTGAATGCTCTTAATCATTCTCATGGTGTTTTATGTGAGTCTTATGAGGCTCTTAAGGAGAAGCACGTAGAGCTAAGTGAGAAGCATGAGGCATTGGTGCATACCTATGAAGCTCTTGATCTTGACTCTCTCTTAAACTCTACTAAGCATTTAAATGAAGCTTCTACTTGTTGTGATCTAACCCTCTCCAAAGGAGAGTACTACTCTTGAGCCATCTATTTTGAAGGAATACGCGAAGCTCAAGAAGGAGAGAGAGGCCGTGATGGATGCATTTGAGCGGCTTACTAGAGGAAGGCAAATTTAAAAGGAAATCCTAAGCTAAAACCTCATCAACAACCACAATCACAAGGACTTAGGATCATATCCTTCCTCTATCAATATCATTGGCAACAAAGATGAGATCCCCGAATGGATAGTCCCGCTCATGGCGGATGACTATTATTGTGAGAAGTGTTGCCTTGATGGTCATCGCTCCAAAGATTGTCTCAAGTTGAGCGTGCCTAAGATTATGCCTAACGCTAACCTTCTCCATGAGGATGTGCACTACAAGTTTTTCTGGGACAAAGATGGAAAGGTGAAAGCCAAGCCCCTCGGACCGCCAAATGACAAGAGGACAATCAAGAAGATTTGGGTCGCCAAGGTGATCGTAGACCGAGAGAGGAAACCTAAACTCTCTTGGGTCCCCAAGAAGAAGTGAAGGGATCTAGGTGGTGGATTGTGAAGCGAATTGAAGGTTCTTGAAGTCCACCACATGTTGATCGAGCTACAACGCCAATCTACTCTTCAAGAAGGTTTATTCTTGTACATAGTAGAGTAGGTTTCTTTTCTTGTCTTGCATGGTAGTTAGGACTTCTCCGTGAACTAGATGTTTGCACTATCATGCATAATGTGTAAAAAGATAAAAGAAAAGAATAAACAAATTAGATCGGTGACTAACCACCTTGAGATATCCATATGCATGGGGGAAAGTTTGAGAAGGTGGTTTGGCTATCTCGAGGTAAAGCGACGGGCATATGGTGAATAAGCTTGAGATGGGTCAAACTTGGCACCGAATAGGATTTTTATGCAATGTCTTTAATCTGCTTGCATCTATATGGCATGCTTTCAAATTCTTGGATTAGCTAACTTGCTTGCATGCATTGCATATAGGAACTACAGAGGAGGCGTGTTACTCTGTGGAGAAAGTGACTACATTGTCTATATGGATTCACATACTCCACAAAGAGTAACCAAAGAATTTGTGAGCTTCATGCCCATTGAACCCTGTGCTTAACGGTCCCTAAAATCCATTTACGTGGATCGTGAACAGGAGTTCATACGTTTTCTTTTTGAGCCTCCTTCTCGCTTTGGTTTTTATCGCTCGATCTTAATTGCGATTGGCAAAAATGCTAAACTCTTCAGGAGTTATCTATTTGCAAAGGAGTGTTTGAGAGTTTCCTTTCTAGACTAGTTTGGTGTTTATTTGGTTCTTTGGTGAGGACACTTAAAGTTTAGAAAGAATTCCTTGGTTCTGCAATTTCTTGAGGTCATTGGACAGTCTGGCACCTTCACCGGATAGTCTGGTAATTGTATCTTTGAACTGAGTGACCTGCAAAATTGGACAGTCACTGGACATTCCGTTGGGTTCATAGGACAGTCCGGTGATTAGAAGATGAAGCGGCTGCTTCTCTGGAATCGGCTCTCGACAGATACCAGACGTTCTGGCAATTTGGCATCACCGGACAATCTCTTGAGACCGGACAGTCAGGTGATCGGCTTTTTTGGTGAAATCTCGACCATCCATTTGACTTCCTTTTAATCCGAGCCGTTGATTACGTTTTAACTAATTCGCATGAGTTTTCTTTGTCACTTCTCTATCGTGCGTCTCCTTCAAGCCGAAGCTGACTGCCGCCAACTCGCCGTCCACCATGCACCTCCACCCATCGCCGTGCACCACTGCCCCTGCGCTAGCTTGCCCTCCGGCCACCGCTGTGCCTGCGTCCTGCCTGCCGCTCCGCGCTCACTGCTCTGCGCCATTCCACGCGTGCCTCGCGTGCCCTAGCGCCGACACCCGGAGCTCGCGCCGCCTCCACCACTGCCGCACGTCGCGCCGCCGCCACACTGTTGTGCCACCAATGAGTCTCCACTCACCAGTGCGCGCCGCCCTTTGCTCGCGATCACACCCTTGATCTTCATTTCTAGTTCCAAGTCTCTACCCGCTAAAACCCTCATAGGGTTTTTGATATTCGGGCAATCAGACATGTTTTCGGTGCAGTTTTGGGCAATTTTTGACACTTCTCTCCTAGGGTATTGCATTCTATCATTCTTTTTCATCGGAAATGCCCCACATGCTTTGATTGTTAATTAATTACAAAAAATTGTATAGTTGCATAAAGGTCTCACCTTTTATGGCCAATTGACGTGATTAGTTGACATTTCCCGTACTTAGTGCCATATTGAGGTCATCTCTTGCATGTTTTAGTATGGCATTGAGTCTCCTGTCGCTAGTGTTACAATTTGAACGCATTGCTATTTTTTGAATTGTGGCATTAGTTCGTCGATATCACCATTGATGTCATATGCTTTATTTGATAGGTGATATGTCCTTGTGCCACCGCTAGAATTTCATTTTGAGTCGCTCACCTTTTGTGCTTACAACCTATATTTTATTCCTATGTGGTGCAATGACAGGTGGTCAGTGAATCAGGATAGAGGACAACGGTAGTGTGTTCAGAGGGTACAGTGTCAGTACAGATCTTTCTCGGACGGGTTAAGAGCCAAGCTCTTAATCCTATCTTGTCGAGTCAGTTGGTCAGTTAAGCTTCAGTGACAGTTATTCTTGAGATAGTTGACAGTATGGACAGACAAAGATCCTCTGCAGTTGAGAAGGAGAAGGGCAAGGCCGTAGAGCCAGAGAAGAAGAAGAAGAAGCAGCGAACTGGTGACCCTGAGTCAAACAGAGCCTTAGCAGCTGCAGCTGTGGATGTGCCTCCACATAGGAGGAGTGGAGCTCTGCGGATAGGAGGAGCTGACAGCCAGGGGGAGCTGAGGAGGTCGACCCATCAGAGAGTGGCGACCACCCCTTTGGTAGTAAAGGTGCAGCCGCGGAGAGCTCCTACCAGTTGGCAATCGATAACCGCAGAGGGAGAGGCAGCCCAGAGGATTTCACAGCCGAGGTCACAGAGGTGCCCTCATCAGAAGTCTGGATTCTGTGCAGTTTGCACTGCTAGAGCCGAGAGAGCTCACCGAGCTATGGCTAGACTTGCAGAGGTTGAGGTGGATCTATTGAAACTTAAGGGCCCGACCATTAACGCTAAGAGGAGAGTGGACTTCACTACCTGGGTCCCCACTGGTAGACATGCTGATGCAGGATAGTTCAAGACAGTTCTACAGCGGAGAATTTGAGACCTGCAGGAGGCATTTTGCCACAAAGAGCAAGAGCTCAGTGTTTGCAGTACACCGTCACTGTTCTATAGAGACACTGAGCAGAGGAGCTGGAGTTAACATGGAGGGTCACATTGACTATCTTTCAGGTTTGTCAGATTTGGTCACCCAGCCGTTGAGGTATAGTGAGGACGTTGTTCTGGAGTTTTACGCCTCACTGTGGATCTCCCCCGACCGCTCTTACTTCTGGTTCATGTATCGAGGAGGGCCACACAGATTTGAGAGGACCGATGTTTTGACAGAACTTGAGTTTATATCATCAGAGACTCGGATCCACGCACTGGCCCATCTGGACTTCTCACCACCTTTCAGACCTTTTGGAGGGATGGAGCCCAATGACGACAGGTTGAGTATTGCTTTTCCGCCATCTCATGGGGAGCATAACTCGAAAGCATTACTCGAGACACCCTCTGCGGTTGACACACGAGGCTCGTGTCTTTAGAGAGTTGCTAGGGAGGATGATAGCGCCTCGAGCTAGCTACAGAGAACAGATGATCATATTGCATCAATGGTTGCTGTGCTATTTGCTGAGGCATGAGGAGTTTGACTTGACAGATCTTTTGCTTATTCAGATGGAGGATGTCATCTATGAGGGGATAGGAGCTTGTCAGTTACCATTTGCCCCCAATATTTGTCTAATGCTAAGGAGAGCTAGTGTTATGACTGAGGAGGAGTACACAACATTGTCAGACATTACCACCTCTTTTAGTCTAGCTGAGCCATCCGACTCCGAGGTACTTAGTGTGTCAGCTTCGCAGAGCACCCCTGGAGGAGAGGAGACCACAGCTCCTGAGGAGATTGAGACTGAGGCTCCAGAGGGAGCACAACCAGGGGATGGGAGCACTGAGGCTCTAGGTCAGGCCGAGATTTTGACGTCTCGTGCCACAGTTGACCTTGCGCTTGCTGCCAGATTGTATGCTATTCAGACAGAACAGGCCGAGTAGAGGAGGTACAGGGCGGAGCAGGATGAGAGCATACGTCGAGAGAGAGCCGAGTTTGAGGAGAGGATCCGACTCGAGTTCCTCCAGATTGAGGAGAGGCTACGGATGGAGAGAGAGCTTACTAAGGAGAGGAGACGGCAGGACAACAAGTTCTACGAGAGGTCACAATGCACTCAGTTGGAGATGGCAGTGGCCATATCATACATGTCTGTCGGATTTGGAGCTATTGCATCATATCTCTAGGGGATCGGTATGCCACATTTGCCTACTTTTTCGACGACTACGCTATCGTGTGTCTTGCCTTCACAGCTCCAGCCTATAGCACCTCAGCTTTAGTATTCTTCAGTGCCAGCATTCACGTCTGAGTTACAGAGTCAGCAGTAGCAGCAGCCCACTTTCACTACACTGCTCTCAGCCCCGCTTTCACCGTTCGGACCATTTGAGGCAGCCAGCACTACAGTGACTACTGGTGGAGTTAGTGTTCCTGTTACCACATCTGAGTTCTCCCCAGTTTCCTCGTACTCCTTGTCGGTACTATTTGTTCCAGTAGAGCCCAGAGTGTCTTTACCGACATTGGAGTCAGTGACAGCAGTTGGTAGTTCTCTGCTTGCTCCGAGAGTGCTTTTCTTTGAGGCTACCACTGCTGAGTCTGTTTTGACAAAGCCACCGCAAGAGGCTTTAGAGGCAGAGCCCGCAGCCACCACAGCCAAGCAGCCCAATGTGTCAGATGCTGCTATCCTGATCTAGGCCAGATACTCAGCAGAGGAGGCAGCTTAGGCCCTTGCCAGTTCTGATCAGCTAGCTACTCTTGATGGCAAGAAGCCCTCCTCGATGTCTTCCTCTAGTTTGAGCGCATTTGATGATTCTGAGCAGCCAGGAGGAGATAAGTCAGCAGCAGCAGCCCAGCTAGCAGAGGAGCAGCCACCGACCTTCACTGCACCCAGCTCTTCAGCCCGCAGGATTAGACTTCTTCTAGGAGTTTGGGTGTGAGACATGAGTTGTATTATTTTTTGAGTGGCTAGCTGTCTAGGAGAGGCCGTGGATGGTTAGTTAGGGCTCTGGATTTTGTTTTGAAAGATTTCATTGGCTCTTTGTGTTATTTTGATGAGCTTGCGTTTTATTTGACTCTTTTAGCTCATTGGAATACACTTGGTTTCTGGACTAACCCCGTGGTTTCAGTGTGTATGGCTCCTTGTGGTGTGATTATTTTTGCAGGTTCCTTAGTGCATTGCGCTCCCGATCTCTATCTATTGTGCACTGTCCTTTGTCTATCCATTGTTCTCCCTCTCTATATGCTTCCTCAGTGCCATCTTTTTGTGTGATTAGATGACAAAGGGGGAGAGAGCTATCAAACAGAGAGAGAACAGGGAGAGCGACGCTTCCAACCCATGACAAAGGAGGGAAACTCTTGTAAAAGTTTTTAGAGGAGTCATCAAGGTAAGGGGGTAAGTGTTTTTTCCAGATGCATTTTCTTCTCTATCTTATTTCATCTCGTTTGACACTGGTTGTGAGTACTACGGTTGTCATCGATCACCAAAAAGAGATTGTTAGCTTTATGACCTATGAAGTCACCTAAAAGATATAAATTGATTTTGGTGATTTAATGAACACCATAGGTAACAGTTGTGGTTGTAGGTTCCACCCGGCTAATTTTACATTAATATGGTGGGCTTCCTTAGTTGATGACAAGGATGATCACTAGAAGAGGAGTTTTTAAGCGTCGAAGGACAAAGGCTAAGGACAAGAGAGTCCATAGAAACGCCGGTACTATTAAGGGGGGGATGTCATTTATCTCCTGTCATACAAGTGTTAGAGGGTATGAATGCTCTTTAAATCCTCAGAAAGCACCTGGAGATGGCAGAGGAAGCGAAGTCAAAGAGTGAAGCTCAAGTCTAGTTGAAGAAGTAGTCACCGGACAGTTCGGTGAGCCAGGATTTCGGAGTCCAGAGAGGTGCTCTCTAGAGTTGCTGTAGAGAAGACATCGGACAGTCCGGTGTGGCAGTCACCGGACAGTCCGGTGAAGGTATCCACCGGACAGTTCGGTGTCCTATGGAATAGATTCCAGAGAGGTGTTTCTCTGGCCAGGAGGAAGAAAGGGTCATCGGATAGTTCGGTGGTCCAGTCACCAGACAGTCTGGTGATTGCATAAAGCAGTTAGCTTTATGACATCACGTTTCAACGGTTATTTCTGGGCATAGAGCCAATTTAAACCATGGAGAGGGACATTTTGCCGTGTGCTGAGGTCTGAACTACTGGCATAAACTTGTGAGAGACTAAAGGACACCACCAAAAGAGCACATAGCAAGATTGGAGATCTTTGGTGCTAGTAAGAGCGTGATAGGGAGCATTCATACACTTCTAGAGCTTATGGGGCTTGAGATGAGTGATCTTTGCCTACTACTCTTGGTTTGGGCAGCCTAAACCGGCTAGGAGTCAGTGATCGAGCTTCTGAAGAGATTGTGGAAGTCATCGCCAAATTTGTACACAATTTCGGGCTCTCCGCTCGAAAGGGACACCAAGAGGGAGCGCCCGAGCCTTGGAGGCTTGCTCTATCGCTTGGGTATTGTGTGCGACAGTCGGGCCGCAAGTGACTTCACTCTGAGAGTGAAGCATACCCTTATGAGCATTGTTCTGAGAATGACGGGAGGAGCCAAGACTCCGATGAGAGTGGTTTAATGAGGATTAGAGGAAGGCGTCTACCTTCTGAGACCTTAGAAAAAATCACTGAGCAGCACTCTCTATCTCTCTTTACTTAACGCATTTACTTACCGTCTGAGTAGAGTGATAGGTTGTTCTTTGATTCCTCTTGGTAGCCATCATGCTAGTGCTTGCTTGTTGTTCTTATTATCTCACAAGCATTGTTAGGGGTCTTGGCCTACTAGAATTGCATAAGTTTGCTTTCGTTGTGATTGACATTTATAGTTTTAGTTCGTAGCGAATTAGTTCTATAAGTCCACGGATTCAATCCCCCTTCTCCGTGTCCTTGATCCTTTCAAGTACGCATCAAGAAAAATATGTGTTTCGCAGCTGATGGTGGAGCTGACCACCTGATCTAAGCGCGGCAAAAGAAACAGATCCTTTGGGCTTGCTTTGTTGAGACTCGTATAATCAACGCAAATCCTCCATTCCCTGTTCTTTTTCTTGGCCATTACAGGGTTAGCTAGCCACTCGGTGTGATAGACCTCTTTGATGAACTTGGCGTCCAGTAGCTTGGTGATCTCTTCTCCGATGGCCTGGTGCTTCTCGTTGTCAAAACGTCAGAGTCGTTGCTTCACCGGTCGGGACCCGAGAATGATGTTGAGGGAGTGTTCAGCAACCTCCTTCGGGATGCCCGGCATATCAGAGGGTGCCCAGGCGAAGATGTCCCGATTCCGAATGAGGAAGTCAACCCTATTTGTCAGAGAGCACCGTCCCGACCCTGGCCTTCTTGGTCAGATCAGAGGGGTCAAGGACAATCTCCTTGGAGTCGTTGGTGGGTTCGAAAGTTGTAGAGGTTGACGGCTTGGAGTCGAGCGTCGGAGCCGACCCCTTGGTCTTGCAGATCTCGTTGAGCTCGACCAACCCTAAGACGGCGACAACCGGCTCGAAGCTTTCCTGCTCAATGGTGAGCGCATGCTTGAAGCAAGACGCCACAGTGATGACGCCTTTGAGCCCCGACATCTTCAGCTTGAGGTAGAAGTAGTTGGGGACGGCCATGAACTTGGCGTAGCAGGGCCGACCAAGGATGGCGTGGTACGTGTCGATGAAATCCACTACCTCGAAGGTGAGCTTTTCAGTACTAAAGTTGTCGCAGTCGCCGAAGGTAACCGGGAGGGTGATCTGTCCCAGGGGTATAGCGCAATCCCCGAGGATGACTCCGCGGAAGGGAGCGTGGCTCGGATGGATGTCGGACTCCGAGAGCTTCATAGCCTTGAAGGTGTCGATGTAGAGGATGCTGAGGGCGCTACCACCGTTCATGAAGACCTTGGACAGGCGCGTGGTGCCGATGATGGGGTCAAGAACCAGAGGAAGATGCCTCGGCTGGGACACGTGGTCGGGGTGATAGGACCTGTCGAAGGTGATGGATGCCTCCGACCACTTGAGGTAGGTCGGGACAGCGGGCCAGATCTACTTCTGGTGGCGCCGAGACTCGTAGGCCACCGGCCCACCGACGATCATGATGCAGTCCTCCGGCTTAGGGAAGGCAGTGTCGTTGTTGCCCTCGACGTCCTTTGCTCGAGGGTCGAGACGTGGAGGCTGACGTGAATCAGGATGAAAGTTACCTCTGACGAACTGCTTCATCATATAGCAATCTTTGAGCGTGTGCTTGACGGGGGTCGAATGGTTGGTGCAGGGCTTGTTGAGCAGCTTCTCAAAGTGGTTGTTCTGGTCGGCAGGCTTCCTTGCTTGGGGTCGAGGCTGTTGTTCGGTGACGCCCACGAACTTGTCGTCATGCTACCTACTCTTCTTGGGCCTCTTGCTTCTCGAGCCACCCCCAGCATAGTCGTCACGGTGGTTGGACTTGCGGTCGGCCTTGGACTTCTCCTTGTCCTTGCCCTAATCCCGATCGAAGTTAGCTTGGACAGCCTCATCCCCCGTTGCGAAATTGGTGGCGATGTCAAGGAGGTCGCGGGCCGTCTCAGAGTTTTTACACCCTAGCTTGTGGATGAGTGCCTTGAAGGTCGTGTCGCAGGTGAAGGCGATGATGACATCGGCGTCGCTTACGTTGGGCAGCTCGTTGCGTTTGCGTGAAAAGCGCTGGATGTAGTCTCGGAGCAATTAACCCGACTTCTGCTTGCAATTTTTGAGGTCTCAGGAGTTACCTGGCCAAGTGTAGATCCCCTGTAAGTTGCCGACGAAGGTGTGGCAGAGGTCGGACCAGTCGTGGATGCAGCCCTCGGAAAGGTGCTCGATGTACCCCCTGGCTGAGTCGGACAGGAAGAGTAGCAGCTACTGGATGGTGAATATATCGTCCGCGCCCCCTGCTCTGCAGGCGAGGCGGTAGTCTTCAAGCTAGTGGGTTGGGTTGGTCTCACCAATGTACTTGATGATGTTGGTCGGAGCGCAAAATCTTTGCGGAAACCTTGCTCTCCAGACCTGCGTCCCGAATGCCCGAGGCCTGACCTCGTCAGGACTGGGGCTCTGGGGGTGGTCGTAGCTGTGTTGTTGATCGAGGTGGTCGGGAGTTCGTTCCCGCTTGGACTCAGTCTAGCGCTTGCTCTGGGCCTGCTTCTGGCATCGATGGTGTGGTGCACATTGCGATGTTGCCCGAGGCACAGACGAATGGACCCAACCGACAGCGGAGGGTCTCGTAAATCCGACCGCCATGGCTGTCGTGGGTCGGGCTTCGTCAGTCGGCGCGCGGTCGTTGGGTGCTCGACCGGAGCGATGGTTCTGGTTTTTGGAGCGCACCGTGGAGGTAGACGTGTAGACGATCGTAGGTCTCTTTGAGCATATGGTTGTCAGGGGTGGCGGATTCGTTGAGGACGTAAGCCACCGCTGCAAGATTCTCGATCCGGCTGTTGAAGATGGGCATGCCACCGTCTATGATCTGCTGATAGGTGGTCTGCGCTCGAGCTCGAGCGCCGCCGCTCATCGCGGTAGCTTCCTTGCCTGGAGTGTCGGCCCCGGCAGCAATAGCTTTGCGCCAAAGGGCATGCTCGACGATGGGGAGCGCTTGATGACGTGGAAAGGTGTCGCCATCCGGAGTCTTGCCAAGAGGCGTTTCCTCCGCAGTGTTGGGAGCCTGTAGCATGAAGCACTTCCATACCGGGTCATGACCCAACACCGTGTGAGCTCGATGGTGGCAGGCCGCCCGCTTCTTGCGAGGGGCCTGAAGATGAAGTTCGCCGCCTTGGTCCGCGATGAAGTCTATGTTTCCAAGCAGAAGGCCTGGCCGGCGGTGAAGATAGGGACGATCGACTGTCACGAGCAACGGCGGCTGTGAAGCTCCCAAAATGAAGGTGAGAGATCGAAGTCTCTGCCACCAAAGCGAAGATCGAATCCATCGACAAAGCGAAGTGAAAACGCATCATGAAAAACCCCTACCTAGCGCGCCAACTATCGATGTTCTGACCACCGACACAGTAGAATTTACATATTTGGAGAGGGATTGGGTGCGCTCTTCGTATCGAGGTGGCCTAGTCTACAAAAGACTCAAGATTTAACCTGGTTCGGGCCACCACGAAGGTGTAATACCCTGCGTCCAGGGAGAGAGTGGGTCGTATATGCACGTGATAAGATTACAATGGAGGAAGGGCTCTAGCTCATGCAAGAACCTTAGCACGCGTATGTGGTGTGCGTGTGAATCTGTTGCTTATAGCTTCTAACTCGTAACCTGTCGTTTAAGACCCGCGGTGCCCCCTTTATATAGGGGTCGGACCAGGGTTACAAGGCTTGGCATTGACAAAACTGGGCGGCCTCCTGACGAGTGGGGTCGCGGTCTTCTGCAAGGTTGAGCCTTTGGCGCCTGCTGGCGCCGGAGCAGCTTGTCGATGTCCTTCGACCGTCCTTTGTCTAGCGCTGGGGACAAAGGGTGGTTTTTCGTTTGCTTTACCGCCCGTTGCACCGCTTTTCCTTCCTGCCGGCTTGCTTTACCTCTCCTGAGGTTGCTTTACCTTTCGCTGTATAGAGTTAGGAATCTCTGCGCTCATTGGAGATAGTGCCCGAACCCGAGAGGGCCTGCCGGACTCTTCGGCGGCGTGCCGGATACTCTAGTGGGCCAAGTGCCCAAACCCGAGAGGGCTCACCGGACCTTCCGGCAACGTGTCGGATACTCCGGTAGGCCAAGTGCTCAAACCCGAGAGGGCTCACCGGACCCTCCGACAGCGTGTCGTATACTCCGGTAGGCCAAGTGCCCGAACCCGAGATGGCTCACCGGACCCTCCGGCAATGTGCCGAATACTCCGATGGCCCTATGATTTTTGGGTGTCAACATATGCCCCTCTGTTTTTTTGGTGAAGTTTCTACACCATAAAACATTTAAGCACCCGAAAACCTTTAAGGGCGATGGTTCTCTTGACTCATTAGCCATTGTATCAACTTTGACAACGATATTCTTCATATCGGCCATTTTCTCTTACGCTTCTTGCCATACACTTGGATGATATTTTTTCAAGTATCGACTGTTCAGGGCCCTAGGTAATGATTCCCCTCAAACATTCTCCAACATGTATGCATTTTCGGCAATGATTTTTACTACTCTATATGGCCCTTCCCAACTAGGAGACCATTTCTCAAACTTGTTGCTTCTTGAGCCTACGGGCAGAATAGTTTTCTAAACCAATTCACCCATTTGAAAAGTTTTGACTTTCACTTTCTTATTGTAGGCCCTAGCAACTCGCACTTTATCTTTCTCAATTTCCTTCAAGGCACTCAAATCCTTATCGGTGACCTCATCAATATTATCTAATATTAAAGTTCTGTACTCATCGGTGGATAAATCATTTTGCTTAGCTAATCTTAGAGCTCTCAAAATTACCTCGACGGGTAAAACAACCTCTTGTCCATACACGATTCATAGGGCTTCATACCACCTCTTAGGATGGTCCTCTATCTTTTTTAATGAGTTTGATCAATGTTTTATTATTAGACTCGACCTGACCATTGGCCTGAGCATAATATGGAGATGAATTGAGTATCCTAATCCCATAGGATACGGCAAACTCTTTAACATGACCGAACGTAAAGGAAGTACCTTGGTCAGTAGTCAAAGTTTGAGATATGCACAATCTATGAATAATATGCTCGGTAAAGAACTCAGTTACCTCTTTGTGCGTCATGTTCTTGAGGGCCACCGCTTCGGTCCATTTGGTGAAGTAGTCCGTCGCGACCAACACGAAATGATGTCCCTTCGAAGATAGAGGATGTATTTGCCCTATGAAGTCTAATCCTCATCCTCGAAATGGCTATGGTTTTATAATGGGGTCTATCATAGCTGTAGGTGCTAATTGAATGTTTCTAAATCTTAGGCACTCTTCACATCCTTTGTAGTAACAGTAGCAATCGACAATCATGGTTGACCAATAGAATCTGATCCTTCTTAATAACTATTTTATTTTTGAAGCCGATTGATGCGTGCCACAAATGCCCTCATGAACTTCCCCATAGCTACTCTAGCCTCGTCATCACCAAAGCATTTCAATAGTAAGTCATCTTCCGTTCGGCACTATAAGTCACCATCAATCAAAGTATATTAGAAACCTACATGCTGAACTTTTCTATCCACACTTTGGGTTGGACTACAGATGTATAAAACTATGAGTGACCTCCAATCAAGCGATTCGGCACTTTCACGATTTGACGCGCTAGCATCCGAATGGTCTAGTTCCAACACCTCAAGCATTGGTTTCTTATTGACTGAAAATCTACCTTTACTAATATTGTAACCCAATGCTTGTTGAGCCAACTCATTGGCTTTACTGTTTTCTAACCTAGACACATGATGTATATTGAACTCATTCATCCTTCTAATGATGTTTAGGCATTTGTCTAAGATGGCATTCAATGATCCGTCTAAGCATTCAAAATTTCTAGAAATTTGTTGCACTACTAACAACGAATCACCGAAAGCTTCTACATGCTTAACTCTCATGTACTCCAACTCCAAACTGAATAACAACACTTCATATTCAGCTTGATTATTGATGCAATCATACTCTAATTGGTTTGAGAATTCAAACTGTGCATCATAAAGAGATACTAAGACCACACCAATACCTTGACCCTCTTTACAAACCGATCCATCAAAATATAACTTCCAAGGGGTGAAAGTAGCATAAGCAACATCTAGATCATACTCTAAACCGGTGACCGGAGTCTCCGGTTAGACGCCAGTGGTTCGGTCGTGCAATTCCGAGAACCCGAGAGGGCCTACCGAACCCTCTGACAAAGTACCGGATACTCCAGTGGGCCAAGTGCCCGAGCCCAAGAGGGCCTACCGAACTCTTCGGCAGCGTGCTGGATACTTCGGTGGGCCAAGTGCCCAAACCCGAGACGGCTCACCGAACCCTCCGACAGCGTGCCGAATACTCCGGTGGGCCAAGTGCCCGAACCCGAGAGGGCTCACCGGACCCTCTGGCAGCATGCCGGATACTTCGGTGGGTCAAGTGCCCGAATTCGAGAGAGGGCTCACCGAACCCTCCGACAATATGCCGGATATTCTGGTGGCCCTGTGATTTTTGAATATCAACACAGGGGCACACAAGGAGTCCAGGAGGAGCAGCTGGGAACGATGAAACGGCTGCAGGTGGCCATGAAAGAAGCCATGCAGCTACATCCTCCAGTGCCGGTGCTAATCCCCCCAGGACACCAGACTCCACGGCTATGACATCCCCGCTAAGACACGGGTCCTCATCAATGCATGGGCCATAGGGAGGGACAATGAGTCTTGGGAGAACGCTGAGGAATTCCAGCCCGAGAGGTTCATGCACGATACTACCTTGATGATAAGTGCCAGGACTTTCGGTTCATACCGTTCAGCGCTGGAAGGGGATGTCCTTTGCGACGCGGCTTGCAGAGCTCTCGCATCGCCTTCGGTGATTTTTCACTCCTTCAATAATTTTTCTTTGAATTCTTCTGTAATTTTTCTGTAATGTTGATTCAATTTCTCTAGTAATTTTCTTTGAATCCTTCAATAATTTCTTCATATTTATTTAGTAATTTTCAGTAATTACTTCAAATTCCATCAGTAATTTCTGTTCTCCAAAGCAAATCTCGGAATTTCTAGTGTTTCAACGAGCTCACGGCGCAGCCGCTGCCGTCATCATCATCGAAGAATCCTTTAGCTGCGTGGATTAGAAACCCCGAGTTCCTTCTCACTACAAAAAAAGTGACTTTTAACCACCAAGGACCTTGGTCACTAAAAAGTACATGTTGGTTACTAGTAGTAATTAGAAACTATAAAAATTAGTTGCATTGTGGTCATAATAGCCTTGTCGTTGCAACTTTTCAGTGACTAACTTGGATTACATTGGTGACTAAAACTCCTATCAATAGCCACCAACGTCTCTTTGGTTACAATAGGTAAATAGCTTTAGCTACCAAGCACACATCGTTAACTACATAATTTCAGCAACCAAGCAAAATAGTGGTTACTAAAGGCTCATACACACCAAGTAAATTTTGGTCACTAAATGATTGTAGCAACCAAGGAAATAATGGTGACTAAAACCATTTAGACACGAATTTCTCATTAGTGACTAAATATATATATCTACCAAAGCAATTTGGTATTGGTGACTACATGGATATCGTCATACATATTATAATATTTAACCATCAAACATCATAAACAAAATATACATTGTGTGTCTAGCTAAAAGGTTCCTTGGATAGACAAAACATTTTTTAAATGAAGAAGTTCAACACTAATTATTTACAAGATGTCTTTTTGGTAAAATAAATCTACATGCATATGAAATATAAGAGAGTAGATCCAAGCATCTTTCAAAAGTTGTCCAAAATTGCCACCGCCAGTCATGTGTAGGTCTGTTCAGAATTTTAATAATTTGTCTGGAATCAGAAATGGAGAATGTACATGAATTTTTTGTCTCAAACCTTAATAATAAGAACACAAGTTAGTTTTAAGGTTAATAGAGCTGACACAAATGGCACAATGTGCAAAGCCAAGAAATAATTCAAATACGCACTGTGAGGTGTAACAATAATGGGATTGACATAAATAACAGAGCTGCTTCCTTTCTGTTATCAACCTTAAAAGGAGGGTCATCATCCGAGCTGGTTATCAAAAGCAAGCTTTGAATTACTTACCACCTGCTCAATAATAATGGAATAAAGGTCATTTTTTAACAGGAATTGAATCTGTCAGCTAGCAGCAGTGAATTATCAATATGATTTAGTCAACTATGCCAATTATGCAGCCTATCTAGAGATTACTGCATATATGCACAGCAGATATACTTGCATGGATTCAGTTAATGCACTAAAAACTCAACAACTCTGTTGCATCACAACAGGACTAAAGTCACTTGGAAGCGCAAGGCAGCATTTGTGCAGGGAGAAGAAAGATGCCATAACTTAAATTGAAGGAATGGGGTGGTAAGTGTAGCAAAAAAATATCAGAAAAGGAGGAACAGATTGTCCTTGGAGCCACCTCATGGAGATCCTATCAGACACCAGAGAACCTACAAGAAAAATAAATAATTAACTGCAGCTTTTTGTGATTTATTTTGTCACAACTACAATGACCAATGACTGGTAATCAAGGAGTCAAGAAGAATAAAATTAGACAATAACTGCAAGTGAAGCACTAGAAAAATTGTAGAAACTGTTGGGTCAATCCCTGAGGTACCGTGCAAGAGTGGAGCAAGTGGCAACTGGCAAAGCTTATTATACAAGGGTAAGTTGCCGAGAACAAAGGTTGTCTTGCCGCTGCCCAACAGAAACACCACAAGAGGACATGATCACACAGATCAAATAGATGAGCAAAAACAGGGAAATTAAGATGCATTTTTATTGTGCTATGAACAAAAGTACACAGTACCAAGAGGCAAACTGAACCAGCATCACCTCAGCAGCCCAAACAGCAACTGGGTGGCAGTGGCAAAGCTATCTGTGGTAACCAAAAGGATCCAAGAGGGAAATTAAGACGAAGTACCAAGAGGGAAATTAAGCCGAAGCAGGTAGAAACACAAAAGTAGCCTGAATTTTACTTTACAAGAGCGAGCTTCAAGCTCGCAAGTGGAGGAACTTTTACCAGAATAACAAATGATAGTGTATGTTGCTGGCATGAAGAAAAAACTATTTGAGTCATACCAATGTCACATAACTGTATAAATGCCAAAGAAAAAATACTAAATTGCAGCTTATTCTGATTTATTTTGTTACAACAATAGTTTAATTCAATACCTTTATTTAATAATAAAAAGCAAGCACCAAAGCTCATACCTTGTCTATCAGATAAGCTTGTAAGAGTGTCTCTACAGTGTATTCCTGCAACATCAAAATTGTACGTAGGAGGCATAACGCTGGCCACAGTTGTACTAATTTATTGCGGTTTCTCTGTGTTCCGCTTGCCCACTCATGTCTTCAGTTTTAGCAGTACCAGTGACATGAATGACCAAGCACAAGCTAGTCATTTTGACAATCATGGGAGAACCAAAAACTAGGTAGCGCCAATTATAGACCTGAGAACTTCAGTTCAGTTAATTAGGAGAGGTAACAAGATCAGAACAATATCACAGATTACTAATTTCCTTGCGGTCCATGCATAAAAACTGGGGAAACTAGTCTTGCTGTCAGGGGCAAAGCCATGGGCATTGCTAGTAAGACGGATCAGAGACAGCCCAACCTTCTCCCTATGTGATTGGAAGGCAGAAGAACAGAGCTAAGAGCTGTGCTGTTAGTCAAGGCAACTCTATGTATCTCCATCACTGCCAAAATTGCTAGCCAAAGTTGTACTAATTCTTCTTAGGCAGTCTGATACAAACCAGACACTTAAGGTAACTTTGATAGAATTGTTGAACGAGGATTACATATAAACCTAAGGTAACTTCGAGAATTAAGACTAGAAACACACAAACCTGACAACAAATGAACAGGGACCAATTACACACAAATTCGATAGAATTAGAGGATCGAGTTCTAGGGTGCCAAATCGGAGCACCACATCAGCGACATTCTTCTGCGCCAAATCTCATCAAAATAAGGGCCCCTTTGACAGAGATTAAGTGATTCTGTAGCTGAAAGTGATTTTTTTTTATTCTCTAAGATAAACTCTTAGAATCAGAATCAAGACAGAGAATCACTCAAAGAATCAAGAGAAACTACTTTTTTTTAAAGCTCTCAACCCTTAGTTTATTTTAAAGAATCATTTCACAGAATTAAATAAAAATCATTTCTTCTGCAAAACAGTGTTTGACAGAGCTCTCCTGATTCTGCTTGAGAATCAAGAGCCGAGAGCTCTGCCAAAGAGCCCCTAAATTGGGTCACTCGTGAATCGATTCCAAAATCCCAAACTCTGAGTTCTATACATGTGACAGAAACAAGGGGAAGATGAAATTCGTACTTGGAACTGGTTGGACTTTGGAGAAGGGGATTAGTTGGAGTTGTTGCGTGATGTGCCTGTTAGAGAAGGGGATTCGATGGAGTTGCCCCTGGCCCATCTCCCGGCGCCGCCGCTCTGCCCCGCCCACCGCGCTGCTCTGCTCCCACGACGCCGCTGCCGCCCCGCCATTATACCCCCTGACACACTGCTCTGGCCACATCGCGCCCGCCTGCCTTGCCACTCTGCTCCCGAGCCACCGCGGCCACTATCCCCTCTCGCTATTGCACTGCTGTGCTATGATGTCTAGCGCTCGTTTGATTCTGCCTGGATGTGTATAACTAGGCTTACGGTACTGGAGGACCTTGGTTGCTACAGGCCATCAAGATTTAGCCACCAAGTTAAAATGGATGTGTGGTGCCACTGGTTCATTTTAGGTTGCAAAATTAGTCACATCCTGACCGGATTTTTGGTAACTAAGTATTTGAAATATTAGTTACTAAAGGTGAATATATAGTAACTAAATTGATTGGTAACTAAAGGTGTGGTAGCTAGTTCTTTGTTTTCTTGTAGTGTCTCTCTGCCGTCGGACATAGACAACGGGGGAAGATAGGTTCGACGGTGGGAGGCATGGTGTGGGCGAGCCAGTGAGGCGTCGGGGCAGCGCCGGCCATGGTACTGGTCGCCGGTGGTGGGCGGTGCGGGACGTTGCATGCTAAATTAGCGCGGCGACAGTAAAGACGTCATATGCCGATGAGCGGAGGCGGCGGGGGCGCCGCCGGAGCCTAGGCGGCTAGGGTGCGCGGTTGGGTGCGGGGCCGAGCGTGCCAGATGGACCCATGTGTAGAATAGGCTATTCTACATACGCACACATTTGCTCTAAGATGATATAGTATGTATTTATTTTTAAAATTGTGAACATGATATATTATTATTTGTAGACATGTATAATATCGCTTATTTTGAAGCTTATACTGCTTGTTTTTATAACTATTTTGAGAGATCAGAGATGTTCAAATTTTAAGATCGTACATGGATAAAACATAAGATACATGATGTGCATGTCCAGGTATCGAAAGTGTGAAAGGCAGCCCCAAATATCAAATTTCTGAATGTGCTAATGCAATAGCTTTTCTCACTGAGTGGCTCAGAGTCAAGAGATGCATGGCCTGAAAGACAATCTAACATAAGCCCCGGCCTCTTTGGCAGTTGAGCTGCTCTGCTACCGGACATACATTATCCAGCATATTACGTTGGGATTACAAATCAACGCTGGCAGCTTTTTTTATATATCATAAGCTTAAATGCAGCTTCATCAAAAGAGTCATGGCTGATCCTTTATATGGCCACATCGGAAGGTGATTCTTGGACGTGCATTTCCAGAACACTTGAGCTACGACATGAACTCCAAAGTTATGGTTTTTGGCACTTTATCTCACCTTCCTCCGCAAAAGTTGTCACCATAAACAAAAAGAAAAATAATTGTGCGGTAATGGTGCGATGAAATTAAACTGGTGAGGTAGATATGGCTTCTACACAGAGACATAATTAGAGCCTCTTCACATTTAAATATCTTTGACCCATACAAGATATACGGATAAGCTATATGAATCCTGCCTCACAATTGTCTGTACCTAATCCTTGCATGAATGTTGTGCAGAAAAAGTGAAGGACATCCACACCCCTCTCTAAAATCTATCACCATGGCATGGATGAAGCAGTCATCAAAATCATTGGTCGATCGTTGGATAGTCCATTACACGTGTTTTTGCACGTGCTAGTACTGATAGGATGGAGAGCTTTCCTGAGGGTAGCCATCAAGGTGATTTGTGTCGAAGAAGCATGTGGCAACCGACAGGACGGGGAGCTTTCTTGAGGTAGCCATCAAGGTTATAACATGTGGTAGTGATGCGATGAAGTATATGTAGACCTAGCTAAAATAGAAACTAACAAGATCCCCTCATATATGGTTCCCCAGGGCGGCCCTAGCAGGTCGAGGGCGCACAATTCATACCTAATAACTTTTACAAAATCATTATAGATTGTTATGTATGTCACATAGGGGTATTGATAGTAGGGCATGCATAGGTGTCTTCCAGATAAAAAATATGCAGGGCATGCATAGGTGTCTTTCAGATAAAAAATATGCCTTATTTCATCCAGATGATGAGATAAATATGCATTTGGATGCTGTCCTAACAAATTGAACTGCATGCACTTCAACCCAAAGGGAATTTTGTATGTATGTATATTTCCCTCTCTCTATGTATTGTTATGATTTTGTTTAATTTTGGTCCTCTATATTTCTGTATAGTCATGTAAAAGGAACATGATGTTTCATACAAAACTGGGCCATATTTTACCGTCTGAGGGACATTGAGACAAGTGGGATCCTCCCTTGATGTCTCTGTCGTCGTTTGTTGTGGAGCAATTTTGGATGATCCATTGGTGGTGCCCTGCAACAATAACTCATACTGTTCAATGACGTCGATACACATTTCTATCTTGGGCACGTGTGTTTACTACATCCGTTCTAAAATATAAGTATTTTTAGGTTTAGATAAAGTCAAATTATTTTAACTTTTACTTAATAATATTTTGAAAATTACATAATTTTTAATATAAAAATATAATTTTTATGAAAACTTATTTTATGATGAATCAAAAAAATATAATTTTTATATGTTAGAACATTATTAATTATACATTATTAGTGATCAAAATAGTAAACATTTGACTTTGACTAAACCTAAAAATATTTATATTTTAAAACGGAGGGAGTACATGGTCTAGGAATTTTTCTCTTGACTCCATTTCCAGTTCCACTCGCTTTCCATGTCTACATCAGTCCATATTTAATAAATATAAAATGCAAATTTTGATCTCCTCTACACCTCATACGTCTCTTTCTTTTCTTATTATTCCTTAATATAGATTTTGTTTGTTTTGTATTAATACTTATATATTCTTGTCATTACAAGCCCTGTATTTTTTTTTATATTAATTCCATACCATTTCATATATGCACGGATATATTGACAGGAGGGTGGAACAAAGGACAAGGACTGATGGCACCCTGTACCAGTCTTGGGATTGACGTTTTTTGGTCCCGCTGCACAAGGTTTCGCACAGTTTAACCGACACTATAAATATTTATGACCTGACATTGCAGGATCTTTTTGTATTAGTGATTCCTTTAGATATGACTAGTTATTGGTCAACTAGAGCACACACAAACAAATCTTCACTGTGTCCTTTTGATAAATTTTATGGGATTTTTAGACATCATTTGAATAGCTAGAAAAAAATTCAAATTGAAACTAAGAACACACGCACTAGTACGTATATGTGGTGATCCTCTTAATTTTATACAGGAGGATTGCTACCTATATGTACTGAAATTAATATGTGACTAGAAAACTTCAAGCATCACGTACCCACGCCAAGCGCAACATAGCCACATTTTTTTTAATCAACTGCTTCCATTAACTACCAGGCCCACGCATATCGCCGGACACAAGTTCAGTTACAAAGCAAGGTGTTGAACACCAGAAAACACTCTCGGCAGATGGCACGGCACAAGGGCCATGAGAGGCAAAGCTATCTGCTACCCTCTTACATGCCCGTGAGCACACCACTACAGAGCAGTAAACAAAATCATCTACCATACATCTTCTAATTTGCTTAAACAAGCTCCCCTCCGGGCTTTGATCCAGATCGGTTGAATTGATTGCTTTCCCCAGCTGAGCAGCATCAGTCTCTAGTATCACCCTTGTCATTCCAATCGCTGCTGCCCTCCTCAATCCCTGCACCGCTGCCAACGCTTCAGCTTGTAATGCCGAATGAACCCACTGAATGTTGCCAGCTCCGCCGTCGAGGAAGGTCCCATGATGGTTGCATGCAACATAGCCCCATCCACCTTTGCCTGACGTTGATAGAAAAGAGTCATCAACATTGATTTTGTACCTGCTCTCCTCCGGCTGTTTCCATTTGACACTCTGTCTGGGCTCTTTCACCTTGTTTGCTTTCTTCAATTTTTCAGCATCCCTCAGATGATATTCTACTGAGCTGCACACTGCTGCTGTGTTCAATTTTTTTTCTCCAGCATTCGCCTTGTTCCGGGCACACCACCACCTCCAAAGGAAGATGATGATCTTTTTTTGCTCCTCCTGCTTGTACCCCCAGATTTTCTGCAGCAGTTCTTTTCCGGACTGAGCTGACATCAAGTCTATCTGGATGTGGTCGAGGTTCATCACTCGCCAACACTCTCTTGCCTGCTTGCATTTGAAGAACGAATGACCACAGTCTTTATCTGCTCTCGCACATAGCAGACATATTATCTCTGTTTTCACTCCCCTCCTCTTCAAGTTGCATCACGTTGAATGAATATTGTGAGCCATCTGCCAAGTATACATATTCACCTTATTTGGGAGTTTTTGTTGCCATATAGTGTGCCAGTAGAAACAACAGGACGAATTTGTTAATGAACTCGAAGAGGATGCGTCAGCGCCTTGTTTCTGATCCCTGCATTGCACGGCAACTTTATAAGCGGATTTCACTGAAAATCTCCCCACTGAAATCAAAATGCCAAGCTGGCCAATCCGCCAACCCCTCCTCAATTGGTATTCCGAGGATGATTTCCACATCCTCCTCCCAGAAAGTGTCTTTCACCAGTTCCTCATCCCATTTTCCAGTGATTGGATTGATAAGCTCTTCCACTATGGTCAGCAAGGAATTTCGCCTTGGTGTTGCTGGGCGTCGAGTTGTGCCTCTCGGTAACCATGGATCAGACCACATGTTGATGTTTGCACCATTCCCTACCCTCAAAATCAGGCCTTCCTTAAGGAGTTCCACGCCAACTAGAATGCTTCTCCATGAAAAGAAATGTTGTCTCTTGGCTGACACTGAAGTAGATTGCTGTTGGGATAGTATTTGGCTTTTAACACTTGCGCACGTAGAGTATCCAGGCAGGTTAGTAACCTCCACGCCTGCCTTGCCAACATTGCTTGGTTAAACAGATGAGGTCCCTAAACCCCAGGCGCCCCTTTCTTTTTTTGAGCGAGTAAGCTTCTTCCATCTGAGCCAATGGATCTTTTGTACTTTATCTTGTTGGCTCCACCAGTATCGACCGATCATTGTACTTAGCTCATCACATAGTCCCTTGGTGATGACAAATCATGACATGGCATCTGTAGGAATTGCTTGTGCAACCGCCTTAATTAAAATTTCCTTTCCCGCTTTAGATAGTAATTTCTCCTTCCACCCTTGGATCCTTGACCATACTTTCTGTTTAATATAGGAGAAAGTCTTCTTTTTTGCTTTGCCTACCAAAACTGGTAGCCTCAAATATCTTTCACTTTTTGTTTCTCTTGGAATAGAAAGTATACTTCTCATGTGGTCTCTAATATGCCTGGGAGTATTTGGACTGAACAGGATGGAGGATTCCTCATTATTGATCATTTGTCCTGATGCTAGTTTATAAACTTGTAGGATTTTTTAGTTCAGCTGTAGTACCCTCATTTGCCTTCATAAGAATTAGTGAGTCATCAGCGAAAAACAAGTGGTTAACACACGGTGTCCCGCAGCTCACTTTAATGCCCATAATCCAGCCTTCTCTCTCTGCCTTCTGTAGCATGCCTGACAGCTCCCTCTGCACATTGAATAGAGCTGAAGTGGCTCAAAAATTGTTAAGAGTAGAGCCGGCACTTGTCTCGCCATACTTCTCCTTCCTTAATGCAATGGTAACCAGACATCTTATTATTGATCACAGCCGCGTTCCCAATGGCGAATTGCAATCTAGTACAACCTG
Organism: Zoysia japonica; assembly: GCA_001602275.1. Lineage (NCBI taxonomy): Eukaryota > Viridiplantae > Streptophyta > Magnoliopsida > Poales > Poaceae > Zoysia > Zoysia japonica. The sequence goes on along the minus strand of BCLF01000001.1, from coordinate 6,464,247 downwards.
CCATAACGCACGCTCCACATAGAGCTCTGCCATGGCTTCCATTCAGCTCGACTCCAACAGCCTAATGTATGCCATCCTCTTCGTGCTTTCCTGTTTGCTCATCACAAGAAGACTCCGATCGTGCAGCAAGGATGATAGCTACCGACCCATTCTACCATCTTCACCAACTCTGCCCATCATCGGCAACCTGCACAAACTCAGCCGGGGACACCACCACCGGAAGTTGCAAGCGCTGGCGCGACAACAGGGCCCATTCGTCCTCCTTCAGCATGGCCCCGTACCCACCCTCGTGGTCCCCTCGGCCGCCATGGCAGAGGACGTGCTCAAGACACATGACCATATATTCTTTGGCCACCCACAGCAGTACATAGACTGCAGAATTTCGTACGACTACCAGGACATGGGATTCGGCCATACGGCACCACATGGTGCCAGCTCCACCATGTCGCCGCCATCCTGCATGTCCTTAGTGTTAAAAGGGTAGACTCCTTCCGTGTGCCCAGGGAGAAGAAGGTGACATTGTTGGTGGCTCGCATTCGTGCAAGAGGGGAAGTAAGCTTATTATCAGACACAATATTATCTCACGGTCCGCATTCGGGAACAAGCATCGGCAGCACCAATCTAGAGACAGTTCGTGAGATGCTGGAGGAAGTCAGCATGCTGCTTGAAAGATAGTGGTAGCCGATCTGTTCCCACGGCTCTGGTAGATGGATTGGGCGACTGGGCTCAACTTGAGGATCGAGAAACGGCAAGAAAGCTTGATGCCTTTTTCGAGAATGTCCTCCTGGAGCACGAGAAGAGCTTCCAAGATGGTGCCATGTCTGGTGACCTCATGGACTTTCTTCTTTCCCTGGCGAAGGAGACTCCTCTTGGTACGTACGTTGTTCTAAGGATCAGAAAATGACCATTTTTGGGTGCATGTACATTGCAGGACCTGCTTGTAGCTAGAATTGATACAACTGCCAAGGCCATCGATTGGGCTATGGCCGAGCTTGTCAAGGACCCAAAAGAAATGGATAAAGTTCATGCGGAGGTGAGACAAGTTGCAGGGACGCAAGGAGTCCAAGAGGGTCAGCTGGGAAAGATGAAATGGCCGCAGGCAGCCATCAAAGAAGCTATGCGGTTACATCCACCAGTGCTGATGCTAATCCCCCATAAGTGATACAGGACACAAGGCTACACGCTATATGTTATGATTGTAAGCTTCCCAAGGGTATGAATGTTTTGGTGATCGAGTGAGAACCATAAACTAACTTGTTGGATTTAGGATCAACATATACTTATCTCAAGAATCTCAAGTTGGTTTCCTCGAGGATGATCGACGATTCATATAGTGATTAGACTTTTGATGGAGCGTCGCGGTTTGAGGTAGATCAAGGCTAAGGATGAGCTAGAGCTAAGTGTGACTTAATGTAGGCTTTGAGTCTATAGGAGAAACCGGTACTATTAAGAGGAGTTGAGTCATTTCTCTTTGGTCACATGAGTGTTAGAGTGTTTGAATGCTCTAGGAGTCCCCAATGGCACTAAGGTGACAAAGCACAAGATGAGAAAGCAAGTGAAGGAAGTTGGAAACAAGATGGAAGTGAAGAATCCAAGTTTCGGCTTCAAAATAGGTCACCAGACAGTCCTGTGATATCATCGGACAGTCTTGTGACTATAAGTTTTAGCATTCTCAAAGAAGGCGAAATCGGCTGCTTCAGTGGATAAAATGGTCACCGAACAGTCCGGTGACTATGGAGGATGTGGAATTTCGAAGAGGAGTTTTTGGCATGAAAAGGTGGAAGAAATGAACACCGGACAATCCGGTGAGATCACCGGACAGTCTGGTGACTATGAAGGGTACATGTTTCAGAGAAGGTTGCAAGCGACTGGATCATCAAAGGAGTTGGTCACCGGACAGTCCGGTGAGGTGACTGGACAGTCCAGTGACTAGAAGAAGATGGAGTCCAAAGAGGATGTTCTTAGAGCCCAAGACAAAGGTAGTCACCGGACAGTCCGGTGGTCAAGTCACCGGACAGTCCGATGATTGGAAAACGCAGTCAGCTTTTTTGATAATGGCTATAAATGGCAATTACGGAGTTGGTAGCCTATATATAGCTGTGTGCTAGCCCAAGAGAAGATGTCTAATGGCCAGAAGAATTGAGGGAACATCTTGTGAGAGCCAAGGGCCACTAAAGAGAGCACAAGTGGTAGATTAGAAGATCTTTAGTGCTAAAGAGAGAGTAACTACAACATCCACGCATTCCTAGAGCTTGTGAGTCTAGAGAGGAGTGATAAGGCTTGTTACTCTTGGTTTATGGCAGCTTAGACCGGTTAGAAGTTGGTGATTGAGCTTCCGTGCGTTTGTAGAAGACGTCACAAGTTTGTGAGCGGTTTCGAGTCCTTCGTTTGAAAGGGACACCAAGAGTGAGCGCTCGAGCCTTGGAGGCTTGCTTTAGCACTTGGGTATTGTGTGCGACAGTCGGGCCCCCGGTATCTTCACTTCGGGAGTGAACCAAGACTCTGAGGGGAGTCGTTCAACGAGGGTAGGGGAAGATGCCATCCTTCCGAGACTTTGAGAAAAGAAATCTTGAGCCTCCCTTCTCTCTTTACTGCTTGTCATTTATCTTCCGCTTTTTTATTCATGCAAGTAGTATTGATAGGTTACTCATGGTGGCTCTCCTGCTAGTACGTCTTGTTTGATTGCTTTCGTATCATAACTAGCATGTGTAGGAGTTTGTTGATGCCTTGCTTAGCTTGTAGCTAGTTTACCTTGTTTGCTATCCTTTATCTAGATAGCTCCTAGCCCCGTCTTTGGTTTATCTCTCTAGACTAGGTTGTTGTTTTTGTTTATTCTTAACCTAGCTCTAGTGTTCTTTGTTGATAGCCTCTAGCATATTAAGTTGTTTCTTGAGTGTTATCTTATCTCTAGTTTGCTAGAAATTGAGTGCTAGCTCTCTAGTTGGCGGTAAGATATAGAAAAGTTAAAATTAGTGAGTGCCCAATTCAACCCCCCTTTTGGTCACTTGATCCTTAGAACGATCCAGCATAGCCCTGCTCATGCTCGACCGGAATCAATGGGGATTTGGGGAAGAATAGAAGGAAGAACAGAGAGGGGAAAGCTGGATAAGTTTGTTCTCTTTGTCGTTTTTGGTCCCACCACCACCGGGTGCTGCTTATATAGCGCAGCACAACAATGTTTGTACTCAATACAACTCACACCCGATGCGGACAAACACACACATACGCTACCAGCCTCTGATGGAGTGGCCAGAGGTGTTGTTTCAAATGTCTCCCAGGTGGCTAGGGATGCAGGAAGCCCATGCCAATAAGCAAGTATACGTAGGGAGGTGGCATCTCCTTTCCTGATGAGTTTACATCCAAGGCAAGCTGCAGGGATCAAAGAAACATCATGTAACAACCCATATTTCTCGAAGTCAAAGAAATTCAATTTGATGACTAAAATTCAAAAGATTTAAGGAATCGAAGTCAAGAATTCAAATTTGAACTGAATTTAAAAAAAAATAGAGTGAGCATTCAAACATTTCAAAAGATAGTTGTAAAACAAATTAATTCTTATTCTAAAGTGATTATACAGAGTAGCAGGAATTAAAAAAAAAATTGGAAAATTTAAATCTAAAGATTCGAAGTACCAAATTAATATACTCCTTTAATCATCTACCTGAATTCCGAAATTTATAGAATAAACTTTGTTTCGAATTTGGATATTAGCCCAAAAGGAAAGTTGTTCCTCATAAAAAGTTCTTTAACCCTGCAAAATTTCAAATTCATCGAATCTCGGGAAGGTGAGATTTTGAGGCAAAAACAGAGAGCTGCTGGAGAATTTCGGGAAATCAAGAAAGAGAAGCTTCTGTGGGCCCTACCTGTCAGGCACTCTTTCTTCATCCTCCAGCTGCCTTCGGACAGCGCAGAGGCGCGCGCAGCGCGCATGCAGGCTGGCGACGCCGGCCCCGTCAGGGCGTGTGCGCCATGCCCCAGCTCCCGTGTCCGAAAACTCGGCCGGTTTCACCCTCCTCTCGCTCTCCTCGGTCATTTGCTCGCCTTCGCCCACCTCCGCCTGACCGGAACCCTCACCATGGAACACCCCAACCCAAGCGACCCGGCCCTCCTTCCTCGGCTAGGAGTGCCACCCCATCCCCAAGCTTCAACCACTCTCCTCTCCTCCTTTAGCGCACCAAGTTCCTCGGATTCGAAGTTTTCCCCAAATTTTGAGCTACGGGACAACCGGTCGTTCTTTGTTTATCCAGCATGCTCCAGCTGGTTTCCTCTCGATTCCTCTCGGCCTTAACCTTTCTATATCCGGGCGCACCTCTAGAGCCCGAGATTGAGGTGAATCGTTGGCTTTTGAGCAGGGATTTTGGGCGTCTGTTGAGGCCACCATTGAAGCCCAAACCACCTCACCGGTGCCAGCCCACTTCCGGCCATCCTCGTCGACTACAGACTCCGTGCCGGCCTTCTCCTAGGCGCTGCGAAGCTGTAGGAAAAATATCTTCGCGTTTCGTCTACCGAACCTAGCGCACGCCTCCGCTGAACGTCGCCCCTCGCCGTCCCTCGCCATCGGCCAACTTCCGGTGGGCTGCTCACCTCGGCGACCACTCCCCTGTGCTTCCCATGCCGTGGCGGTCATTTTGGGACCGGACCCAGCCGGGAAACCATCTTTGGCACAGCCGGCTGGGGAGCGCGTCGGACGCCGGCGAGCCGGCCATGGAGCATCCCTGAAGGTCGCCGGATCTGCTGTGGCTACAGCAGGATCCGATATGGCCAGGTCTGGCCACACGTGTGGCCTACCCCAGCAGGCTGCCACGTGGCCCCAGGGTGGGCTAGTTTTGTAATATTTTGGAAAATCAAATTCTAATTGCGCAGAAATTCAATAAACATTGCAAAAATCATAGAAATCACATACTAGCTTGTAAAAATATGAAACCAACTTTGTTAGACTCCTAAAATCATGAAATTTTTATTGAGCCTATTAAACACCAATATTTAATTATTTAAATAATAATTAATGGGCTGATAATTGCATTTGCATGTTTAAGTCTTAGTAAATTTTGTATGTATATTTAATTAGTGATTCTTTGCATGTTTGTTGCATACATGATTTCAGAATAGGATAAAATTGTTTTAGACCATATCACTAATAATTATTTTATAATTGAATTATTTCTAATTTCTAGTAATTAATTCATAATAATTAGAGTAGCTATCCATAATTAACTAAATTTTGTCCTAAATCATCTTTACTGAACCTTGACCCATTAAAATTGATTAATGTCCAGTAACATTGCTAAATACTATTAAATTTGTTTCTCTCATCAAATTAAGTTAATTGCTTTAGTAATTGATTAAAACGCTATACCACACAATTAAACTATGTTAGTTATGATTAATTATAATTAGGCCTTAATCCCTACAAGAGTTCTGACATCCTAAGTTTAAATTGAAGTTATTTTCTTAATATGGTTTTAAAGTAATTAACTAATTAAATTAAATAGCAACTGTAACTAATAAAAGAAAAGTGATACATGAAGCGATCAATCAAATAACTTGCCAAACTACAAATCACTGTAATTCCTCCTTATGTCATTCAAATAATGTTTATAACGTAATCCATTGCATTCGTATCATGGCATTGCATGGCATGCATTTTCATACTAGCATTTATTCTTTTGTTTAGTGATGATGCCACGTAGAGTGACTTGGGTGATGGGAAAAAGGGAGCTGTTGTGCTTGATTGTTGTGGAACACCTGCAAACTCAAGGCAAGCACCTTGCATCTTGAACCCTGTTTTGGATCAATTGTTAATATTGACTTGTTTTAGTTATGGTTATGTCTTGCATTAGGTCAGGTATTAGCGGTATATGTGGGTTAAATCCTAATTGTTGCATTATCCATTCCTTGATTATTTGCTCTACTTCATCCTTGAATGTTCTTGTCCAGGGTGAGAGTTTCTCATTTTACGATGTGTCTTGCTTAGCCATCCTTGAATTAGTGGAAGGTCACCACTGTTTCGTGAGTATAAGATATTTATATTACCTAGTTACTCATATGGTTGGGCTAAATCTGAGGATGAATAAATTGGAGACCGGACGAGGATGATGTATAGGATGAATTGGGAAAACTGAGCCTTCACGGTGGTAGCTCTGTTTGTGTCGATTAAAGACCGACCGTTGTTAATGTCGGCCTAAGCACTTTTCGTTCATACCACATGTCGAATATAATGGTAAGACAAGCTAAATATCTCATTTGCATACCAGCGTTGCCCAATGACGTCATGTCTTGAATGACATGCACGAGTGACCGCTGGGCTCCCACGAGACACGGGACCGATCCTCCCTGACATGTCGATTATGCAACCACTCGGGGATGGGTGAGAGAAAGGTTGATATGAGTGCCCTCTTGTGTAACTTTAACGGGTTACATGAGCCGGATGGTCCTCAAGTCATGTGGGTATAGTTGGACTCCCCTGCAGTATGTATACCTGCAGTGTGTATAATCGATTTGAATTGCCGCGGTCTCGGTAATGACCAAGCCTAGTGTCCATTATTGTTCGACGTAGTTAACAACTTCACCTAATTAATCACATGTGGAAAAAGAGGTGAGCTAGTATGGAGGAGAGGTATTGTGGACATGTCTCAATATTGTTGTTACTTGATATTTGGGATACTTAGGGATATGGGTTGTGTAGGTGTCCTATACCCTAAGGTTGTTTTGCTTTATGCTTGCTTAATATGTCACTTTACCTTAATCATCACTTTATGCAAATACCTATGGCCTTATCCTTGTTATTTATCCCTATGCATTATCCTTGGAGTCAGGATTAGCCCACGGGTAAGTCTTACAGAGTACCTTCGTACTCACGTTTGCCTTGTTGGAGTGTTGCAGGTACTGTTAATGATTGCCCCTTTCTAGCTTGATGGTGGTGTTTGTGGGCTGGGCACAATCATCCTTTTTGGTTTGTTTTGAAAACAAAATTTCCGTTGCTTGCATTGTCGTCAATCCTCGTTAGAACCTAAACTAAATTGGCCTTTGTTGAACTATGGTTTTAGAAAGTTTGGGAGTTGAAAGCCATGACCCTGCTACTCCCATTCATGTAAGTTTGTTATATCCTACTTTACTTATGAATTGTAATAATTTCTCCAATTGCTTTTAAAGTATGTGTATCCTTTGTGATATATTCAATATTGGTTACCCATATGCTCTTGTCCTGGACGATGTTTGGGATTCGTATCAGGGGACTGCCGGGGTTGATTTCTCGTTAGTCGAATGTTGAGCTTGCATGTCGCTTATGAAATGTGAGCTAATTTAATTAATTGAAACTCAACTTGGACGGTTTCTGACACATCAGGGGTAATCACCATAATGTTAGAGTTTACCGTTGCTGATGGAGCAATGTGGCGTTCCAGCTGAGACACGTGCACAACATCATGTATCTCCGAGGGTGCTGGCAAGTCCAACTTATATGCCATTGGACCCATCAGCTGTAAGCTCTTGTAAGGGCCAAAGATCTGAAATGCAAGTTTCTAACAACTACGAAGAGCAAGAGACATCTGCGCATGGTGTTGGATCTTAGATAAACCAGATTGCCAATCTAAAACTAGAGTTCAGAGAGGTGTTTATCAGCCTGAGACTTCATTCTCTGATGAGCCCAGAGAAGCTGAGCCTGTAGAAGTGTGGTAAATTCTTTCCAGTCTTTTAACCAATACCTCAGCTCAGGTAGAGCAAGCACTAGCATCAGAGATACTGAAATGTTGCGGTGGATGACCATACATCGAATGGAGAGAGACCCAGGGCTGACTGATAGGTAGTGTTATACCAAAACTCAGCTAAGGGAAGCCATGCAAACTATTAGAAGGAGAGGCATGAACTGCACATCGAAGATAAGTCTCCAAGCATTAATTAAGACATTATGTTTGATCATCTGTTTGTGGGTGATAGGAGGAACTTATCATAAGCTGAGTATCTAATAAATTGAATAATACTCTCCATAAAGTACTAGTGAAAATACGATCTCTATCTGAAATAATGGTATCAGGCAACCCATGCAACTGGTAGACAGTTCTGAAATAAATTTTGCTACTTGTATGGCAGTAAAAGAATGAGCTAGAGGAAGAAAATGAGCATATTTTGAGAACTTATCAATAACCACCAGAATAGCATTATGATTGTTAGAGCGAGGGAGGCCTTCAATGAAATCCATACTCACCACAAACCAGGCTTGCTTGGGCACAGGTTAATCCAAACAATTTAACATGATCTACTTTAGCCTGTCGTTAGATGGTGCAACTTTGAACAAAGTTTATAATTGAATCCTTGAGTCATGGCCAAGCAAATTGGGCTTTAACTTATGATAGGTACCCTTTATACCAGAAAGTCCTCCAATGCCATTAGAGTTCAAAGCTTGCAACACATGCTGTTGGGTCAAGTAGTAGGGCCATTTGCGTAAGTGACCCTAGTTGAGAAGCTAATTGTACGTTTGGCCTTGTTTTTTAGGGTTTGCACATTTGACCCTAGTTTTTTAAAACGAACAATGAGATTGACCCTACTCCGTTATCTCCTCTTAACGATGTTAAGTTTTATGTAAAAAAGATATATTTGCCCTTCTACTATTGATCCTATTCTTCATTTGTTTTGCATAATTGATCTGTTTTGTAGAAAAAATAATCTAATAGCATATAGAAAAATTCAGCAATAATTAAATATATTTTGAATGTAATTTAAGTAAAAATTTGAATGTTTTGACAACATTTCGAATATACTTTATTTTTTAAAATTTCAACAGCAAGGGTAGTTCTGTCCTTTTACCACGGTCTTCATTATCTATTGATTTTTTCTATTTTTTAAAATCATTAAAAAATCTTGTTGCTAATGGTGTTATAAATCAGGGCCAAACGGCAGCTTCACTTTGAAAATTCAAGGTCAAATGCGCAATCCCTAAAAACTAGGGCCAAATATACAATTAGCTTGTTAACTTGGTCACTGATGCAATTGTCCCTAAGTATTATGACCAACCCTTATTCTCCATTTATACTTAATAACACCCTATTGAAGAGTAAAACCTACCGGAGGAGTTCCTGGTAAACTTAAAGCAATCATCAATTTCTTATCTTCCTCATGATCATTGTACCCAGCCATTAAGTTTTCCATCCAAGCAGGCACACAAGTAGAAATGGCCTGAAATATGTTCACATCGGGATAAAGCATCTGCAGCACTATTGGAGCTCCCCTTTTTATACTAGATAACATATTGTAACCCTATGAGCTTCACAAAAGTTTTGTGCTGAATACCACTAGTAAGTCGCTGCTCCCCAAGGTGCATGAGGCTTCTTTGATCAGTGCGGATGATGAATTCTCTGTGTTGCAAATTCATCATCCACGCTGGCAACAATATTGCTAGATACTCTCATAGGTGTACCTCCCTTGGTTTGTGTGGTTTAACCGGTGACTCAGTATCCAACTGGATGACCTTCTTGCACGAGAACTGCTCCAATACCTAGATTGCAAGCATCTGTTTCCAGGAAAAATTGCTTTAAAAAATCAGGGAGAACCAATACTGGTGCAGAGATTAGAACTTTCTTAAGACAGTCAAAAGCTGCTTGCAACTCCACAATCCACAAAAGGGGAACTCCTTGCCTCGACAAATGAGTCAGTGGTTTACTAATCACTCCATAATGATGAATGAATCTTTTGAAGTACCCAGAGAGCCTGAGAAAATCACAGAGTTCTTTAACAATTTTCGATGTGGGCTATAACTGAATTGCCTAAACTTTGGCTGGGTCTGTAGCAACCCCCTGCTGAGAGATAACGTGGCCAAGGTATTCTAAAGACTACTAAGCAAAGGAACATTTGCTCTATTTAATGAAGAAAAGATGATGTTGAAATATTGCCATCAGTGCCTCTAAGTGTGTCACATGCTCATCTAATGGGGAACTATATACTATAATATCGTCCATGAACACCAAAAAACACTTGCGAAGGAGAGGTGCAAATATAGTATTCATGACATTCTGAAACGTGGCAGGGGCGTTGGTAAGGCCAAATGGCATGACTATAAATTCATAGAGCCTTTGATGAGTTCAGAAGGCTGTCTTGAACTCTTCCCCTGCTGCCATTCTAATTTGATGATATCCAAAACATAAGTCAATTTTTGTGAACCACTGAGCTCCTGCCAATTCATACAACAGTTCTTCCACAACGGGCAATGGTTTTTATACTTAGTGAGAGAACTCAGCATTATGTAATCCACGCAAAAGCACCTGGAGCCATCTTTTTTTTAACTAAGAGAACAGAAGAAGCATAGGGGCTGTTACTTGGTTAAATGACCCCCTTAGTAAGCATTTCCTGAACTTGTTTCTCGATCTCTATTTTTTATTATGGTGAATATTGATAGGGTTTGACACTCACTGGTTGTTCTCCTTCAATTAAGGGAATTTTATGATCATGGGTACGTCTGGATGGAAGAGTCTGAGGCTCAGCCAAAAACGATGGGTACTTATCAAGAACTTCTTGAATGGATGGAGGTACTTATGCCTCTATAATAGAGCAAATAGGAGCAGCACAAGTAGAAGCTAACTGTGAAGCAATGTGTGTAAGTCAATGCAGTGAGCAATGGCATTTTTCTTAGTAAACTTTGAAGTCCTTTACTAGAGAGGAAGGCACTCAGTGACCCCTTGAAGAGTGATCTTAGTTCCCTTATATCTAAACCTCATAATTTTCATGTTCCAATCCATCGACATAGGTCCTTGAGCTTCCAACCAATCTGCTCCTAGTATCATCTCATAGCCTTCTAAAGCCAAGACTTTAGTATCCTGTTGGAATGTGTGCCCTTGACACCACCATGTCAGGTTCTTGATCATAGTTTCACACTACATAATGCCTCCATCAATGCCTTGTAATGAGAGATAGGAATGGAAGTTGTAAAGAGTTGCAACTTAGGAACCAAGCTATTATTCACAAATGTTGTTGCACGACTCGAGTCCACTAGAATCAGCATTTGTGGCTTCCCAATCATTCCTTGAAGACAAATTGTAGGTTTACTGGCTTTGAGCTGCTTAGAGTGTGAAGTGTCATCAGAATCAGAATCCTCTTCAGTCTACTGGGAATCTGTTAACTGCGTAACTGCCAGGATATCTTCAACAACATGCAATGATACTTGAGCTGGACATATATGACCTCTGCCCCATTTTTCTCCACACTTAAAACACAATCTCTTGAATTTTCGTTATACCAACAGTGTGCCTAGCCTCAGCTTTGACTGAGGCGCTTTCAGATTTCTGATGATCTTTACTTTTTTTCAGTTGTTGGTCTAGATAGCCATGTGGAACGAATGGAATAGGGTTCACGCTTCGGATGGCTTTTTTGCTTGTTCCTTTCATGTTCTTCTTCATGCAACAAGGACAAAGCACTCATATTATCCATGTCGCAAGGATGGTGTAAAGAGATAGCAAAGAGAATGTCATCACGGAGCCCTTCCATTGTGTAACGGAATTTAGTGGCGCAGTTCATCAAAGCGTTCTATGTATTCTGCAACATAACTAGTCTGACGAATTTGACTCATAAACAACCAGTGCTAGTCCTTACAACACCGAGCAAACACCAGTTGCCATAGATCCTCCCATCTCTCAATTCTTTCATTAACTTCTACTGTTTCCAGCCAGAGTCATCTTCTTTATTAAATTCATAGGGGCAAACCTAGTTTTCAGAGATTCTGGGACCCCAAAAATAATAAAGTAATTCTCACACTTGCGAAACCAAATTTTGGTTTGTCACCCATGAACTTGGGGTTTGAGTTTAGGGAGGTTCCTAAGGATGGAGCTGACTGATGCAACAGTGGAATTTGGTTCGAATTACTTGCCAAACAGAGGATCGGTGTGAAACTTTGGAGTAGTGGGAGCGGAGTGAGATATACCCACATTCGGAGGACGCTAAGGAATACCCAATATTCCATCAACATTCCCCCCGTTCCTAGTGTCAATGTGGAGGCTTCAAGCCAAATTTAGCACATCCGCACACTTTTCCTACGTTGGTGGTTACTTCCCTCCAGCTGCCTTGCTCGTCGAGGTGGGAAAGGTGCGGCCAAAAGTTGAGTCGTTGAAGGTGCTGGCAGAGTCGATTTCCTCTCCAACTCAGCAATCCGCTACAAATTTTCCTGGGTTGCTCCCTTCACACTTGCATCACCTCTTTGATCTTCGATAAGGTAGATTGCTGGCTTGCCGCGTCGTTGATCAATTGCTTCAGTAGCATCTCGATTCCTGAGTTGGTCTGCTCAACTTTCTCCATTGCTTCCGCCATTTTTCTCTTGAACTCAGTGAGATGTTTCTTCTTGGCCGTCAGATCGTAGGGTGGTGATAGCTCTAGTACCAATTGTTACGTTCCAACATAGCCCTGCTCATGCTCGACCGAAATCGAGGGGGATTTGGGGAAGAATATATATAGGGGAAAGCTGGATAAGTTTGTTCTATTTGCCATTGTTGGTTTCACCACCACCTGGTGCTGCTTATATAGTGCACCACAACAATGTTTGTACTCGATCGATACAACTCACAGCCAATGCGGACACAACACAGACGCTACTAGCCTCTGATGGAGTGGCCCAGGGCATGACACTATAACATCCCGGCTAAGATATGAGTCCTCATCAACTTATGGGCCCATACGGAGGGACAACGAGTCTTGGGAGAATGCTGAGGGGTTCCTGCCTCATAGGTTCATGCACAATACTACCTTCGACTATACCGGCCATGATTTTCGGTTCATACCTTTCAGCACTGGGAGGAGGGGATGTCCAGGCATCGCATTCGCGACATTGCTCGTAGAGCTCACTCTGCTAATTTGCTGTACCACTTTCAGTGAGAGTTGCCGGAGGACCAGGACGTCGAGTCATTTGAAGTTGTGGAGTCCATTGGCATGGCACCTGGCCTTAGTTTGACTTAACCCTTGTCCCAAAACCCATGCACGGATGAACCTTTTGGGCTATGCGGGGTACCATTGTAAGAAATACAAGGTGGTGTTTGCATATGCTTATGCTCATGTAGCCTCTTATAGTAGATTCTCTGCATTTTAACTCATGTGCTCTAAGATGATAAAGTATGTATTTATTTTTGAATATGTGAACATGCAATATTACTATTTGAAGATACATGTATAATATCGATTATTGTGAAGTATATAGTACACGTGCATACTCATTTTGACAGATCAAAGATGTTCAAATTTTAAGATCAATACATGGACAAAACATATAAGATATAGGGTGTACTCGTCCAGATATTGATAATTTGAAAGACAGCCCTGAATATCCTATTTTTGACTGTGCTAATGTAATAGTTATTCTAACTCCGTTGCTTATAGTCAGGTGTTAGATGGCATTTTTTCACCTGAAACAAAATGTATAATAATGTATTCTAGTGGTGGGATGAAATTAAAGTGAGGAGGTCGATGCAGCTTATACACAGGCATATATAAGAGCCTCAATGGTTTCCATTTAAAAATCTTTGATCTGTACAGCATAAATGGATAAGTCATATGAATCCTACCTCACAATTGTATGTACCAAATCCTTGCACCAACATGTGAAGGCTGCCTTCACCTCCGCTCTAAAAAGTGTCACCATGGATGGCATCAATATGACACATCATTGGTTGATGGTTTGAGAGTTCATTTTATGTGTTTTTTGCTTGTGCTCGTACCAGTAGTTGGAGATCTAATTCTCTTGAGGTAGCCACCAAGGTGATTGTATCGAAGAAGCATGTGTTAGTAGCTTAGTGATATGATGACATATGTAAATGTTGCTAACCAGAGACACGAAAATCCCCTCATATATGGTGCCCCAGGGCAGCCCTAGCCGGTCAAGGGTGTACAAATGCAAACCCAATGACTGTTGCAAAATCATTATCTATTATTATATATATGTCACATACGTGTACCAGATTTCAACGGAAGACATCATAAATGTGCATTTGGGATGCTATCCTAACATAATGAACTAGTACATGAACTCCAATTTCGTTATTTATAGTTTTATATATTTTATAATTGTAATTCCTCTGTAAATCTAATTTGAAATCCTCTGTCCGTCACAGAAAGGTGGACGCACATATTGACCATCCGTGCACTTTGTTTGCTCCCTCCTCGGCCAAGGATCATTGATCTAATAAACACAAACTTTCTGTTATACAATAAATGACTCTTGCTCTGTGTGTATATGAAGTTTTTTATTTTATATATATTTATTTATTGCTGTGGGGTATTCGTATATTTGTCTTTATCCTCTCTCTACATATCTATGTACAACCTAAAGGATAAGACATTAATTTTGTTTCTGTGCTTATATCCAGCTCTCTGTGCACTGTTATGAATATTAGTTCAATTGTGCTCACATTTATATCTATTTTGTCATGTGTTACGTCGAAATCGGGTCCGGACCAACGCACCGCTCTCACGTCTGTGTGCGAGAACGTCGACATTTCTTCAAGGCCGGGTTTGGAGGAGCACCTAAACAATCTCACCTCGAGAGAGACTCCGTCGAAGGAGAATCGTGTTAGAGATGATTCGAGCTCGGTCAGGTCAGCCGGATCAGCTTTAAACGTCGCCAAGACGAAGAAAAAACAACATAAAGATCGAGTAAAGGGATTAAAGTTTGAAGAAGAATGAAATGTAAAGGCAAATCACTACCCCAAAAAGGGTCAGTAGAGACAGCTATTTTTTCTCATTAGCTATGAAGATCACAGCCGTCTCTAAATTTGCGTCACTGATATAAAGTCATTAAAGACAAATAAATAGTCGTCACTGATATAACTTATTTGTGACACGAATTCAAAAGCCCGTCACTGATATGGATCATTAGTGACGTGAATTTGAAAAAACCCGTCTTTGATGTGGCTCATTAGTGACATGGATTTAAAAGCACATCACTAATGTTAACTCATTACAGATGTGCATTCAAAAACTCATCTCTAATGCGAACTCATTAGCGACACGAATTCAAAACTAACTCATTAGTGACGCAGAATTAAAAACCGTCTCTGATGTGAACTAATTAGTGACACGGATTTAAAAACCCATCAAATTCGCTAATACTATATGTAAGAATTAAAAAAATAAATAATTCACCCAACAAATGTCTTTTTTCTCTTTAATACATGCTTTGGGATAAATATACAATCACATGAATAAAATTATAGAATAATATGTATTAATCAAACATCACATATTATACGTACAAAAGGGCCCATGGACATCTAAATGGGCAGCACTGATGGAAAGAAAAACAAAAAAAAAATGTTCCACCAAAGGCAACCTACGATTGTGCTCTAGCAGCATATCAACACAACATCTTGACATCTCAACTCTCAACTTGTGGCATCTTACAAGTCTCTGGTCTGATGACAAAGCTTGCCCAAGCCCACATTGACCGACTTGATCATTCTAGTTCTAGTGTTCCCTTTTTTTCTTGTACTCCTACAGTGATTCACATTGCTAGTCAGAACAGGGTCAGCAAAAAAAATATACTGATACTCAATAACCTCACGACCAAATTTGAGTCCAGCGAACAAAGCGCATACCAACAGAACACTGGAAGAGCTTATGCTCACCTGGTTAAAAGAGATGCTTGTGATGTAGATTCTTCAGCAACAGTACTGTCAGTATAGTTCCCAGGACCAGGGTCCAGGAAGCCCTTTGAAAACAAAGAGTAGCAGCAGTCAATATATATAAGCTAGCTACTTATCAAACTTGTTTGTATTGTGCAGGTACACGCAAAGAAAGGCAAATAAGTGTTAATAGAGTAAATAGGCTAGAGCAAAAACAGAACAGTACAGACCATTGCAGTTCAAGTTGGCACCATACAGATCCTGGTCAGCATTTCAAAAATGCACGAATTAGTGAAAAAAAAATAAAGGGCTTGGAAGCTAACAAACTGGCTGCTTTCAAGTTGGCAGTAGCCAAAACGCAGAACAGTACAGACTATTGCATAGTGATAAATTTATTTTCCTACTATGCTACATGTATAGCTGAGACATTGCTCACTGATAAATTGGCATGAAGATCGAATATAGAAAACTGTTTTAGAACTAGGATTCAGATTTGCTTACCTTAGCGATTTCATCTGGTTTTAAAGCTCCCTGAATGTCTTAAAGATTGATAACCTGAAAAGCTTAACTACAGGATACCACTAATGTGCAAAAAAAAAAAAAAAAAAAAATGCAAAACGAAGCTATCTCGGCGCTGATACCCTCCCTGGCCAGTATATCCACAACCTGGAAAATGACCATACATGAGAATCTAACCAGAATGATGAACTGGAGTAATTTTCTATGCTATTACAGTGACAAATCCAGCAACTGAATATAAAAGGGAGGGTTTATTTTATAGAGATAGGTCTTTGCTCAAAACTTACTGGTGACTAGAGACAAGCTTCGAGTAAAGAAAATGCAAAAAGAAAGAAAATGGAAAGCATTGTCCATCTACCAGAAGTAAGGTACGCAAAGTACCTAAGAATGCATAACATTCTAAGTTCCTAATATGCTAAGATATCTATCATTCTCATAACTGAAGAGCATATCTGACCATCTTGGAGAATCCATTCATTGTACGTATTTGCCCAGTAGCTCTATCAGCACAAAAAAGAAACAAAATTAATCCAGGCAATCAATAAAGAATATTTACATGTTACAGCAACATCTGTATAAGAAATAGTTCAAAGCCCGGTGAGAAAATAAACAAAATATATTATAAGCAGAGATTATTTAACTTACTAATCAAACATCAGATGTAGCTAAACTAATTCAAAACTAAGGAAAGCTCCACACGCAACATCAGATGTAGCTTGTGATCCTTAGCAACAAAATAAAAAAAAATTGCGTCCCTTGCACAGTAGCGAGAAGACCAATAGGATCTGAATCATACAACGCACTATCAACACAGGGGCTAATTAATCAGCCAGAGATTATACAAATCAAAACAGTTCAATATCTCATCACAGAATCTAACAGTAGGAAACAAGGAGGGTCGTCTGCCCCTTAAGCTCGCCGCTAGATCCATCCGCTGCACTGAATGAGAGAGAGAGAGAGAGAGAGGTGAGTATAAAACATGGAGGAAAGCCGGGGAGGCAGTGCTTAGGTCCAGGGACGTGCACTTCATCTACCACTGCAACGATAGCACCAGAACTACAGCGGGGGGCGGGGGGCCAAGCACGCGACGCACCTGTGGAAGTCCTCGTGATGAGGAGCGACGGGGAGTGCAGGGAGGAGGCGATGGCCCTGCATATCGACGGCGCAACAGCGTAGTTGGCCCCGACCAGAAGACACCTTCGCCTGCCCTACGCCGACCAGCTCTCGACCCGGCTGCCCCTTGACTCGGTGTGGTGGCGATGAAAGGTGGAGGCGGCGCTGTCGCTTGGGCAGGGGCGACGCGTAGGCTAGGTGGCGCGGGGACACGGTGAGTGGCGGCCGGCTCTCTATCGATCCGGAGGTGAGGGGGAGGGGGCGGTGCTGGGCTGGGATTGCTAGGGTTGGGACCGGGAAGGGAGGATGGGTGAAGTGCGCGGGACGGGGATGTCGATCTCTAATTTTAAGTTGCAGTTAGAAGAGATTATATTACCAAATGAGCTGATAAATACTTGTCTTTTATGCATCTACATCAGCGACGGCTAATAAATACATATCCTAAATGTACTCATATTAACATACGTTAAATTCACATTTTTGATCTATCTACATCAGCGACAGCTATTCAAAGCATATCTTTGATATACTCACATAAGTGACGAATGCTAAATGCACGTCTCTGATGTACCCACACTAACGACAGCTGCTAAATACATATCTCTGATATATCTACATCAGAGACCGCTGTTTAATGCACGTCTCTGATTTAACTATATCAGCGACGTCTCTTAAATGCGACGGCTCTTAAATGCACGTCTCTAATGTACTCACATTAGTGACGACTGCCAAATACACGTCTCTGATATATCCACATCAGTGACAGCTATAGGATCTTTAATATATCATTAGTGATAGTTTTTTATATGATGTCACTAATAATAGTGTCTCTTTTGTATCAATTTGTGGTAGTGAATTGTTTTTATCGATTGAAATGATCTTCAATCGACTATGTGCCTCTGTCTTATACAGAAGGGATGGTCTTATCTCGCAAGACAACAAATCCTACAAGTTAGAGAAGAAATTACAATCAATCAGCTGAAAACTTTTCTAAATCAACATTACCGTAGTCTCCGGTAAAGTGCTGGACATTTCAGTGACCGGAGTCTCCAGTAAAGTACTGAATGTTCTGTCATGTAATTCTCCGAACTCGACAGGGCTCACCGGACACTCGGCAATGTGTCGGACACTTCGGTGAGCTGAGTGCCCGAACCCGAGAGGGTTTACCGGACACTCTGGTGGGCTAAATGTTCGAACTCAAGAGAGCTTACCGAACACTCCGACAACGTGCCAGACACTCCGATGGGCTGAGTGTCCGAACCCGAGAGGGCTCGCTGGACACTTCAGCAACGTGCCTGATACTCCAATGGCCCTGTGATTTTTGGGTGTCAACATATGCCCCCCCTGTTTTTTATGAAGTTTCTACACCATAAAATATTTAAGCACCCAAAAACCTCTACGGGCGATGGTTTTCTTGACTCATTAGCTATTGTATTTAATTTTGGCAACGATGTAACGATATTCTATACATCAGCAACTTTTCTCTTACGCTTATTGCCATACACTTGGATGATACTTTTTCAAGTATTATCCGTTAAAGGCCCTAGATAGTGATTCTTCGCGAACATCTTCCAACATGTATGCATTTTTTACGATGACTTTTACTATTTAGTATGGCCCTTCCCAACTAGAAGACTATTTTTCGAACTTGTTGCTTCTTGAGCCTACGGGTAAAATAGTTTTCTAAATCAATTCGTCCACCTGAAAAGTTTTGACTTCCACCTTCTTATTGTAGGCTCTAGCTACGTTAACCTTATCTCTCTCAATTTCTTTCAAGGCATTTAAATGCTTATCGGTGATTTCATCGATATTATCTAGCATTAGAGTTCTATACTCATCGGTGGGATTTTATTTTGTTTGGCTAACCTTAGAGCTCTTAGATTTACCTCAACCGGTAAAACGGCCTCTTGTCCATGCATAAGTTCATAGGGCGTTATCTTAGTTGCCCCATGCCTAGATATCCGATGAGCCCACAATGCTTCTGATAATACTTCATGCCATCTCTTGAGACGGTCTTCTATCTTTTTTTAATAAGTTTAATCAACGTTTTGTTATTAGACTCAACCTGACCATTAGTCTGAGCATAATATGAAGATGAATTGAGTATCTTAATTTCGTAAGATTCGGCAAACTTTTTAACATTACCGGATGTAAAAGAAGTACCTTGGTCGGTAGTTAAAGTTTGAGGTACACTGAATCTATGAATAATATGCTCGGTAAGAAACTCAATTACCTCTTTGTGTGTCATGTTCTTGAGAGCCACCGCTTCGGTCTATTTGGTGAAGTCCGTCGCAATCAATATGAAACGATGTCCCTTCGAAGACTGAAAGACGTATTTTCCTTATGAAGTCCAATCCCCATCCTCGAAATGGCCAGAGTTTTATAATGGGGTTCATCATGACTGCGGATGCCAATTGAATGTTTTCAAATTTTTGGCATTCTTCGCATCCTTTATAGTATCGATAACAATTGGCAATCATGGTTGGCCAATAGATTCCGGCCCTCCTCAACAACTATTTCATTTTTCTAACCAATTGATGCGTACCACAAATGCCCTCATAAACTCCCCCATAGCTACTCTAGTCTCATCATCACCCAAATATTTCAAAAGAAAATCATCCCCCATTCGGCGATATAAGTCACCATCGATCAAAGTATACTTAATAGCCACATGTCGAACCTTCTTATCTACACTTTGGGTTGGGCGTATGAAATTATGGATGACTTCCAATCAAACGATTCCGTACTATCACGGTTTAACGTGTTAGTGTCCGAACGGTCTAATTCCAACACCTCAAGCATCGGTTTCTTATTGACTGAAAATCTACCTTTACAAACATTGTAACCCGATACTTGTTGAGCCAACTCATTGACCTCACTGTTTTCTAACCTAGGCACATAATGTATGTTGAATTCATCCATTCTTCTAATGACGTCTAGGCATTTATCTAAGATAGCATTCAATGGTCTGTCTAAGCATTAAAAATTTTCAGAAATTTGTTGCACTACTAAAAACGGATCACCGAAAGGCTCTACATGCTTAACCCCTATGCACTCCAACATCTTTAAACCGAACAACAATGCTTCATATTCGGCGTGATTATTAGTTCAATTATACTCTAATCGGTTTGAGAATTCAAAGTATGCATCATGAGGACATACTAAAACCATACCAACACTTTAACCCTCTTTACAAACCGATCCATCAAAATATAATTTCCAAGAGGTAAAAGTAACATAAGCAACATTTAGATCATGTTCTAGATCAATCCGATGTTCAACAATAAAATTAGCAACAATTTGATCTTTCATGGATATCAACGATTTGTAAGCCAAATCATATTCAATCAATGCATAAGCCCATTTATCAAACCTACCACTAGAAATTGTCCTATGCAACATATGTTTAATAACATCGGTTTGACAAGCAACCACACAAGCACTAGATATCAAATAATGTCTCAACTTGGTGCAAGCATGATACAAGGAAAAACATAATTTTTCGATGAGAGTATACCTTATTTCAGCATCCACCAACCGTCGGCTCACATAGCTGATCACGTACTCCTTTTCTTCGACTTCTTGTGTCAAAACCGCACCAACCACATCATCTTCCGCCGCTACGTAAATACGGAATGGGACTCCTCTCTTAGG
The DNA here is from genome assembly GCA_001602275.1 of Zoysia japonica. Classification (NCBI taxonomy): domain Eukaryota; kingdom Viridiplantae; phylum Streptophyta; class Magnoliopsida; order Poales; family Poaceae; genus Zoysia; species Zoysia japonica. The sequence continues at coordinate 6,443,374 of BCLF01000001.1, read as the reverse complement.
CGCCCTAAGCACTAGTGGCGAAGACAAGTACACTTTGATCTTCTCAAAAACTTCTCGTTGTTTTGCCCCCAAGTAAATTCGGCTTCATTCTTTAGCCAAAGAATAGGCGTAAATGCATTAATCTTTTTCGACAAGTTGAAAATGAATCGCCTTAAATAATTCACTTTTTCTAAGAATCTTTGCAACTCTCTGTTACATGTAGGCGCTTGCACGTTCCTAATTGCTTCTATCTTCTTAGAATCTTCCTCTATACCCTTTTAATAAATTATAAAGCCTAAAAACTTTTCTGTCGATACACCAAAAGCACATTTGAGCAGCTTCATTTTCAAACCGAAACGACGCATTCGGTCCAAGACAAGTTACAAATCGGCCAAGTGAGAATCTAAAGCAGCCGATTTGATCACCACATCATCTATGTAAACTTACATGATAACACCAAGTAAATCATGAAAGATAAAGTTCATGGCTCTCTTGATATGTGGCAATCGCATTCTTTAATCCAAAAGTCATGACAACCCACTCAAACAATCCTACAAAACCGGGACATCTAAAAGCAGTTTTAGACATATCCTCTTCGGCCATGAAGATTTGGTTATATCCAGCATTACCATCAAGAAAGCTAATAACTCGACGGCCGAAAGCATCATTAATTAACATATCGGTTATGAGCATAGGATATTCATCTTTAGGAGTGACTCTATTTAAATTTCTAAAATAATGCAAACTCTAATCTTACCGGTGTTCTTCTTTTCCACCGGCACGATGTTGGATATCCACTACGCATACCTGCAAAGTCTTATGAATTTCGCTTGAAGTAATCGGTTAATTTCTTCTTTAATCCGATCATGCATATTCAGGTTAAACCTCCTTATCAATTGCTTAACAGGTCTAAAACTAGATTTTATCGGAAGCCAATGTTCAACTAACTCTCGGCTCAACCCAAGCATTTTATTATAAAACCATGCAAAACAGTTCACATATTCTTTTAGTAAACTGATTAACTTCACCTTATAATCGGCTTTCAGATTTTTGTTTATATAAGTTGGCCTCACATTATCATCGCTGCCAAAGTTCACCTCCTCAAGAGGATCGATCGATGTGAATCCTTGTCCTAACTTATTCATATCTTCTATTTTCTTGATAGCTTTGCACATATCGTTCGTATTGGACCGATAGTGTTTCACTCTCTTTTGCAGCCAATCAAGATTAGAATCCATTAAATCACATTATATGGTTGAGCCGATTCTCGATTCTTCATCGGCTTTACATGGACAACGGTACAAAACCATCTTTAGTGATGCTAAAAAAATCATAATCAATCAAGTCTAACCCGGTCAAGCATTTGACGGCATCATGCGACAAAGAAGATGATTCAGCCATAGCAACACAAGGCGATGCATCCGCATGAACCACCTCTACATCATCACCAATCTATTGTATCAAGAATTGGTGTAAGGTAGAAGGAACATATCTATTGGCATGAATCTAATCACGCCCTAAGATCAAGCTATAACAACCACGCACATCGACAACAAAGAAAGCGGTAGCCATGGTCTTGCTTTCAACGGTGAGTTCCATAAAAGTGACCCCCTTAGCCTCGATAGGGTCTCCTCCTTCCACACCGTTCAAAGTCATGTTGGTCTAGATGAGCTCGTCATCGGCCTTACCTAGCTTCTTAAACAAAGAATACGGCATTAGATTAACAATAGCACCGCCGTCCACAAGGATGCGAGAAATCAGTGAACCATTAATATGACCTCTCACATAGAGGGGTTTCAAATGGTTCTTCGATTTCTCGGGCTTTTCGAATATAGAACTTTTCATTCCAAAGTCGAATTGTGCCATTACTTCTTCTTTCTCTATAAGTGAGTAATCGGAAAGAGATAAGCAAATGGTGTTAATGTCTCTACCTTCTCAGGGCAGTGTAGGCTCGTAATTTAAGAGGTCGTTGTCGTCGAACTCAGACATATCGACGTTTTCTGTGGGCGAGGGCGCTGTGGAGTCCTCTCCTAAGATGGCGTCGGCCAAACCAAGTGGCTTTGGAGTAGCCTTCGCTTCCTCCGTCACCGGTGGAGCAGGGGCCTTGGGCTCCTTAGCTCTCCACTGCTTACCTTGAGGGACCATTGTCTTGATCTTATTGAAGACCTCATCCTTTTTTCTCCGCCTCCTCTTCTCGCATCTTCCAGGGACGCAGCCTTTGGAGCTTTCTATTTTGAGTGTGGGTCAAGCCAGGCGGACACCGCCTCGGTTGCATGTACTTGAAGGAGCTCTTGCTGCTGCTAGCTTTATGGTCATGGGAAGCCTTTTCGATCGAATTATCTAAAGTGATCGGCCCCGTGAAGACTTCTTCCATTTTAACATTGGTTGCGCCGATTTTCACGACACCTTTGGATGCACTTTCTTGATGAAAAACGGTGGTGGGAGCAGGTTCATTACCTTGCTTCGGACGCCGCTCTTGCTTAGGCGCGATGGTGGAACTCCCTCCCTGAACCTTGGTCAGTCGAGAATCCGTTCGATCTGAGATAGGGTTGGAGAGCCTTGCGAAGACATCCCCTCTCGGTCCGTTCCACCCCGGATGAAATTGAGGGTATGGCATCGATGGAACGGGCCTTGGTGGCATAGGCATCGGTGGCACGGGCATCCACGGTCTAATGTATGGATGCCATACCAGGAACAGTGGGCAAGGCATAGGATGGAACCATGGCGGCGGCACTCCGAAGCCATATGGAGGAAAAGGAGGAGGAGGCCCGTGCACATTCACGATTGGCCTCATCTCCTTTCTAGGTGGGTTGCCTCCTCTAGGCAGTGATCTTGATCGCTTCATAGACCGATTGTTCGAATCGGTCTTTTGATTCTTGTACTTAGCCATGAGCTGGTCGAAGGCGCTTTTAGGCCCCATCTTCCGATCCGTGGCTTTACCTTGATTCACCTTCCATTTGCCCACTTCAGGATTCTTCTGTTTTATCATCTTGAGCTGTGAAACTTGCCTCTCAGGTCTAGAGCTTTGGATGGTGACTTTTAAAGACTCTTGACCATCGAAGGACTTCTCAAGCATCACCTTCCTAGAGGCACTCTTCTCACTTGGAGAAATCGGTATCTCATCTCCGATGATCACGTTCTTCCCTTTGGTTGTATCTGCTTGATGAGGCCGAATCAACACTTTGGGGTTGAGCTCTAGAGTGTTGACGGGGAAAGGGTGTTTGTTGATCTACATCTCCTTAAGACTCAATCGTCCCTCATTAAGGGCTGATTGGACCTGTCGACGAAAACCATTGCAATCATTAGTAGCATGAGAATAAGAGTTATGCCATTTACAATATGCCCTACGCTTAATCTCATTCACCGAAGGTAAAGTATATGCGATCTTAATGTATTCACCTTTGTGCAGCTCATCAAATATTCTATTACATTTGGCTACATCAACGGTGTCACATCTTTCAGATTTTTATGAACCGGTTTGAGCGAATCAAAAGCAAATGGTTTGGCCTTAGAGGGCCAAACGAACTCGGCAGCCAAGATGTCATTAGAATCATCATCGGAGCTATCCTAATCAAATTCTACGATGTGCATGCTACGACGGGTCTTGTAGTCATATTTTATTTCTTTGCTTTGGCTTTCTTGAGCCGAATCCCTTTGTTAGAGGTGGGTGCGTGTAAAAAAATCATATCTCTCTAACTTTTCTCTAAGATGCGACCATAAACCACTAAAATCTAAGTCGGCTAAGTTTTTTTAGAAATCATTAGATTAAAGCATCTGTTCTTAATATCTCTAAATTGCCGAAGATAGTCAATGACGGGTTCCTCTTTCCCTTGCTAAACCGATGTCAGGTGTGACAACTTCACTTCGTTGTCCCCGAAATAAAAGTGGTCATAAAATTTACGCTCTAACGACTCCCATGTGACAATGGAGCTCGGAGACAATGATGAAAACCAAGAGAAAGCGGTTTCGATTAGTGATAAAGAAAATAACCGTACTTTCAAAGCTTCACCAAAACCCGCTTCTCCTAGTTGCGCCACGTATTGACTAACGTGTTCCCAAGTGGTTTTGCTATCTTCGCCATTGAATTTGACGAAGTCGGGAACACGCCATCCAACGGGATATAGGACCGAATTAAAATACGCGGAGTATCACTTTTGATAAATTCGGTCTCTCCCCTTAAGGTCTATCCCTAGCGTTTCGCAAAATTATTTGTTTAAGTCCTCTTTAATGTGCGCCATACACTCCTCTATGTTGGCAATGGGTGGCCTAGTGGATGCAACCAGTGGTGAAGGGTGTAGGCTTGTTTTTATGGCACTAAACGGAGCCATGAGGGATACCCGTACCGCTCGGTGGAATAGGTGGCGTGCTATATGCAACGGTATGGTAAGGAGGAACAAACGTAGCTAATTCATTCAATCGGCTTGTAGCCAGATTGGGAATGCTAGCAACTAGCTTTATGCTAGCGAGAGACACTACCAAAGCATTAGTTTGCACGTGGTAGGGAAAGCTAGATTGTCCACTAAATGAGTTCAACGACATGCCATACGGAGGTCGTTCTACACTTGACGTAGTAGGCACCGATACACTAGTAGTAGGACCTACATGCGCAACGTGAGACGATGATGCAATACTAACATTTTTAGACTTAGACAAATTTTCTTGGATCATATATTGCATATCATTTGTTAAGACCATTTTCATATCGGCAAAGTAATACGAAAGGTCCTCAAAAGTATCAGGAGAGTGTGAAGATGTCATTACATTGGTGGCATCCATGGTCGTGTCGTCGTTGATGGCCGAAATAATGGGCTCCTTTACTTGTGAGAACACGTCTTGGCGGTCCGTTTTGAAACACGCCAAGTACTCCTGTAGCTCTCTCTCCTCACACGCCTTGCGTGCCTCTTCGGAGGCCCTCTGGTGTTTAAGAATGCCTTGCGAGCCTCCTCGGGCAACTCCTCCAAGGATGGCATGACGATATTCACCGTGGAGATCTCAGAGGTCATGGTGGAAATGACAATTCGGTTTGTGCAACCGAAATCACTCGTCCCCAGCGGAGTCGTCAAAAAGTGTGTTGACGCCAAAATCGGGTTTGAGCCAACGCACCGCTCGCACGTCTGTGTGTGGGAACGCCGACGTTTCTTCAACGTCAGATTTGGGGCAGTACCTAGACAATCCCGCCTCGGGAGGGACTCCGTCGGAGGAGGATCGTCTTAAGGATGATCCAGGCTCCGTCATGCGAGTCGGATCGCCTTCAAACGTCGCCAAGATGAAGGAAGAACAACACGAAGATCGAATAAAGAAATTAGGGTTCGAAGAAGAATGAAATGTAAAGGCAAATTGTTTTGATCGATTGGGATGATCCTCAACCGGCCATGGGCCTCTGTCTTATAGAAGAGGGATGGTCTCATCCCTCAGGGCAACTAATCCCACAGGTTAGGAAAGAAATTAGAATCAATCAGCTGAAAACTTTACTAAATCAGCATTATCGGAGTCTCCGGTATAGTGCCGGATATTTCGGTGACCGGAGTCTCCGGTAGAGTGCCGGGGGTTCCATCGTGTAATTCTCCGAACCCGAGAGGGCGCACCGTATACTCCAGCAACGTGCCGGACACTCTGGTGGGCTGAGTGCCTGAACCCGAGAGGCTTACCGGACACTCCGACGACGTGTCAGACACTCCGATGGGCTGAGTGTCCGAACCCGAGAGGGCTCACGGACACTCCGGCGACGTTCTGGATACTCCGGTGGTTTTGTGATTTTTGAGTGTCAACATTCTGTTAAAGAAGGCATATCATATTTCATGATAAAATGGACCATATTTCACTATTTGAGGGTCACTCGGGCATGCTGGGGCTTATCACTTGCTTTGCCCTAGAATCACAAACTTGAGAACGGCATGCTGTTCATTAATGCCGATGGTCATTTCTATCTTGGGCAAGTGTAAGTTTGTCTGTTACATAGTTTAGGAAATTTTCTTTCCATTTTTTATTTCCTCTTGCTTTCCATGTCCACATCAATCCCTATTTATGTAAACGTGATAGACAAATTTGTCACCATCAATGAGGTATGAATGAAAAGGTCAAGGGGAGCCCAGGGGCAAATATATGAGGAGAAGCATGTGGCATATAAAACATCAAAAAGTGAAGGTCTTTCGCACACTCCCACAAAAATCTGTCAACATGGGTGACATAGGCATCAACATCGTAGGTCGACGGTTTGAGTCTCTTCATGTGTTTTTGCAGGTGCTAGTACGGGTAGGAGGGAGGTAGCCATCAACGTTAATAGTGGCAGAGTAAGCACAGCTGCCAAGGGGGCTCATCTTCGTACGCCCTTCCTCTGGACCCTCCCCCACCCCCCTCTCGACATTGGATCTTCCCCTTAGATTTGATCACTTTGAGATATGTCAGTGTAAATTTCTAAAATTTGAGATATGCCATGGTGATAGACGTGTCATTGAAATAGATGCATCTCTCCGTGTATGGTGGTGGCATAATTAAAAACTGGCATTATAAACTGGCAAACTTATAATGGCATGAATCATTGTAGGCCCTAGTTGATTTGTATTGAAGAAGCCTGTGGCAGTGATGCGATGAAGTAGGCAGGAATAGCCAAAATAGAGACACACAATATCCCCTCATATATGGTGCCCCGGGGCACCCTTAGCGGGTCAAGGGAGTACAAATGCAAACGAAATAATAACTTTTACAAAATATTAGCGATTAGGATATATTTTAATTACATGTGTGTATTGATAGTAGATAGGGCATGAATAAGTGTATTTCAGATCAAAATGTGCCAAATTTTGTCCCAAGAAATCATAAATGTGCATTTGGGATGCTATCCTAAAAAAATTGAACTACATTCAATCAATTTTTCTTTTGTATTTTCCTTTTATAATTTTCTTTGTACCTAATTTTGAAATCCTTTGTCTATCACAAAATGGTGTCGGAGCATGCATCATCTTTACACTTTGTTTTCTCCCTACTTGGTTAATTAAGGCTCAAGTGAGGAAAACAAACTTTTTATTGTTATATAATAAATGACTCCTACTTTGATTGTGTATGAAGTTGACCATAGAAACATAAATTGCAAAGAATATAGTTGATATTGATAATAAGTGGTAGGTGTATTCTACACCAAGTACTATTTTACATCTAGGAAAAATAATGGAGAAAAAACTGAAGGAACAAAAAGATTACTGAATGGGAATTATTAGAGGAGTCAAAAAAAGTTACTGAAGGACATAAACTACTGAAATGACAAGGTGACAGCATTAGCTGGTGCGACCTGATAAAGGACATGGGCCCATACACGTACTTATATGTATATATACATATGTATATATACAACTACTGATGGTGACTATAAAAAAACATAAATTACTAAGGCCCTCTTTGTTTGAGCTAAAGTTTTTGAGCTTTTAGAAAAGCTGGCTGACAGTTAGTTGAAAAGCTGGCTGATAGAGTAGTGACTGTTGACTTTTGTAATATATATTTAGCTTCTCTGTACGCCAAAAGCCAGAAAAGCAGCTCTGGATGAGCTTTTCGGCTTTTAGTTCATTTTCTCAGAAGCTAGCTTTTCAGTATTTTAAAAGCCAATTTTTTAGAACTTTGTTTGTTTCAGCTTTTCAAGTTTCAGCTAGAAAAGCCAGCCTGAAAAGCTGAAACAAACAGGGCCTAAGAGTATAGTTGATATGTACGATAATTGCTAAGACATTTCATTTAATTTTGTTCAATCGAATAATATTGATATAGGTATTCAAGTATTTTTCTTTATTGCTCTGTGCCTCTCTTCCTCTCACTGTATATCTGTGTACAGCCGAAGTTATATGTCATCAATTTTGTTTGTGTGTATATATCCCTTTGTCTCTCAGTTGATACGAATTATTCGATGTTGGTCATTTTATATCTGTGTTACTCTACCTCGTTAGAGCAGGCACACCGTGTTCCATGCTACACAGGACCATATTTTACGGTTTGGTTTTGGGGACACGTGTGGGGTGGTCATGCTTTGTTTGGCCTGCGTCGTAGTTGTGGAGCAATTTTGGCTGATTCGCTGATGGTGCCTTACAACCATAGCATTGAGGATGACAGGTCTCCTTCCTTTAGATACAACAGGTTCGAGGTCAAGTGGAGCAGGCACACAAATCCTCACCACCTCCTCTTAGTCTCAGGCCATTACTACCTCCTACTGGTCCATTGCATCTATGGCTTGGTTGACCGAGGCCCCCTTGAAGTTCACAGTGCACAGGAAGCCAGCGGTGTTGGTTGCACCGGCGGCGGCAACGCCGCGTGAGTTGAAGCGGCTCTCGGACACAGACGACCAGGACGGGCTACGGTTCCAGGTGCCGACCATCTATTTCTATCGGCGACACATGTGCAGGGACGAAGGAGCCTATGATCCCGCGCGGATCATCCGTGATGCCGTCGCCAGAGCGTTGGTGCACGACTACCCTTTGGCTGGGCGGCTCAGAGAACTCGAGGGGCGTAAGCTCGCAGTCGATTGCACCTCTGAGGGCGTGCTATTCATTGAGGCCGATGCTGATATCAGCCTTGAGCATTTCGGTGAGGTCGTGCATCCGCCCTTTCCGGGAATTGAAGAGCTGCTCTTTGAT
>BCLF01000001.1:6374664-6428544 GCA_001602275.1 Zoysia japonica | reverse complement strand
CCACCCCTTTTTTTAGTCTTCTCCCGCTTATCTTTTTTTTTAGTTCGCACTGATTTTCCTCTCTAGATTGCATCAAGGGGGGGAGGGGGGAGATATGGATCCTATCCCCGGTTCAACTAACTGGCGGGCTGCTAGGCTAAAGAAAAAAAAAACTGGCTGGCTTCTATTGATTCATGTCAGTGCCCGAGCCTTTTGCCCCCTGGGCAGGGCCCAACCAGGTTCGAACCGGTGAACTATTGATCTGCAGTCAATTTCTCTACCACTGAGCTATGGACCCAATGGCTTTATTTCACAATTTATTGCCTATAAGTAAATAACATCCATATAAGAGATGCATTCTTGTTTATGTGGCTGAAGTATATGAAATCACAAATACTATTCTTCTTGAGCTAGAAACTTCCACTCGCCATCCACCATACTTGAAGAGAGTATAACCTTTGGGTGTGAATATTAAAAATTTCTACTTCTCCGTCCTAAAATAAATGACTTTTTGACTTTTGAAATCAATGTTTGACCATTCATCTTATTCAAAAGAATTTTCAAAAATACGAAAATAAACCAGACAAGTTTAAAGTACTTCTAATAATGAATCATTTCACAATAAAATAAATAATATTTTTTAATTTTTTTTGAATAAAATGAATGATCAAAGATAAATATTTAAAAATCTAAAAAGACACTTATTTTGGAATGGTCTTTTTAATTTCTTTATTTACTGTCTGCAAGGTACAGCTGTTGTATTTTTATAGAGATTCCAAGTAGACAAGAAAAAATTCACAGAATCGTAAAGTAGACAAGAAATAGTATCACGCAGAGTAGAGCGCCTTCTCTTTATTTTATATATATATATAATCCAGGATTACAATAGGGGATACATCACGTACACTTGTAGATTTTGTAATCCATATCCATCAAATATTCCAAGTTTTGCACTAGTCCATCTTCATCCACGTAACATAATTCTGAGGCATATAATGGCAAATCTCTTCACCTCTGATCGCGTTGAGCATGTCGAAGTACCTGGAGTCCCAGGTCGTCGTGTTTTTGTGACAGATCGCCACCGCCGTTGCAGCCAAGGTTACCTTCTCTCCATCCACGCCGTTGAGCTGTATGCGGAGGGCTTCCACCATAGCCGGGCGATGACAGTATCGCACGACGTAGGGGTAGTCCATCGGGTGGCATGCCACCAGGGCACCTCCCCCGACGCTGGAGACTCCTCGGGTTGCCACGGTGTACGCTGCGGGCTCGTCGGTCCCGTGGAGCAGGGTGACGACACGGCGCGGGTTCTTGGTGCCCAGCGCCTCGGCGGCGAAGTCGGCCTCCGCTTCCCCGGACGTCGCGCACGTGTGGGGGTCCGTCGAGCTGCCCTCGCAGGTGCGCAACGTGGAGACGACCTGCTCCGCCCTCGTTGATCCGGGCAGGATCCTGAATGTCTGTAGGATCCGTTCCAGCTCCTTGAAGCTGAACGGGATGGCCTCTGCGTCCCGCCTAGAGGCGAAGCTCATCGGCATGGTGGATTCATCACCGGCCAGTTTCGTTCCTTGGGGGAGAGCAGCGCCTGGATAGAGGTTCTTCCGGAGGAATAGCATCCCATGCTTCACGTGTAGACCGTGGTGCGTTGCTGCCGCTGCGAGGTGAGGTGGCGTGTTAAAATGTTAATAACACAATGAGTCAACGAAGCCAAGAAACTGAATACATGTGTTCATATATATATACACGTAGTGAAGGGAGTTTTCACACCGGTAGGAGCTTCGGGCGAGTAGGATGCGACAGTGAATGGAGCAGAGTCTACGTTGGTAGGAGCTTCGGGGTTCCCATTCCATTTGACGGGGTAGGATGCGTCAGTGAATGGAGTAGAGTCTGCGTTGCTAGGAGCTTCAGGCTTCCTATTCCATTTCACAGGGTAGGATGCGACGGTGAATGGAGCAGAGTCTGCCTTACTAGGAGCTTCAGACTTCTCATTCCATTTGACGGGGTAGGATGCGACAGTGAACGGAGCAGAGTTTGCGTTGGTAGGAGCTTTGAGCTTTCCATCCCATTTGACAGGGTAGGATGCGACAGTGAACAGTGCAGAGTCTGCGTTGGTAGGAGCTTCGGGCTTCCCACTCCATATGACAGGGTATGATGCGAAGGTGAATGAAACAGAGTTTGCGTTGGTAGGAGCTTCGGGCTTCCCATTCCATTTGGTTGGGTGTGATGCTACGGTGAACGGATGAGAATCCGCACCGGCAGGAGTGGCTGTGGTGCTTACCGTGATGGAGGGCGAGACTGGACGAGACATGGACTGCTCCACAGTCGCTGAAGCGACTGCGAAGATGGTAAGGAGGAGCAGGGAGCCACGGCCCATTGCTGAAGAGAGAAGGCGAAGAGTTGTCTGTGCGAGAGTTGTTAGGCGAGGTGGGCATTTATCTCCTGCTATAAAAGTTTGTAGATGTCGCTTATCTCACTTTTTTATCACAAATTTTATCTGTAATTTTGGTGTCACACATTTTATCTCTAGTGAAATCTCTTTTTCTAATATCAAAGTTTGTAGACGTCGTATATCTCACTTTTTTATGTAACAAATTGTATTTATAATTTTAAATTCTATCTCTAATAAAATCTCTTCTTTTAATATAAAAGTTTGTAGACATCGTCTATCTCACTTTTTTTTATCACAAATTCTATCTATAATTTTGGTGTCACACATTTTATCTCTAAAATTCTATCTCTAATGAAATCTCTTCTTCTAATATGAAAGTTTGTAGACGTCATCTATTCTCACTTTTTTTAGTATCACAAATTCTATCTGTAATTTTAAATTCCATCTCTAATTAAATCTCTTCTTCTAATATTAAAGTTTGTAGACATCATCTGTTCCCACTTTTTTATGTCACAAATTCTATCTATAATTTTAAATTCTATCTCTAATGAAATCTCTTCTTCTAATATGAAAGTTTGTAGACGTCATCTATTTTCACTTTTTTATATCACAAATTCTACCTGTAATTTTAAATTCTATCTCTAATTAAATCTCTTCTTCTAATATTAAAGTTTGTAAACGTCATCTGTTCCTACTTTTTTAGTGTCACAAATTCTATCTATAATTTTAAATTCTATGTCTAATGAAATCTCTTTTTCTAATATGAAAGTTTGTAGACGTCGTCTATCCCATTTTTTTAATCACCAATTCTATTTGTAATTTTAAATTCTATCTCTAATGAAATCTCTTCTTCTAATATAAAAATTTGTAGACGTCGTCTATCCCACTTATTTAGTGTCACAAATTCTATCTGTAATTTTGGTATTACACATTCTATTTCTAGAGTTTTATCTCCAATGAAAAAAATACTCTCCTAATGTAAAAGTTTGTAGACCTCGTCTATCCCACTTTTTTGGTATTGCACATTTTATCTCTAACTAAAAGAATAGTAGATTCATTCACTTTCGTCCTCGATTTCTGTTAGAACCCTCCCCACCGTCGTATCTTCGCACAGAGCGGCACAGTGACTCCAACTCCCACAACATTGGCTCATCGCTGGTCCTGTCAAGGACTCCAAACCTTCATGCAACATTTAGCGGCGACTCCAACTGGGGCAGACAATACACAGCGACAAAATAAAAAGATTTAAAATAGGGTTAATGGACCGGGGTTTGCTTGGGCTTTACTCACAGTTAGCTTTCTTTGTCAAAGGAACAACTCCACGCTCTCCTGGGATGAGTCGGATCCTATATGACATGATATGCAAGGAATCGAGTTACGATAGTTTTTAATCTTAAAATGATATCATATGCGATGATAGCTTTTTATTTTCGAAAGTTGGCTAGTAAATTTAGTTATTAAACTTCTTTTAAAATGGTTTTTGAAAACATAAAATATAATTTTAGTTGTTCACAAAATCAGAAAGGTTATAAAGGAATTTTTGAGAAATTTTCAGGATTTATTGAAATCAAATGGATTTATAATGAATTAAATGCTATTTAAACAAAATAAAACATTTACAAAAGTATTTTTAATGAAATTAAATATACAATTTTTATAAAACATAAAGTTTGACTAAAAAAACAGAAAAGTAAACTTTTTAATATTTTATCATGCCAAGGAATAATGATAATGCATTAATGAATTATTATATAAAATCTGAATTATGTAAATTAATTTTATGCATAAAATGAAAAATAGTTAGCTTCAGAATATACTTCTAGTTGAGAGGATCCTAACCAAATTTATTTCATAATTTTTCGAGCTAAGATGAATTTTCTACTAATTTTACAAATTTGAAAGCATTTCTGATCACTTAAATGAATTCGCAAATAATAAAAATTCTAGCCTTGATTGGGCCGGCCACATTATGGCCCATTGGGGCAGGCCGCAAGGCTCAGGCCTGCTTGGAGCTGGCCGGCTCAGTGGGCCGGGAGCTTGGCCCAAATGGGGAGCGGGCGACGCTGCTACCAGCCTGGCCCCTCGTCGGCGCGCGGGGGCGAGGCTGCTGCAATCCAGCTGCCGGCTACTGGGGTGATGAGATCAAGTGCCAGGAGGGTCGCCACGGTGCGGGGAGCTCGGAGGAGAGGTTGCCAGGCGGGGTGCTCACCGAAAATAGGGCTGGCGGCGAGTGGTTGCTCGGAGAGAACTTCGGCGGCGACGTTTTCTCGGTTCCGTCGACGACATCCGTGGAGACTTGTCGCTGGAGCTTCAAGGGATACCAAAGAACGCCGGCGTCGAGGTCGTCGCCACCGAGAAGGGCCGCAAGGAGGTTGACGTCGTGGCGGGGGCGACGATGTGACAGACCGCTCCACAGAAGAGACGATCCATCAACCACAGTATCTTATCGGGTGTCACTCGGTGAAGCGAGGACTAACAGTACAACTCAAGCACGATAAAATATACTACAAACTGTTGCTTAAGTTCATAAAACTAAGATTTTTAAAAGCGCGGCAGCAATAATCTGAATTAGGGTCTCCTAAAGACTATACACAAGATACCATCGAGCCCATACGATGCATCCTCTAGTAACACACAAACCGCAGCGCGACGAGCAGAGCTCTGAACGGACATAGCCACCTTCGATGTTGCTTCTGCCGGTTGGTCCAGAGGAGGGAGAGAGAGACCACCTACAAAAAACCACTGAGAGCGAAGCCCTGAGCATTCAAATGCTCAGCAAGTCTTACCCGTCAACGTGGCCAACTACAGCCGACTCCAAAGATGTGATTCGGCTGACTCATATGGGATGGCCATTTGCAAAATCAACGCTAATATAGTGAATCTTTATATTAAAATTTTAGCAGTAGATTAAGTTAACGGAAGGTAAATTTAGTTTGCTCTAGAAACTATAGCAGACATGGTTACCAAGCAATTAACTATGAACTAAACAAACATTTCATATTATTGATTAGGTTTACGTACGGCCTCTGTTCCCAATTAATTGTCATTTGAAATAGGAAAAGGTGCATTTGGAGGAGAGAATGTGCATGGAGAGATGTGAGCGGAAGTGTTTTGATGGAACTGGCAATTAGTTGGGAACAGAGGGAATACATTATTACTACCACATGACACAGTGAACAAGCGGTACTCGTTACTGTGAGGGGCAGCGATTATAATCGATTTACACCAGCTAGGAAAACCCGAAGTACACAACATGTACGCGCTTCCCGGAAGCCGCACGTGGCCACCTTTCACTCAACCCATAGAGCCGGTCCGAACAGGCGCACCTCTCTCGAGCACAGGGTCCTCCATGCGATCACCACGTAGGACATATCCATGGTTAGACACAAGTCTCTCCTCCGCCGCCGCCAAAAGAGAGGTGGGGGTCGTCCAACCACTATGGCGTTTTGCTACCTCAGTTTTCTGGGTCCCATGTCCCCAATATGCATTCGGTACTGTTCAAACTTGCTCAATAGGGCCACACTCGAATCGGTCATCAACCGACACAGACGGGGCTACCACCGTGAAGGTCGAGCCTTCTCAAACCCTCCTATACTCTATCCCCGTCCGGTCTCAGGTTTATTCAAGTGTGGGATAAAATCAAACCTACAATCTCGCGAGTGAGGTTTCTCATTCACTCGAATTCTACCGTTTATTAGAACTCATAGCCTAGCTCTACATCGAGTTACCTGTACCAATATATACTCAATAGGGGTAATTGGCACTATCATGCATTCTAAGGTTACAAACAACTCCTACAACTTAATGCACAGTATATTAGCTATATAATACATAGTGATAAAACAAAAATTTAAAACGGGGTTAATGCACCGGGGCTTGCTCACAGTTAGCTTTCTTTGCCAAAGAAACGACTCCAAGCTCTCCCTGGGATGAGTCGGGTCCTATATATGACATGATATGCAAGGAAAGGAATTATAATGGTGTTTGACTTTAAATAAAATCACATGTGATGACAGCTTTTTATTTTTCAAAAGACACAATTTTAGTTGAAAAACTTCTTTAAAAATGGTTTTTAGAAACATAAAATATAACTTAAGTTGTTCATAAAATCAGAAAGGTCATAAAATAATTTTTGAGAAAATCTCAGAATTTATTGAATTCAGATGGATTTATAATGAATTTAAATACCGTATGAACACAATAAATTATTTTAAAATAATTTCAGATGAAATTAAATACAAAAGTCTTCTAAAACATAAAATTTAACTAAAGAAACAGAAAAGTAGAAAATTTCAAGATTTATTGAAATCAAATAAATTTATAATAGATTAAATAAAATTTAAGCAAGATAAATCATTTATAAAAATTATTTTGAAGAAAATAAAATATTGAACTATTCTAAAACAGAGAGTTTGATTAAATAAAATAAAAGTAAATTTTTTCAAAATTTTATCATCACAAGGAATATTGATAATGCATTAATGAAATATTTAGTGATCTAAATTATTTAAATTAATTTTATGCATAAAATGAAAAATAGTTAGCTTCAGAATATACTTCTAGTTGAGAGGATCCTAACAAAATTTATTTCATAATTTTTCGAGCTAAGGTGAATTTTATACGAATTTTACAAATTTGAAAGCATTTTTGATCACTTAAATAAATGAATTCGCAATAATAAAAATTTTCCAGCCACTGGGGAAGGCCACACCAGGGCCTATAATTTCCTTGGACACACCGGATCCTTTCGCACAGCCACAAAGGATCCGGCGGCTGGGGGGGCCTGCCGGCCAGGGCCGAGGTGGCCGGCGCGGCGGCACAGCTCGCCGGCGTTGCTCCCCGACAGTAAAACTCCTGGGGAGAAGCACTAAAATTCTCTGCACAGATCTAGGAAGATGGGGGTGGGGTCGCCGAGGTGAGGTTCTCACTGGAGGTCGGCCGGCCGCGAGCTGTGGACTGGGGCGAGGTTCGGCGAGGCCGCGGCGACTCTAAGGTTCAAGAAACGCGACGGCGTCTTCTCTAGGGGCTTAACGACGACACGGAGAAGACCGGTGTGGGTGCTGTCGTCTTGGAAAGCGGCCAGACAGGGGCGCTCGCCGGCGGTGGTCTGCGAGCAGCGCCGTTGACGAGAGTCAACTGGGCTAACTCATACAGCTTCACCGTGTTGCGGTGATGGACGGCACCAGATTCAACGGCATCGAAAAGGGTCGGAGGAGGTGTGTCGACGGCGAGGGGGTCATCTTCCCAAAGAACGGTGGTGAGACAAACTCAAAATCGTGCGCCAATGTTCAATGGCGTGGTCGATTAACTTGTCCAAACAATGGACCCAAGTGTGGAATACACGGATTGAAAGAATAACCAAAGAAATACACCCCAACTGTGCTGGATTTGACCGGATTCGGCTTGCATGTCCAAGAAATTGGTAATTGGGGAAAAACTGAAATTTGGTCGATCCAAAAGGAGAAGAGGCGAGCTGAGTTGGGAGAGAGCGCGAGAGAGGATGGGCACTGCTGCTCGCGAGAGTAGAAGGCTAGGGGCGGCTGGGTTTGGGCGCCCGACGATGATGGCCGAGAGAGGGAGAGCGACGGCTGCTGGAAGAGTGAAGAGAGAGGAAGCTTCGGCTGGGAGAGTTGGACATGGAAGGGTGTCGTGTCCCGCGAGAGTCATGCGCGTGGCACGCAGGCACAGAGGCTCGAGGGCACGCGCGGCAACTGGAGGCAGCGCTGGCAGTGAGCGACCGGAGGATGAAGAAAGATAAGTAGTGCGGCTGACATGTGGGTCCCGCTTTTCTTTTTTTCCTTTTTCCCACAACTCTCTGTTTTGACCCGAAATACAAATTTCCCGAGCTCCAAAAATTTTGAAATTTGGTACGGTGGTAGAACTTTTATAACGGAACAACTTTTATTTTGGGATCAATTTCAAAATCAAAATAAATAAAATTCTATTAAATTTGGAAAACAGGTCATCTTTTAGAGTAAAATAATTTATTTGGGACATCTAAACCTCAATAAAAATTTTACAAGAACTTCTAAAATTCAAGTTGTTGTAAGAACTTTAAAGGAAAATTTTTTGTTTCACAACATTTCATTGAAATGTTACAGGGTTTTACTTATTTGAAACATGGTGCAATTTCACAACATTTCATTGAAAAAGTTACATGGTGCAATTTAAAATTTGAATTATTTATTTGAAACACGATTTTTTTTTGCGGGAAAGGGTTTTACTTAATTCAGATCCCGTGATTTCGAATTTGAACAATGTTGTTTGTTTATTCAGAAACACGGAGTGTTACAGACGGTACCGGCGGCCGGCGGGGTTGGATCATGAAATTCCTACACGAAGATTCAACAAATCGGTAGATCAATGGCTCCAAAAGACAAGCTACAGGGTGTGGAGGTCAGAGACGGAAGGAAACACGACGAAGCTCACCGGGCACGACGAAATTCGAGGAATGGCGACGGCTGGTTCCAAAGGCCCGATTTGGGGAAACTTCGAAATGCGATCGATACAGATGGAGCTGGGGTGAGCGGGGCGTTTGGAAGGCTTGGCTGGGGAGGGGCGCAGGTGCTCGGCAGCGGAGAGTGGATGGGGTGGCTAGTTCAGGGTAGATCAACGGCGGCGTGGTGTTCGGCCGAGGTGAGCTGAAGGATAGCGAGGGGGAAAAAGGAAATGGCCGCGGGGATTTGGACACGGGGAGAGCGCCGTGTCCGCGTGAGGGACACGTCCTTAGCGCCGTGGAGCTCATGCAGGCGAGGAGGCGCGAGGAGTCGGACACCTGTACGGGCGCGCTGTCCGCTGGAGGTTGGGGAAGGCCGGGCGAGAGGCTGACTGGTGGGACCCGCGAGATTTTCCAATTTCTGAATTTTGCTGATTTTCTGCGTTGCTCACTATTTGGCTCCGAAATTCATACTTCCCGAGCGCTAAAAATTTTAAAGCTTTGTAGTGTGGTAGAACATTTTGAGAGGAACAACTTTTATGTTGGGCCCGAGTTCAAAATCGAAACACATTTTATTCTATAAAATTCTTAAAACAGGCAATCATTGTTAAAAGAAATATTTCATTTGGGCCATTTAACTTTCAAATAAAATTTAAGAAAAATTTCCTAAATTCAAGTCTTTGCAAAACTTTTAAGAGGGAAATTTTATAAATTTTCTTCAAATTTTGAACTTGTGTTTGGAAATTTAAATATTTTATTTAAAACGTGAATTTGCTGGGAAAGGTTGAGCTCGGATCCTGTGATTTTGAATTTGAACAACGTTGCTTCTTTATTCAAAAACACAAAGTGTTACACCAACACCTGACGACTCAAACTACTGCTATCCTTCTATCTTTATGGTGTCACACTTGTATTAAATCTTAATCATGCGAGAGAAATTAGGAGATACATGGCTACTACAATACTTTTATTTTTTGAACATGTTTAAACGTCACCTATTACTTTCTTGTCATCTTAGTACATCATCAGAATCTGTTTAGATATGAGCAGCGGCAAGGCCATGTGATGCAGACTGACTCTTTTATTTATTTAGTTGAGATTAGTTTTGGTTTCATTCAAGTCAAAAAGGCATTGTGCAAAGGTTAAATTGAAGCAAGTACTATGTAAATTTGTTTTTTCCCTGTAGCTCAGCTTGTATTAATAGAAGTTGTTATACTTATATCATAGAAATTGTATCATGCTTTTTGTTCATAGCGGAGTTAGAATGTGTCATATTGCTTTCCTATATGGAAAAAAAATTTGATTCTAGGTGCTTCTTGTGCAGATCAGTTGAAGCAGTTTTTGTGATTCAGAAATGCATGGCAAATGGCCGGCATTTTATTTACAATGTGTTAATTAATTTGAATGAATCAGCAGGTTGCTGTTTAAATCGCATGAGATTAGCAAGATTTTTTATATTTTGAATCAAATATTATTTGCAATTCGGAGCAAAATGTAGGATTCAAAAACTAGTTCATCCAGTCCTAATATGTGCGCTACTTGCATGGCTGACCCACATTTTGTGCCTGCATGCCATTAAATTAGGGAGCCATTAATTAGAAAACATTACTTGATATTTATTGCCGTACTCTCAGATTTAGCCACGAAGTTGAGAAGACATTAAAATATTGGAAGGTCAAGACGGAAGTAGGCACTGATAGGACGTGAATAGAATTGGCATTGTGAGAATGTAATCACAAAATTTATTCACGAAATCAAAGTTCGCAACTACTTATGAAGAGAACAAAATCTTATTACATTTGATCTCAAAATCCTCCATAAATGTATGACCATAATAGTTAATTTTTTCCTTGTGAGGCGTTAGGGTTGGTTGGGTTTTTACTTTCAAGTGAACAACTATTTATGATTCCGGTCATGTTTTGTGTTATTGTGGGTAAGCATAAATCCTAACGTAGGTGAACAAAAAAAATTCTTTGGTCTACAACCCAACATTACATACATGTTTTTTTTTCGCTCATGGCTCTTGGTTTTTACGATTTTAGGATGCATATATATTTTTTTGCTTGATAGATGTTAAGGTATGTTCGGTTTTTAATCTTGAGAGTACGATTATTTATGATTTCAGGCATACATTTTATTTTGTGAAACACGATTGATTGTAATCAATCAGAGTACCCAATCATGTTTTTTTTTTTTTGAGATAACGGGGGGAGGAGATTTCCCCACCTTAATTCAATTGAAAAATGGAAAGGCTTACAAGCCAAGTTACAGAGTTCAACCATCTAGTAGTGAAGAAAACCAAAGAGTTCATAAGGGATTACATGGGGGAGAAAGTAGAGCACCAAGCATCAACTACATGTTCATCTTGTCGGGGGAGCCTGCAGCGCCATAGCATCGCCGCTTCTTTGCATTGTATCAAGAGCCTATCCAACGAGGAGGTGAGCGAGCGGAAGACCACATCATGCCGATGTTTTCATAGTTGCCAGCAACATAGAGTTACATAGCACTGGAGGTGGAGCGTCGGTATAGCAGATAGTTTTGGAATTTCCTAGAGCTTCGCGACCGTGGCGTTCACCGGGAGATTACAGCCAATAGTTGTCCAAAAGCTGCGTGCAAAGGAGCGGTGCAGTATCAGGTGGTCAGCTGTTTCGGCCACGAAGCTACAATGATCATAGGTTGCATCGTTGACAATGCTCTTCTTCAGCAAGTTGCTTTTGCAGTGCACCCTGTTCTGAGTGAGGAGCCAAAGGAAGAATGATGCAGGATTCCTTTCTCAGGAAATTAATCATTCTTGTTCTTGTAATTCAACTAATATAAACATTTCTCACGTTGTAACGCCCCAAAAAAAAATGAAAAAAAACAATTACCTTGTGGGCCTATGTAACCTGTGGATGTATTAGTTTTAAGCCCATTTTGAAGCCCAATTTGTGGAGAGAATAAAAACTGGACCAAACCCTAGCCTCTCACGTTTTCCTCTTCCACTTTTTCCCTCCCATCCCTGAGAAGGAAGAGAGGCGGCTGCAGCTTGGTCACCTGGGTGTGGTTGGCCACGTGGTTTCCTTCAAGGCAGTTCTGCCTCTTTCTATGATTCCTATAGTTTAGGTGCAGATCTAGAAAATATAACTTGATTCCCGTGAGAATTGTACCTATGTTATTTTGTTCAGTTCGTGCAGTAGTTTCCCAGACGGGTTTCAGGGTTTAAAGTTCCGAATTTGGTAGGCCCACTGTAACGAAAGTTGTAGAGAGTCTCAATACCTCTCTAACAAATATTTATTGGCATTTTTTCATTGAGTTTTCTGGGAGATATGGCTTCTGAATGTTGTCTGCCAGTTTTTTTTTCCTGTCAACACTAGCAGCAGCAGAGTGAGCTACGTTTTGGGGATCGCAGATTCCGAATTTGAAAGTCTTGATATAACAAAAGATGTAGAGAATTTCAACACCTTTCCAATTTGTATTTATTTAAAATTGTTCATTGAGTATTTTAGGGTTATAGCATTCTGAAGATAACTGTCGGTTTCCTGACTGATTCTGGAACTGTCAACCTTGTTTCGAGTTTCAGTTTTGGGAGTGGATTTGCAATTAGTTAGAGGCCGAATCTGTCTAGTATACTATGAAAGATTTTGCAGTACTTTGTATGTTCTTTCTAGGCAGTGTTTACACGCTCTGTTTCATTGAGTAATTTAATAGTTATGGATTTTTTAATTCAGCCACTTGCAATGGGGACAGAATAGTATATATTTGTTGGCTCCATTTAAACTAGCAGATGGCAGAATTTTGATAGTTGTTCAATACAAAAGTTGTACGACAGTAATTGTAGATGTTTGCAATGTATTTATGTAATATCATTACTTCTACAGTTTGAAAGTTATGGAGAAATACCAGCAGTGTTGTTATTTGCCTTTATTTGTGAGTTACCTTTTTGGTCGATTATTGGTTGGGACGTAGGAGCGTCATGTATAATAAATCTAAAGATTCTATAGAGTGTTTATACTGAGTTATCTATTGCAAAACAGGTGGTATTACTTTGGATCGTCCGTAGTTCTTTTGATCTTCTTGGGTAAAAAAGCAAGTGAATGTAGCAGTGGTTTTGCTACCGTTTTTGACATGCTATTTTATCACCTATATTTTAATATCCTGAGGTATACCATCATAATTATTATTTATATTGCATATCGTTCTATATGATTCTTTTATTTTTGCTTCGTTGGATTATCATTAACATATTATGAATGAAGTTGATGTGGTGGATACATTCTTATTATAAATTAAGATGTGGTTAATATATTCCTATTTATGAAGTTGAGGTGGTGGATTCATTTTCACTATGGGTGAAGCATCATGATGCATTGCATTGCATATGAAGTTTGTCGTCAACCTATGGTTGTGACTGTACCGGTACACATCGTACATTCCCGAGGAGGTGTGCGATGTAAAAGTGGACATGTCATTGCATTCTTATGCATTTATTGAAGAGAAGTTCATTTTATTTTGCATTCTTATGCATTTACTACCGTGAAGTCAATCCTATATTCATTTTATGCATAAGTAAATCTTATATATATTTTGAAGTATGGGGAGAAGAGACTTATGATGCCTATGTGAGGAGTTTATTTTTTATTCACGTGGAAGTATTACTGTTGTTATCATGTGGATTCCTTAAATGGATGCATAACAAATCAACCTGTGGTTTAAATAGCCTGTCAAAACAAATTTACTTGCTGAGATGTTTTCATCTCACCCTTGCATTACTCCTTTCAGGATTTTGATGCTTGACAAGGGAATTCAGGAGTAGCGGCACCTTTCACACCTCACCATTGAAATAATTTATTTTATTAATCATTTTTTAGGTTTATTTCTACTTAGTGGTTGAGGATGAATGCTTTAAATTTTTATTACCTTGTTCTTTACCTTTATATTCTTCTTGTCACATACCTAGTGTGATGGTTAAATTTAGCTTATCATTGTTTTTGCTTCCGCATTGCTTATAAATAAAGATTTGTTGTCAAATTCTTTTCTATAATATTTGTTTTGTTGATTATGTGGCTTTAGTAGCATCTGTGGATTCCGGGGTGTTACACACGTCCTCCTTCCAAATGTAGATTCCAGGCACAATGAAAATGTGTTTTTGCAATATGCAAATGTGATAATATTTTAGGATTACATGAAATGTTTTTTATGGTGAAATATAACTGGGAGGATAGCAAAATCAAATATATTTGCGGTCATGGTCAAACTTTATGATGAGAATGTCGTGTGAAAATGGAGAGTCTCTGATGACCATATTAATTTACTCTAGATTATTTGAATTTGTGACTGCAAATTCTAATAATCTCTGATGATAAAAACTGGAATGTGTCGAGTGTAAAAATCAAATTGTTTTCAAATTTTGTGAGTTTTAATCTCATTCACTCTCAACGTAGTACTATCTGAGCATAAAAAATTTGATTACAGGTAATTGTTGTGCAGGTCAGATCAAGCAGTACAGTGTTATAATAATAAATGAAAAACATTTGTGATTGAGAAAAATATTGCAACTGACCGGCGTGATACAAATATCAATTATCTAGAATGTGATTTCAAAGCAACTGACCGGCAGCTACGAGCGTGCATGGGTGCCCTGGTGGCCACGGAACCCACAAAACGAAACCTGGTCATTTATTCAACTATTGCTATTGATTTGTTCCCACCGATTGAGCTGCATTTTAGGAAAGTATTAGAAAATTGGAAGGCCAGGTTTTAATTGCATGTGAATAGGATTGACCTTACTAGCTCATCTGACCCAGATGAGATCATAAATTATATCGTTTCATCATAAAATCTTTTTTTTAGCACTAAGGTGTGGTCGCATGCTACTTACGGTGCACTACATATTGAGTGTGACAGTTTTTTTTTTAAAAAAAAACTTGTGAATGTGGCTAGCTCATTTGACCACAACATTGTCGCGGTGGGATCAGAAAAATTATATCGTGCGATTTTTTTTAAAAATATTTCATTTGATCACAGAATCTATTTTTTAGAGTTGACATACAGACGTAGATTAGTTGTAGACTTGCAGTGCAAATTTTATTTTAGTTAGTTAAATGGTTGCATATGAGCTACTTTGGCTCCATTCGGCATAGAATGTTACCGTCTATGATCACAGAAAAGTGCACGAGACTGCCACCTGAGCACGAAATCTTTTTGATCATTCGTTTAATTTTAATGTCACATCCATTTTACAATTATGTAAATAGATTTTTATGGTCCTATTAACTCACAACCATAAAACAATATGGTTTGGGGATATTTTAAGTTTGACATCAAATGTTTTTTATTAGTTGACCACAATACTTTCACAATGAGATCATAAAAATTATATTGTTTGATCATAGAATCTAAATTTTTTGAGCATTGAGGTGCAGTTGGCCGGTCACAAATTAGTACAATATAATTTTTGGAAAAGTTGAATCTTGCACCTCTCGTTGGTGCTGGATCTACAATCAACTTCGGGTTACACGGCACCTGTCAATGAAACGATTATCAACAAAACGATCACAATATTACCTGTCAACACTGACGCCATGGGGCGGGCCGATGCAGTTGGCCGGGTCGTCGAACGAGGTCACGGTGGCCTCGTCTTCCAACGTCGCCTTCAACTCACATCATGTAGCACGTCTAATGCCATTCTGAAGGGTCACGTGGCCATGCCAATGTACTGGTGCGCGTGGACGGTTGCCCTTTCGGGCCTGCTCTTTTTATCACACCACCCGAAACACGTTACCAGGTCATCGAAGCCACTCCCCATTTCGTAACCGCACTCCCATCCTGTCAGTTCAGAGTGAGCGAGGCGAGCGAGGAATCACCGCGATTTCTCCGCCCCCATTTCCGATCGAGTGAGCAAGCGTGGCGATGACGACATTTGTTGGAGGAGGCGCGTCTTTGTCGGCTGCGATTTGGAGTGAGGCGACCATGTGAAGCGAGGAACTGCTGCGACTTCTCCCGCATTTCCGATCGAGCGAATCGTTGGCGACATTTGTTGGTGTAAGGTGGACCGGAGGCGCGTCTTCGTTGTCGGTGAGTTGGATTTTGTTTCAGGGCTTAGATTTGAACCCTAGCTTTTTCCTGTTGCATCGTGTTCATGAAACTCTAGCCATTTGTTAATGCGTCATGTGCTTTGGTCTCAAGTTCGTCTTCACCAGAGTTGTTGGCCATCGGCATTGATTTTGGTGCGGGTTGTATTTGTAATTTTATTCTGTAGTGTTATAGCTCAGAAATTGTTTAGTATTTTATGTCTCAGTACTTGTTCAGAAAGGTTTTCATGTCTATTTTATGGTGGGTGCTTGTAAATATTTTTGAATTCTAACTTGTATTGTTCAGTGATTTTAGTATTTATTAGTTTAATGCTCAGTAATTTTATTGTTTAGTAGTTTAATGCTAAGTAATTTATGCCTGTAACTTCTAATAACATTTTTAAAGTTAAAATGGTATTCAGTATGTTTTTCGTTTAGTAATTTGTTTGCGAAATGTTTAAACATTGTTTCAGTAATATTACCTTTTATGTTAAGTAAGTTTCTTCTTATGATTTTTATGTGTTCCATCTTTTAGGTATCAATACTCGGTTTATACAATGGATAGTAGTGATGAGATAAACTTAGATTCAGAGGTTGAGAGGAGAACTCATAAAGCCGGTAGGAAGATTAGATCTAGACAGGCTGCTTCTTTGCAACAGACAGTTGATAGTGCTGCTGCTGCTGATGATTTTGTCAACTCTCCTCGTAGAAAGAGTTCTCGCCTTGCTTATGCTGGAAAAATAGCTGTACATGGGAATGATGTTAAGGATGATGACGGCGATGAGAATAATGATAAGGTACAATTCGTGTATGCCAGTAACTCTTTTTCATCTCAGTTATTATTATTCTGTATAAGCTTTATGACCTTTGAAGTCTCCTAAAAGCTATGAATTGATTTTGTTGATTGAATGAACAACCATAGGTAACGGTTGTGTTGTAAGTACTACACCGCTAATTCTACTTCAACATGATGGGCTTCCTCGATGGATGACAAAGACGAACCCTAAAAGAGGAGTTGCCGAGCGTTGGAGGATCAAGGCTACGGACTAGCCAGAGAGTCCATTGGAACATCGGTACTATTAAGGGGGGTAAGGTCATTTGTCTCCTTTCATACAAGTGTTAGAGGGTGTGAATGTTCTTTAGATCCTTAGAAAGCACTAAATATGGTAGAGGAAGCGAAGTCGAAGACCAAAGCTCAAGAACCAGCTGAAGACTCAGTCATCGGACAGTCCGGATAAATCACGAGACAGTCTGGTGAACCCTAGAGGAGCCAGTCCAAAGAGAGGTGCTCTCTGGAGTCGAGGAAGATCAGTCACTGGACAGTCTGTCGGTTCAATGACAAGACAGTCCGGTGAGCCAAAAGCTGAAGTACAGAGAAGATCTCTGTGGGTGTCCAAAAATGAAAGTCATCGGATAGTCCGGTGAACGTATGCACCGGACAGTCCGGTGTCCTATGAAATGGATTCCAGAGAGGGTGTTTCCCTGGCCGAGGAGGAAGAGGAGTCACCGGACAGTTCGGTGGTCCCGTCACCGAACAGTCCGGTGATTGATAAAGCAGTCAGCTTTTTGACATCAAGTCCCAACGATTGTTTCTGGTCTTGGAGCCTATTTAAACAATGGAGGGGGACGTTTTCCAGTGTGCTCTTGATCAGAATTACTGGAGCCAAGTTGTGAGACGCCAAGGGAGGACATTGCAAGATTGAAGTTCTTTTATGCTAGTAGGAGAGTAATAGGGAGCATTCATATACTTCTAGAGCTTGTAGGGCTTGAGAGGAGTGATCTTTGCCTGTTACTCTTGGTGTAGGCAGCCTAGACCGGCTAGGAGTCGGTGATCAAGCTTTTGAGAAGATTGTGAAAGACGTTGCCAAGTTTGTACGCGGTTCCGGGTCTCCCGCTCGAAAGGGACACCAAGAGGGAGCGCCCGAGCCTTAGAGGTTTGCTCTAGCGCTCGGGTATTGTGTGCGATAGCCGGGCCGCCAGTGTCTTCACTCCGAGAGTGAAGCGTACCCTTGTGAGCATCGTTCCAAGAACGACGGGAGGGACCGGGACTCCGACGGGAGTGGTCCAACGTGGATTAGTGGAAGACGCCTACCTTCTGAGACCTCGAGAAAAAATCATTAAGCACTCTCTATATCACTCTCTTTACTTACCGCATTGACTTACCGTTTGAGTAGTGTGATAGTTGTTCTTTGATTTCTCTTAGTGGCTATCGTGCTAGTTCTTGCTTGTGATTCTTTCGTTATCACTAGCACTGTTAAGGGTCTTGGCCTACTAGACTTGTTTAGGTTTGCTTCCGTTGCGGTTAAGTCTTATAGTTTTAGTTCGTAGCGAAATTAGTTCTATAAGTCCACCGATTCAACCCCTCTTCTCGGTGTCCTTGATCCTTACAAGTGGTATCGGAGCCAAGTGCTCATTTTCGGGCTTCACCGCCTTGAGTAAGGATGCCGAACGGGATGGAGACTCGGCCCGTATTTGATGGGGATGATTACTCTTATTGAAAGGCTCGCATGCAAGCCTACCTAGAGTCGATCGATGGGAAAGCGTGGCAAGTTACTAGCATTGCTACGAATGAGAATGAGAGACTTGATCCCATTTTCATTAATTACAATGCTAAGGCCAAGAGTGTCATGTTTGGTTGCATTTTTAAAAATGTCTTTTTCTAGAATCAATTCATCATCCATCGCGCATGACATATGGATTCAATTGCAAAACATCCATGTGGGCTCTTTCGAGACCAAGGAAGAACGTTACTATGTTATTAAGAACAAATATGATTCCATCACCATGCAACCTCATGAAAAAGCTAATGATGTTTATTCTGCATGTAGGGGTGAAGGAGATCAATGCCTTGGGCCTCAAGGACAAAATTGATTATGTGAAGATCATGAGAAAGCTCTTGTGGATGTTGCCGTCAAGTTACAACTCCATCGTCAGGTCTCTTTTCCAAGCCAACTTGGGTGCTCTCACTATTGACATTATGTTAGGTAAGCTCACGGCCTATGAGGGGTATATGTTGGGTAGCTCCACTGATTCTCAATTGAACAAGAATTCTTCCCTACATGTTGATCAAGAATCATCCAATGGCAAAAACAAGAAGAAGAAGAAGGTGGAGGAAGATGAGGATGAGGAGAGTGATAATGAGAACCTTGCGTCCTTAATGAAGAAGCTATTTTGTAAGGAAAGACCCTCATCTTCTAAGAGGAACTCTAGGTGCTTTAATTGTTGCAAGAAAGGCTTTGGTTAAGTCAATTTACGACTCCATCTTCACCAGTAGCCACATTTTGCTAAGAAGTATCTCAAACCCAAGAAGGAGAGCAAGAAGAAAGCATCTAGTGAGAGTGATGATGAAGAACGCAAGCCAAAGAGGAAAGTCAAGAAGAAGTTCTTTGTCAAAAAGGAGAGGAAGAGCAAAGAGAAGAAGAAGTCCCGCACAAAGCTTATATTGTTGGTGAGTGACTCACCGATGATGATTCGGACTTTTCATATTCTAGTGAAGAACAACTCACGGGTATTGCTATGACTAGCTCCACCAATGAG
The DNA here is from genome assembly GCA_001602275.1 of Zoysia japonica. Classification (NCBI taxonomy): domain Eukaryota; kingdom Viridiplantae; phylum Streptophyta; class Magnoliopsida; order Poales; family Poaceae; genus Zoysia; species Zoysia japonica. The sequence goes on along the minus strand of BCLF01000001.1, from coordinate 6,409,160 downwards.
CTACCACCACCTCCGCTATGCTTGATGGCCCGAAGTTGTGAGGGCTTCATTGATGAAAAAGATGATCTTGAGAAAGAAGAGGAGAGTTATGATGATGAAGATGATGGTACAAGCTACAATGATCTTGTCCTCTTCCTCGAGAAGGCCAACAAAACTATCATCAAGAAGACCAAGAAGATCGAGGTGGTGACCAAGGAGCATGAAGTGGCAGTATTTCGATTTTGAGAGTTTAAGGGAGAGCTCAATGCACTTAAGCACTCTCATGGTGTTCTACGCGAGTCCTATGAGGATCTCAAAGCGAAGCACGTAGAACTAAGTGAGAAGCATAATGCATTGGTGCGCTCCCATGAAGCTCTGGATCTTGACTCTCTCGTTAACTCTCCTAAGGATTTAAATGAAACTTCTACTTCTTGTAATATAACCCTCTCCAAGGAGAGTACTACTCTTGAGCCATCTATTTTGAAGGAATACACGAAGCTCAACGAGAAAAGAGGCCGTGATGGATGCATTTGAGCGGCTTACTAGAGGAAGGCAAATTCAAAAGGAAATCCAAAGCAACAATTACAATCACAAGGGTTTAGTATCTTTTCCTTCCTCTATCAACATCATTGGCAACCAAAATGAGATACCCGAATGGATAGTCCCACTCATGGCGGATGACTACTATTGTGCGAAGTATTGCCTTGATAGTCACCGCTCTAAGGATTATCCAAAGGTGAGCGAGCCTAAGATTATGCCTAACGCTAACCTTTTCTATGAGGATGTGCACTACAAGCTTTTCAGGGATAAGGATGGAAAAGTGAAGGCCAAGCCGCTCGAACCACAAAATAACAAGAGGACAATCAAAAAGATATGGGTCCCCAAGGTGATCATGGACCAAGAGAGAAAGCCAAAACTCTCTTGGGTTTCCAAGAAGAAGTGAATGGGCTAAGGTGGTGGACAATGAAGCGAACTGAAATTTCTTGAAGTCCACCACATGTTGATCGAGCTACAACGCCAATCTATTCTTCAAGGAGGTTATTCTTGTATATTATAGAGTAGGTTTCTTTTCTTGCAAAGCATGATAGATAGGACTCCTCTATGGATTAGATGTTTGCACTATCATGCATCATGTGTAAAAAGATAAAACAAAAAACAAAAAAATTAGATCGGTGCCTAACCATCTTGAGATATCCATATGCATGGGGAAGAGCTTGAGAACGTGGTTTGGCTATCGCAAGGCAAAGCGGCGGGCATATGGTGAATAAGCTTGAGATGGGTCAAACTTGACACCGAATAGGTTTTTTTATGCAATGTTTTTAATTTGCTTGCATCTACATGGCAAGCTGTAGATTCTCTTGCATTACACTAGCTTGTTTGCATGCATTGCATATAGGAACCACGGAGGAGGCGTCTTACTCTATGGAGAAAGTGAGTACATTGTCTATATGGATTCACATAATTCACAAGGAGTAACCAAAGCAATATTGTGAGCTTCATACCCATTGAACCCTGTGCTTAACATTCTCTAACATCCATTTACATGGATCGTGATCTAAGGGTTCATACATTCCCTTTTTGAAGCCTCCTTCTCGCTTTGATTTTTATCGCTCGATCTTAATTGTGATTTGCGAAAATGCTAAACTCTTCGTGAGTTATCTATTTGCAAAGGAGTGTTTGAGAGTTTCCTTTCTAGACGAGTGTGGTGTTTATTTGGTTCCTTGGTGCGGACACTTAAAGTCAAGAAAGAATTCCTTGAGGTCACCGGACATTCCGGCGTCTTCACCGGACATTTCGGTGACTATATCTTTGGATCAGTCACTTTTGCGGAATTGGACAGACACCGGACATTCCGACAATTTCATCGGACAGTCCGATGACTAGAAGAGAAAGCGGGTGCCTCTCTGGAATTAGAATTCTCTAGACACTGAATAGTTCGAACTTTCATAGTCACCGAACAAATATTGAGGACCGAACAGTCCGGTTTGTGGCGTTTTTGGCGCAATCTCGGCCATCTATTTTCCTTGTAATCAAATCCAGCCGTTGATTTGTTTTAATCTTATCACACGTGTGTTTTTTCATTCCCATTCCAAAACGCTTGTGCCTCTCGCGTTGACCGCCAATGATCGCCCGCCTTCGGCCATGTCTCCGGCTGCCGTCGCGCCGTTGCCGCCTCGCTGCTCCGTCGCCTACGCAGCCTTGCTTCACCGCGCCTTGCCTAGTGTGCGCCGCCCTAGCTGTGCCCTGGCACCGCTGCCGCCCAAGCTCGTAGCTGCCGCACCGCGCCGCCTCGCAGCCACCATGCACTGCTTCACGCAGCTCCAGCCAGTCCAGAGCTCACCGCCCTTTGCTTCTTTTGCCTCGCCTTGCGTCTTCCGAGCCGACATCACTTCCTTCTCCGAAACCCTCGTGGGGTTTTAGACATGGGGTAATTGGCTACTCTTCCAGAGATTTCTTCGGCGTATTTCGGCTCTTTTCATTGGGGTATTGAGTTCTACACTTTCATTTCATCGGAAATACCCCGCATGCCCTTGTTTGTTAATTAATTGCAAAAATTGGTATAAATTGCATAAAATCTCACCTTTTATTGCCAATTGATGTGATTAGTTGACAAATTCCCGTACTTAGTGCCATATTGAGGCCATCTCCTTCATATTTTAGTATGGCATTGAGTCTTCTATCACTAGTGTCACAATTTGGTTGCATTGCTATTATATGAATTGTGGCATTAGTATGTCGATATCACCGTTGCTCTTATTTGCTTTACTTGATTAGTGATATGTCCTTAATTCCACCGCTAGGACTTCATTTAGAGTCGCTCACTTTTTATGCTTGCAACCCATATTTTATTCCTATTTGGTGCAGTGACTGTTGGACAGTGAGTCAGGACAGAGTCAAAGGCAGGATTCAGAGGTTTCTGTGGTAGTCTAGATCACTCTTGGACGGGTTAAGAGCCAAGCTCTTAATCCTATCTTGTTGTGTCAGTTGTCGGAGTTTTTTGCAGTTGATCTTTCAGACAGTTGACAAAATCGACAGACAGAGATCGAGTTCAGTGGAGAAGGGAAAGGGCAAGGCCATGGAGCCAGAGAAGAAGATGAAGAAGAAGCAGAGGACAGGCAACTCTAAGTGGGATAGAGCCTTAGCTGCTGCAGATGTGGATGTTCCTCCACAGAGGAGGCCTGGTGCTTTGAGGATAGGCAGTTCTGAGTCCTAGGGGAGTTGAGGAGGTCGACCCTGAAAGAGAGTGGCGATGACTCCTCTAGTGGCAGAGGTGCAGCCGCGGAGATATCCTGCCAGTAAGCAGTCGAGAACCGCGGAGGTAGAGGCAATCTAGAAGAGCTCACAGCAGAGGACACAGAGGTGTCCACATCAGAGGACTGGATTATGTGAGGTGCGCACTGCTAGAGCTGAGAGAGCTCGCCGGGCCATGGGCAGGATCGCAGAGGTTGAGGTTGATTTGCTGAAGCTGAAGGGCCCGGTCATCAAGGCCAAGAGGAGACACTACTTGGGTCCCCGCTGGGAGATGCTAGTCAGTTCTAGACTGTACTCCAGCGAAAGATATACGAGGCCTATAGGAGGCAGCTTGCCACTAAGGGCAAGAGCTCAATGTTTGCTGCACACCGCCACTGTTCTTTGGAGGCAATGAGCAGAGGAGCTAGGGTTGACATGGAGGAGCACATCTCTTATCTTTCAGGATTGTCAAAGTTAGTCACCCAGCCTCTGAGGTACAGTGAGGAGGTAGTTCTGGAGTTCTATTCCTCCCTGTGGATCTCCCATGATAGGTCTTATCTCTGGCTCATGTATCGAGGGGAGCCACACCATTTTGAGAGGTCCGATGTCTTGATTGCTCTAGAGTTTGTATCTTCTGTGACACGGATCCACGCTCTGGCCCATCTGAATTTCCTGCCACCATATCGTCCTTCTGGAGGGATGGAGCCGAGCGATCAGAGACTAAGTATTGCATACCCGCCACCGCATGGGGAGCATTACTCTAGGAACCCTTTGAGGTTGACACATGAGACACGAGTATTGAGAGGGTTGCTGTGCAGGACGATAGCCCCGAGAGCTGGCTACAGAGAGCAAGTCATTATTCTACATCAGTGGTTGCTCTGCTACTTGCTGAGGCATGAGATCTTTGGCTTGACAGACTTGCTGCTTGCTCAGATAGAGGATGTTGTATATAAGGGGATTGGCGCTCGACAGTTACCTTTTGCCCCTACATTTGTCTAATGCTGAGAAGATTTAGAGTTATGACTGAGGAGGAGTATTCAGCGTTGCCAGGGTTATATGGGTTTCAGCTTCTTAGAGCACCCCTAGAGGAGGGAGCACAGCTAGGTGCTGGGAGCACTGAAGCTCCAGGTCTAGCCGAGACTCCGACCTCTCACGCTACACTTGACCCTGCTCTTGCTGCCAGATTGGATGCTATTCAGGCAGAGCAGGAGGAGCATAGGAGATTCCGATAGGAGCAGGCCGAGAGAGGGCCAAGTTTGAGGAGAGGATCCGACTCGAGCACCTCTATATTGAGAAGCGGCTACGGATGGAGAGAGAGCTTGCAGAGCAGAGGAGACGGCAGGACAGGGAGTTTCATGAGAGATCGCCGCGCACTTAGTTGGAGATGGCAGCAGCTATTTCATATATGTCTGTCGGATTCGGAGCTATTGCGTCACATCTCCAGGAGACTGGTATGCCACCTCTTCCAGCGTTTCCGACGACTACGCTACCGGGTCCCCTGCCTTCACAGCTCCAGCCTACTGCACCTCAGCCTCAGTATTCCTCAGTGTCAACATTCATTTCTGAGTTGCAGAGCCAGAGTCTGCAGAAGCAGCAGTTCACCTTCATTACACTACTCTCAGCCCCGCTTTCACCGTTCGTACCTTTTGGGGCAGCTAGCACAGTCATTACTACTAGAGGGGTCAGCGTTCCTGTTACTTCTTCTTAGTTCTCTTCAGATTCCTCGTACTGTATGTCGGTGCTATTTGCTTCAGCTGAGCCGAGAGTGTCAGTATAGGAATTGGAGTCAGGGGCAACATTGGGTAGTTCTCTGCTTGCTCTGAGAGTTCTTTCTTTCGAGGCTACCACTGCTGAGTTAGCTTTGACAAAGCCACCACCAGAGGCTTCACAGATAAAGCCAGTAGCCACCACAGCCGAGCAGCTCAGAGCTTCAGATGCAGATATCTTGATTGAGGCCAGATATTCTCCAGAGGAGGCATCTTAGGCCCTTGCCAGTGCGGATCAACAAGCTTTAGTTGAGGGCAAGGAGCCATCCCCGACGTCTTTCTCAGGCTTGAGTGCCTTTGATGATGTTGAGCAGCCAGGAGGAGACCAGTCAGCAGCAGCAGCCAGCAGAGGAGTATCCTCCGACTGTCACTGCACCTAGCTCTTCAGCCGCGCAGGATTAGATCTTCTGTAGTTGTTGGGTGAGAGATATGAGGTGTATCGTTCTGAGAGCTAGCTGTCTTGGGGGAGGCGGTGGATGGGTAGTTAGGGCTCTGGATTTCTTTTGGCTGATTTCATTGGCGCTTTGTGACATTTTGATGAGCTTGTGTTTCATTCGACTCTTTTAGCTGATTGGAATGCACTCAATTTTTGGTCTAACTCCGTGGTTTCTTTGTGTATGGCTCCAAGTGCTTTATTTGTTTTGCAGGTTCCTTTGTACATGTGCGCTCCTGTCTCATTCTCTATTGTGCACCATTCTTTATCAATCTAGCGTTCTCTCTCTCTATTTGCTTCCTCGGTGCCATCTTTTTAAATGATTAGATGACAAAGGGGGAGAGAGAGCTACCAAACATCGGGAGAACCGGAGAAGAGTGACGCTTCCTACCCATGACAAAGGAGGGGAACTCTTGCAAAAACATTTCTGCGGAGTCATCAAGGTAAGGGGGTAAGTGTTCTTTCGAGATGCGTTTTATTCTCTATTTTCTTTTATCTCGTTTGGACTGTTAGTAAGTACTATAGTTGTCATCAATCATCAAAAAGGAAGAGATTGTAAGCTTCATGACCTTTGAAGTCCCCTAAAGGTATAAATTGATTTTGGTGATTGAATGAACAACCATAGTTAACGGTTGTGTTGTAGGTACCACCCCGCTAATTCTACTTCAACATGGTGGGCTCCCTTGGTGGATGACAAAGACGAACACTAGAAGAGGAGTTGCCGGGCATCGGAGGATCAAGGCTAAGGACTAGCTAGAGAGTTCATAGGAACGCCGATACTATTAAAGGGGTAAGGTAATTTGTCTCTCGACATACAAGTGTAACAGGGTGTGAATGCTCCTTAAATCCCCAAAAAGCATGAAAGATGGAAGAGGAAGCGAAGTCAAAGGCCGGAGCTCAAGAACCAGCTAAAGACTCAGTCACCAGACAGTCCAGTGAGGTCACCTGACAGTCCGGTGAACCCTGGAGGAGCCAGTCTAGAGAGAGGTGCTCTTTGGAGTCGAGAAAGATCAGTCACCGAACATTCCGTTGGCGTAATGACCGGACAGTCCGGTAAGTCAGAGGCCGAAGTCCAGAGAAGATGTCTCTAGGAGTCCAAAAGTGAAAGTCACCGGACAGTCTGGTGAAAGTATACACCGGACACTCCGATGTCCTATGGAATGAATTTTAGAGAGGGTGTTTCCCTGGCTGAGGAGGAAGAAGGGTCACCGGACAGTCCACTAGTCCAGTCACCAGATAGTCTGGTGATTGCATAAAGCACTCAGCTTTATGACATCATGTCCTAACGGTTGTTTCTTGGCTTGGAGCCTATTTAAACCATGTAGGGGGACGTTTTCCAGTGTGACCTTGATAAGAATTACTGGAGCCAAGTTGTGAGAGGCCAAGGGACACCACCAAAAGAGTACATTGCAAGATTGGAGATCTTTGGTGCTAGTTAGAGAGTAATAGGGAGCATTCACATACTTTTAGAGCTTGTAGGGCTTGAGAGGAGTGATCTTTGCCTATTATTCTTGGTGTGGGCAGCCTAGAGTGGCTAGGAGTCGGTGATCGAGCTTTCAAGGAGATTATGGAAGACGTCGCTGTAACATCCCAGAATTTTCGAAATAATCGAAGTGTCGATTGTGTCCCAATTTTTGTTCCACTCCAAATCTAGAATTTCTTTTTATTTTTTTGGCGCCAGAAATTCAGTTTGCGGGCTTTGTCGAGCTGATATTAATTCCCACAGCCTTTTATTAATTCTCAAACCTCCCCCATTTAACTCCCCTATAAATTCCCCCCTCCATTTTACCCCATCCCACCAACCCCTCTCATTCCCTATTTTTCTTTCCCCTCTTCCAAGTTCCAGAGCACCAGACGAGATCAATGAAAGGGAGTCGCATCGCTTCGGTCTTCGGTTCCGCGTCGTGTCTCCTGCGTCGCCGACCGTCACCGAAAGCCTCGACCGCGCGTCGCCGACCGTCACCGGAAGCCTCGACCGCGTGGACCGCGTCGTTTGTCCCGCGTCGCCCAGCCAATTCCCTGCACGTCTTCAGTCTTCCGTCTCCGTGTCACCGCCCGTCTTCGTCATCGCGATCACCGAGTCGCGCGTCTTCGGTTCCGCGTCGCCCGTCCGCGCGTCGCCGTCAACCGCTCCCAGTTTAAATCTTCAGGGATCATGTAGAATTTTTCGGGGAACGTTTTAAGCACGTTTAGCCTAATAATTTAAATTTAAATTTAATTATTCGAATTTAAATTTTCGCGTACTTAGTCTCACCCATGTTCGTGTTATGTTTAGCTGGTGATCCCGAGGAGGAGTACCGCGAGCCCGCTCAGTTCGACAACCCGGATCCCAACTTCGATCTCAAGCTACCAGGCAAGCCGCGTTCCTTGATTACTTTTGTACCCAGTATTTTAAACTGCATGTTTTGTTTGCAACCCTAATTTACATTCCAACTGTTTTAACATATGCTAGCAACATTTCTATGCTGTGCCTATTTATTGTTCCACAAATATGAGCCCTAGGATTGCATTAGAATAATTATTTTATTTTATACTTAGCTATGCCTAGTCGCATTTATTTTTATCTCACACCTGTCACTATAAAAATGAAATTTGTGTTAAATGATTTTGAACTGTGATTCAAATGTGTGAGTTTTGTAAATAACTATACATAACTATTTAGCGGAGGCAGGATGGAGTATAAGGAGCTGGGGACCTTTGGGAAGTCCCTGTGGGTGTACCTGTGGCGGGTACAACGGGAAGATCCAGGTTAGGATCTTTCCGTGAGACTTAGTTGTTGGCGTTGAGGTTGGAGAGAGTGCCAGCCTCGGCAATTAAAGACCGAGTCCTTCGAGCCTTATACGCTCAGTTGACAACTATGCACACCACATTACCCTGTATGGGCAGTGGCTTGATCTTGAAGCTTGCCGAGACTGGTTGTTTACCCGTGGGTTAGTGGTGACATGTTAGTGTGGTGTAGAGCTATGACGCCCCACATGAGATCGAGATACCTCATCTGATCAGTGGTAGGCTCTTCACAGCTCCAAGATTCGATTGCGTAGGCACTTAGGATCCCTATCCTGAAGGACGGACAACGCCAGTTAAAGCTTATGGACGGTTCTTGTGTGTTCGTCGGGACTACGAAGGTAGTTACCGATGACACTTCTCGTGGGTACAAGTGCATAAACTCTGCAGAGTTACAGTCAATGCACATTGCCACATCTTTTTTGGAAGGACACCCCCTGAGTTGTGCTCCTCGTTGAGTAGTTTTGTTTTACTTCCTTCTCTTCAATTTCAAAATGTTTTGGACTCCAGTCTTTGAGCTGTGGCCGGGTGTGGAGATTACACCGGCATTTAAAATGAACCCCGTCCGAGATAACGGAGATCCCTGCGAGGCATGATAATAAAATTTGACAGTTTTAAAATAAAACTTTCTTGCATCTTTAAAAATAAAATAAAATGTTTTAAACTTGCATTTAGCACTTGAGCCGGCCTTTACCCTTGAAACCATTTGCATGCATACATTGTTGATAGGTACTACGCGGTTTGCTGAGTATTCGTACTCACGGTTTCCTAATTTGTTGTTTTCAGAGGATACCCACAGCTTCGACTTCGACTACGTCTCCGACGGACCGTGAAGTCAGCTCCTATGCTCAAGCTTGCCTATGTGGAGGAGGTTCGCTGCCTCTGCCATGAAGATGCTTCCGTTGCTGTATTCTATGGATTTCTTGATAGTGATCTTTCTGCTCTGAGATGTTTCCGGGCTGTGTGCCGATGGACCCCTTTGGAGGATTATATTCTAATAAATTTGCATTGACTTGCTATTTTCTATTCTTGTTTCTTGTTTAATGCTTTTGTTATGGTTTTTTGATTGATCGCTTGTGATGTCGTGCTTGCCAACCTCCTGGGATTGGCAAGGTCACAGAAGGTTGGGACTTATCGAAAGGTAAGAAAAACCCGGTCATTACAGTGGTAAATTTTGTACGCAGTTTCAGGTCCCCCGCTCGAAAGTTACACCAAGAGAGAGCGCCCGAGTCTTGGAGGCTTGCTCTAGCACTTAGGTATTGTGTGCGACAGCCGGGCCGCCGGTGTCTTCACTCTGTGAGTGAAGCGTACCCTTCTGAGCATTATTCCGAAAACAACGGGAGGGACCGGGATTCCGACGGGAGTGGTCCAACGAGGATTAGAGGAAGGCACCTACCTACTGAGACCTCGAGAAAAAATTACTGAGTACTCTCTATCTCACTCTCTTTACTTACCGCATGTACTTACTGTTTGAGTAGTGTGATAGGTTGTTCTTTTATTCCTCTTGGTGGCTGTCGTGCTAATGCTTGCTTGTGGTTATTTACTTATCATTAGCATTGTTAGTGGTCTTGGGCTACTAGACTTGTTTATGTTTGCTTCCGTTGCAGTTAAGTCTGATAGTTTTAGTTCGTAGCGAAATTTGTGCTATAAATCCACCGATTCAACCCAACTTCTCGGTGTCTTTGATCCTTACATTGTGTGCACCCGTAACTCTTTTTATTTTCAGTAAGTATTGTTGTGTGTACCAGTAATTCTTTTATATCTCAGTAATTGTTGTTGTGTATGCTAGTAATTCTTTTTTGATCTCAACTTAGTATTTTTGTAGTCCATTCCCAATAATATCTTTGTGTTCCAAATTGATATTTGTGTTATGTTCCATGTCATTGCAAACATATGTTTTTAGTGCACTGATGTGGTTTTTTTAGTATGTTGTTGAAAATCTAAATTACGCAACTATTCGATACTCCCCTGCTTGTATTTTGTATGTTATTCAATCTATGGATGAAGGTCTAAGGAATAAGATCACTGAGTTGGGGTTTTGTAATTTTTTGAAATTTAATATGAATAGAATTGACGACAGAGCCCTTGCTATGTTTTTAAGGAACCATATTATGGATGATCCTCTTCGTATTGAGTTTAGGGGGAAAATGCTTCAATCAGTCCCCAGGTTGTACACAAGGTGTTTGGTATTCCAATCGGGGGTACTGTATAGTTGCCATCATGTGAGCTGAGAAGATTGTGTGATGAGAATGGCATGAAAGATATGTTTGAATCAAATAGGAAAGGTGGTGATAAGAAGAAGCGCTATGAAGAATTGAAGAATAATGTTGTTCCCAGATGAGTCATTGAGCAATTTGCATTGAGACAGAAAGATGATGATTGGACTGTCAAGTATTTCTTTATACTTGTACTCAATGCCTTGTTGTTCCACACAAGCTCACTACAAATATGCGTCAATGACTACCTATTCTGCAAACACCATGAGGCAATGAAGAACAATGATTGGTGTCTTGCTGTTGTTGATGATATTAGGGAGAAGGTCCAAAAATGGAACAAAAGTGCTGGGAGGGATGCCACGTCGACAGTGCAGGGCTGTACTGCTCTCCTTATTGTAAGTAATTTTCTCTAATTTTTCTTTTTTCTTTTTATGGTGCTCAGTAATTTCTTTATCCTAAGCTTGTTGCATTTGTTCTTACTAATTTCATGTGGTTGCGCTACATTTCAGTGATTTCTGTAATGTTTGTCAGTAATCCTTTTTTTAAGTTTAGTAATTTCCTTTCTCATGTTCCATGTTACCCTTATTTCAGTTTTGTAATTATTGTTGTTCACGGTAGTAAGTAGTAATTCTTTTTCTGTTTCTACTTCACTAACATCCTTTAATTTTCTATTTCCATGTTTCCCTTATGTCTCAACTCAGTTATCATTAGTGTCTGTGTCAGTAATTTCCTTATCATAGGGTTTGTTGCATTTATTTATAGTAATGTACTGTAATTTTGTTGTTTGAATTGTATCTCAGTAATTTGTATTGATTTATTCTGATGTTGTGTGGTGCTGATGTATTGCATTGCATCTCAGTATTTTTTTTATTTATTCAGGTATACTATCTAGACAACTTATCATGTGGTGACATTGTTACTGATTTTGTGGTGTTACCTCGGACAAACATTTTTTATAGTGCTTTGATTGAGAAGATTGCAAAGGTGATAAAAGACTTTCAAAGACTTAAAAGTGTTGCTTTTGGTTATTTACCTATAAGTGTTGTTATGTATTTTCCATTTATATTTGTTTTTACTTTATAATTGCATTTGTTTTGATATTCAGTAAATGAGTTTTCATACTCTCATTTCTTGTTATTATTTTTTTTGGCGTTTTAGCTGAGAGATAAAGATGCAACATGTTATGTCAATCTCCGTGAGGATGAGCAAGCCATTGAAGAAGATAATCTTCAACAATCTAGTTAATTTATTGCTGTTCGAGCTAGGCGTGGGGGGCTGCGAAAACCGGCTGCAGAAGGTTCTTCTATTAGGGCTCAGCATAGGAGGGCTGCTAAGGGAGCATCAAAATATGCTGAGCAGAGTACCAAAGCTCGCCCACTCCTTGAAGACTTGCTGCATTTGCATCCGTTGTTGACTAGTTCTATAGATTTGGTTGAAGATGATGACGTGAAGCAGGCAATTAATGATTCTTTAGCTGTGTTTGACAGAAATGTGACGAAGGCGTCCAAGACCATAAACTCTGCAACGAAAAAGATTGGTGATGCTTAGAAAGATATTCAGGATGCTCAGAAGAAGCTTGTTACTGATATTAAGTGCATTCTAGAGAAAAGTCTAACATGCAATGCTGCTGCCAATGAACCTGTTAAAAAAGATAAACAACCTTCGAAGCGATGTTCGAAATGACACAGATCTGTGAGTTTCTCTTCATGTCATTTTGTTCAGTAATTTGTTAATTTATTATTTATTTGTTCAGTAATCGCTTTCTTTTTTGTGTCTAAAGATTATTTTTTCTGATTTATACTTTTCTTTTGTAAATAGGAAGTAGCTGAAGGAGTGTCAAAAAGTACAAAACAAAGGAAGAAAACTTCGAAACAGTCTGTAACATCTTTTTTCCTATAGTTTTTGAATTCAGAATGTAAAACTATGGATCTGACAAAAGTATTTCTTTGTTTTTAATGTTTTTTCAGAACGTCGTCACATTGTGATGTCTGTGCCGTCATCTCCTCGGTCTTCACCACCTTCATCTCCACATCTGGAGCCTCATTCAACTTCAGTTCTAGCACTGGTACCCATACCACCTTCATCTTCACACACCTCACCACTAGCATCTGCATCTTCATCTTCTTCACCAGTCGCGCCTATGTCTCCACCTCCACCTTCCTCATCACTGGCGCCTACATCTCCACCTGAGTGTCTGCTGGAGAAGAGCAGGTCAAAAAAAGGTACTTTACTAATTTTTAGTGTTTTGGAGCTTTGTTGTTAAATTTTTTTTTTGTAATGTTTTGTTTCGAGTTCTGTAATTATTTTTTGTTGTTTTCAACAGATTGATCAGGCTGGGCACCTTGATGCGGATGCACAGACGAATCAAAATTCTGATTTGTCTAGTGTTATTTCTCGGTCTCAATCATCCGGTGTCCAGGAGCCACAGTTTAATTACGACCAATGGCACAATGTCGCCAATGTTATTCGTAATCTGCAGGATGATCCAACACATAAGTAGCTACAAGAGGATTATGAAAAGGATATTGCGAATGTTATCCGTGACCTGCAGAATGATTCAACGCAGAAGCATCTACATGAGGAATATGAAAAGGATAAGTCTGCAGATGTAGAGGTGAAGGTTTAGTTGATAAATCGTCATTTAGTAATTTTCATATGTTGTTACTGGCCGTAGTTCAGTAATTTTTCTAATTGTTGACTTCAGTAAATTGTGTTGTTGTGATGTGTCATTGTTTAGTTCAGTAATTATTAGTATTAGTTTTCAGTAATTTTGCATTCAGTAATTTCATAAATTGTTACTAACCGCAGTTCAGTAATTTTTCTAATGCAATTTGTGTTTGTAAGCTTCATGACATTCAAAGTATTGAAAACCCCAAAGGTATGAATGTTTTGATGATTGAGTGAGAACCATGAACTAACTTGTTGGATGTAAGATCAATATATGCTTATCTCAAGAATCTACGAGTTGGCTTCCTCGAGCGTCGTGGTTGGAGGTGGATCAAGGCTAAAGATGAACTAGAGCCAAGTGTAGCTTAGTGTAGGCTTTGAGTCCATAGGAGAAACCAATACTATTAATAGGGGTTGAGTCATTTCTCTTTGGTCACATGAGTGCTAGGTTGTTTGGATGCTCTAGGAGTCCCCAATGGCACTAAGGTGACAAAGCTCAAGTTGAGGAAGCAAGTGAAGTAAGTTAGAAACAAGATGGAAGTGAAGAATCCAAGTTTCAGTTTCGGAATAGGTCACCGGACAGTCTTATGATATCAACGGACAGTCCTGTGACTATAAGTTTTAGCATTATCAGAGAAGGCGAAATCGACTGTTTCAGTGGTTAAAATGGTCACCGAACAGTCCGGTGACTATGGAGGATACGAGATTCTAGAGAGGAGTTTTTGAGTTGAAGAAGTGGAAGAAATGGACACCAGACAATCCGGTGAGGTTACCGGACAGTCCGGTGACTATGACGGCTGCAGGTTCCAGAGAAGGTTGCAAGCGATTGGATCATCGAAGGAGTTGGTCACCGGATAGTCCGGTGACTAGAAGAAGATGGAGTCCAAAGAGGATGTTCTTGGAGCCCAAGACGAAGGTGGTCACTGGACAATCCGGTGGTCAAGTCACTGGATAGTCCGGTATTTGGAAAAAACAATCAGCTTTTTGACAACAGCTATAAACGGCTATTATGAAATTGGTAGCCTATATATAGCCGTGTGCCTGCCCAAGAGAAGATGTCCAACGGCCAAAAGAATTGAGGGAGCACCTTGTGAGAGCCAAGGGCCACCAAGAAGAGCGCAAGTGGAAGATTGAAAGATCTTTAGTGCTAAAAGGAGAGTAACTCGAGCATGCACGCATTCCTAGAGCTCATGAGGCTAGAGAGTAGTGATAAGGCCTGTTACTCGTGGTCTATGGCAGCCTAGACCGGTTAGGAGTCAGTGATTGAGCTTCCGTGGCTTTTGTGGAAGACGTCACAAGTTTGTGAGCGGTTTCGGGTCCCCTACTTGAAAGGGACACCAATAGTGAGCGCCCGAGCCTTGGAGGCTTGCTCTAGCTCTTGTGTATTGTGTGCGACAGCCGAGCCAACGGTGACTTCACTCCGGGAGTGAAGCATACCATTGTGAGCATCGTTCCGAAAACGACAGGAGGGACCAGGACTCCGACGGGAGTGGTTCAACGAGGAGTAGGGGAAGGCGCCATCCTTCCGAGACCTCAAGAAAAAATCTTGAGCCTCCCTTCTTTCTTTACTACTTGTTATTTACCTTTCGCTCTTTTATTCATGCAAGTAGTATTGATAGGTTGCTCCTAGTTCACTCATGGTGGCTCTCATGCTAGTGTGCCTTGTTTGATTGCTATCATATTAGAACTAGCATGTGTAAGAGTTGCTTGATGCCTTGCTTAGCTTTTAGCAAGTTTACTTTGTTTGCTATCCTTTGTTTAGCTAGCTCCTAGCTCCGTCTTTGGTTTATCTCTCTAGACTAGTGTAAGTTTCATGACCTTTGAAGTCCCCTAAAAGGTATGAATGTTTTTTGGTGATTCAATGAACAACCATAGGTAACGGTTGTGTTGAAGGTACCACCTCGCTAATTCTACATCAACATGGTGGGCTTCCTCAATTGATGACATGGACGATCCATAAAAGAGGAGTTGTCGGGCTTCGGAAGACTAAGGCTAAGGACTAGCTACAGAGACCATAGGAATGCCGGTACTATAAAGGGAGGTAAGGTCATTTGTCTCCTGTCATACAAGTGTTAGAGGGTGTGAATGCTCCTTAGATCCTCAGAAAGCACTAAAGATGGCAAAGAAAGTGAAGTCGAAGATTGAAGCTCAAGACCAACTAAAGATCCAGTCACTGGACAGTCCGGTGAGCCCTGGAGGAGGCAGTCCAGAGAGAGGTGCTCTCTGGAGTCAACGAGAAGAGTCACCGGATAGTCCGTCGGTGCAGTGACCGGACAGTCCAGTGAGCCAGAAGCTGAAGTCTAGAGAAGGTGTCTTGGTGAGTCCAAAAGTGAAAGTCACCAGACAGTCCGGTGAAGGTAAGCTTCGGACAGTCCGGTGTCCTGTGGAGTGGACTCCAGAGAGGGTGTTTCTCTCGCCGTGGAGGAAGAAGACTCACCGGACAGTCCCGTGGTTCAGTCACCGGACAGTCCGGTGATTGCATAAAGCAGTCAGCTTTATGACATCACGTTCCAACGGTTATTTCTAAACTTGGTGCCTATTTAAATCGTGGAGGGGACATTTTCCTGTGTGCCCTTGATCAGAATTACTGAAGCCAAGTTGTGAGAGCCCAAGGGACACCACCAAGAGAGCACATTGCAAGATTGAAGATATTTGGTGCCAGTAGGAGAGTGATAGGGATCATTCATTCACTTCTAGAGCTTGTAGGGCTTGAGAGGAGTGATCTTTGCCTATTACTCTTGGTGTGGGCAGCTTAGACCGGATAGGAGTCGGTGCTCGAGCTTCTGAGGAGATTGTGGAAGACGACACCAAGTTTGTACGCGGTTTCGGGTCCTCCGCTCGAAAGAGACACCAAGAGAGAGCGCCCAAGCCTTGTAGGTTTGCTCTAGTGCTTGGGTGTTGTGTGGGACAGCAGGGCCGTCGGTGTCTTCACTCCGGGAGTGAAGCGTACCCTTGCGAGCATCGTTTCGGAAATGACGAGAGGGACCGACACCCCAACGGGAGTGGTCCAACGAGGATTAAGGGAAAGCGCCTACCTTTTGAGACCTCGAGAAAAAATCACTGAGCACTCTCTATCTCATTCTCTTTACTTATAGCATTTACTTACTGTTGAGTAGTGTGATAGGTTGTTCTTTGATTTCTCTTGGTGGCTATCCTACTAGTGCTTGCTTGTTGTTATTTATATATCACTAGCATGGTTGTTATTCAACCCCCTTCTCGGTGTCCTTGATATTTACAACTAGGTTGTTGTTCTTGTTTATTCTTAGCCTAGCCCTAGTGTTCTTTGTTGATAGCCTCTAGCATATTAGGTTGTTCCTTTAGTGTTATCTTATCTCTAGTTTGCTAGGAATGGAGTGCTAGCTCTCTTGTTGGCGGTAAGTTGTAGAAAAGTTAGAATTAGTGAGTGCCCGATTCAACATGCCCTTCTCGGTCACTTGATCCTTACAAATGATATCAGAGCCAAGTGTTCAAATTCGGGCTTAACCGCCTTTGAGAAGTGATCGAGAGTGATGGAGACATGCTCTCCAATAGGGTTCGGTAGTGGCTCGTGGAAGAATCGCTTGCTAAGCTACCTATATGCCACAAGACCGGTAGAATCAAGGAGTTTCACTATTGACTTGTCTATCTCCTCCACTAAGGGTGCTCTTTGTGCTATCAATGATGAGAAAGCTAATTATCTTGAATTACTTGAGTCCTATTCTTGCTTTCATACAAATCATGATGAAGATTTATTTGATGCTTTGCTGCGATTGAATGATCTTGTAGGAAGAATTAATTAATTCAAAGGTATGCTCAAGATAACCAATGAACAACTTATCAAAAGGATGCTCTTACTCAAGAAGGGAGAAAAATGCATCGCTCTTACTCTTGGAGATTATAGTGAGGAGCTCAAGACATTAGCTCTTGATGAGGCAATGGAAGTTGTTATTACTCACGATCTACTTCAAGGAAGCATTGATGATCTCAAGAAGTCCTCCATGGCTCAAGTCGACAACGAGTGTCTTGACACCACTACATCAAGCTTGACTATCGAAGAGCATGCTCATAACTCACATGAGCCCCAAGTTTGCACTATTTCTCACTCCTCTAGCAAGCTTTGTTTTATTGAATATCATGATGATATTGCTAGTTCACTTATTGAGGATTCTTATTGGGCTTTATGTGATGAATTTGATTGATTTGTGTCTTCGCTTAGATTATCTAATCAAGTGGATCAACTCTTATAACAAGCGAAGAATCACAAATAGTGAGGCTATCAAGAAGGTGATGGAAGCTCTCTCCAATCATGAGACTATTCTCCTTGCTCTTCAAAATGAAGATCTTGAGAAGATTACAATTGAAGAACTAATTGGCAAGATTTCATTGAAGAATGACTCTCGTGATGAGAGCATGTCCATTGGTAGTTGTGATCAATTTGAAGACTTATCTACATCTTTGCACAAACCACCATCCATCGAGAAGGTTAGTATGAGTAAATCATGTAATATTGTATCCACTAACCATTCTTCCTTCTTGACCTCAAATAAGGTGGATCACACACGCAATTGTGAAGATGAAGTGGTAAATGAATTCTTGATGAAGACTTCATCTCTTTCACCTCCACCCACACTTATTGATGGAAGAAACGATGGATGGACTTTTGACAAGGATGATAGTAGTAATGAGAAGGATGAAAAGCTCCTCACAAGGTGGAAAGCATGGACAATGAGAAGGAGAGGCCAACACATAAGGCTTACATTGTTGGTGAATAGCTTACCGATGATGACTCAACCTCTTCTTCAACAAGCGATGATGAAGAATGGGATAATGGAGATATTGCTATCACAAGCTCCTCCAACACTCTATAACCACTTTTCACATGCTCCATGGCCAGAAGTTGGCAAGAGAGTAATAAAGATGAAGATGAGGATGAGGATGATGAAGACAAAGAACAGCCCTCATACGACGAGCTCATTCACATGCTTGAGAAAACTCATAAGATGGTGCTCAAGAAGAACAAAAAAATTGAGGTGGTAAGCAAAGAGCGTAAAGTGTTGGTATTTCGGGTTTGAGAGCTTGAGAGTGAGTTCAATGATCTTATGCAATCTCATTGAGCTGTACAAAAGAGTTTTGACAAGCTCAAGGGAGATCACATAAAGCTAAATGAGAAGCATAAGAACTTGGAACTCGTTCATGAAGCTCTCAACTTTGAACTTCTCTCTTCCTCATCATCTCATGTTAATAAATGCAATACCTCTGTTTTTTGTGATGAGCTTACCCTCTCCGAGGAGAGTACTTCTCTTGAGCCTTTTATTTTGAAGGAATATCATAAGCTCAAGGAAGAAAGGGAGATGGTGATGGACGGCTTTGAGAGGCTTACAAGAGGGAGGCAAATACAAAAGGATTTCCTAAGCCGCAACCTCATCAACAATGTCTCACGAAGAGGCTAAGGCTCATACCCCTCCACCATCAACATGATTCGAATGAAAGACACCATCCCTGTTTCAGCAACTTCTCTTATGACAGATGAGTCCTATTGTGAGAAGTGTTGCCGTGATGGACACAAGTCCAAGGAGTGCCCCAAGGTGAGTATTTTCAAGTCATTACCTGACGTTAACCTATTCCATGAGAATTGGCACTACAAACTCTTTAGGGCAAAAGATGGAAAGATTAAAGCAAAAGCACTTGGATCGCCAAAGAAGAAGTGGATGATCAAGAGGATATGGGTACCCAAGTGTATTGTTGATCAAGAAAGGGCAACAAAGTTTGCTTGGGTCCCGAAAGTGAAGATTTAGAAGGATGGTGGTGGTGGACCGAGTGCTAACATGAAGAACCTTGAAGTCCACCACAAGTGTCATGAACTTCAACTGCCAATCCACTCATGAAGGAGGTAACCTTTGGCCATAATAGCTGTAGTGTTTTTCTTCCGTTCAATGCATGGTTCCTTAGACTCCTTTTTGAACTAATATGCTTTGCATTTCATGCATCATATAAAATTAACTAAAAGAAAAACTCACTAAAATTAGTCAACGCCTAACCATCCTGAGATATCCATAAACATGGGGGAAGAGCTTGAGAAGGTGGTTTGGCTATCTCAAGGCAAAGCGGTGGGCTTATGGTGAATAAGCTTGAGATGGGCCAAATTCGGTGTCGGATAGGTTTCTTTTATGCAATGTCCTTAACTGTGCTTGCATTCATCATGGAATGTTCTAGTCTTGCAAGATATGCTTGTTCATGCATTGCATATATGAAATCACAAAAGACACTTTCATCGCATATGCTTCTTTGTTTTATTTCTGTTGAGGGTGAATGAGATTCTTCAAGTGACATCATAAACGTCTCCTTACCAAAAGGTATGACTAAAACTCTTTCAATCAAGTATATTTTATTCTAGCAACCAGCCATAACATAGTATAAAGTACCCCATGTGTCTAACACAAAGATATGCATATCTTGCCTTCCACCATAACTATGCATAACTCTAGGGGGAGTTTACCCTATGTTATGAGGCTTCATGATCTTGTCCAAATGCCTTCCACTCAAAAGGACATGATCCATGTAGCTCTTGTGTGCATTTGACATTTGTCTCTTTTGATATTGTAAGGTCAAATGCAAGTAACATAAAGAGGATGAAGAACGAGAGATAACATTCAAGAAGAAGAACTTCCTTATCAATGGGAAGAACTATTGGAGTGAGAAAGATGTCGCATACATATTCTTCACCAAGATCACAATGACAAGTACCCTCTACATCAAGTGTCTCAACACCAAGTACTTCTTCATCAAAAAAGCCACTCCAAGTGTTCCACCGTGCAATCAAGGTGTAAGGATTTTTCTCTTTCACATCTCTTGTTTAAATTCATTGCAATCTTATTCATACCTCTTATTGCTAATCCAAGATATAGGGTATACTCCCAATTTGTCATTCATACGACAAAGTGGATCATTCTCATGAGATGCTTATATGCACACATACTAGTGGGAGCCTATCCTATGTTTTGAGATTATCGAGACTAACGTGTTTCTTAATGTTTATCTTTGTTAAGTCTCATTTATGATAGAAAGGATCTACACACCAAAATGTCATGGTGCACCTCGTATTCGGATTCAAAGTCAACCTATCGAAAGAGGACACCATCATCTAT
The DNA here is from genome assembly GCA_001602275.1 of Zoysia japonica. NCBI lineage: Eukaryota > Viridiplantae > Streptophyta > Magnoliopsida > Poales > Poaceae > Zoysia > Zoysia japonica. The sequence continues at coordinate 6,388,960 of BCLF01000001.1, read as the reverse complement.
GAAGAGAGTTACATCAAGTATCAAACAATACAAGCAAGGTTAGTATAAGTCAATTAAGCAATGTTTTTGCTACTAACCTATCTTGCTTCATGGTTTCTGAGGTGAAGTAAAACAATGATGGAAATATACAATGGACTTTCATGTGCTTCGAGTGGCAACAAAATCCCCATATTGGTGAACGGTTTGGAAACCTTATCTCTTATGTCTTCTTGCTATCTCATTTTGTCCATTCATCATTTTTATCTCATTGTAAGCTTCATATTCATAGCTAACCCTCACAAGGAACAAGTCTTGTTAGCTCTTTTTTGTGTAGGGACAATGGATGAATGACGAAATTATCACATGGATAGAGAAGAGCATGTAAATGTGAAGAGAAATTGATTTGTCTCATGTGGTATCACCTAAGGAAATAAAATATCACAACTGATGCCACAAGGAAGAAGCAACAAGTTCTCTCTACCTCGAGCTTATTGAAGATCATTTGCTATATGAAGAAGATCATTGATCAATGTCAAAGGTGGAGAGATATGTGATCAAGAAAATGAGCTCCTTAAGGATCAACAAATCAAACACGAAGGGCAAGAGATATTCCATATCAAGAAGTTGACCATGAAGATAAATTTTAAAATAGATGCTCAATCAAAGGGGAGACCTTGCAAAAGACTAGTAACATCATTCTTACTCTTGTTTCTCATAAGCTTATTTCCTAGTTACTTTTACCCTTGGTTGCTCTTGCTTTTTGAATTGTAGATGACAAAGAAGGAGAGAAATACACTTGAAAGAAGATAGGAGATGGTCAAGCAAGAAGAAAACGAGTCGAAGATAAGGGAGATTTCCATGACAACACTCGGTAATATCTTTCTATACATTTACATTCCTTGCCAATGTTTCCTCTATTGTTTCTCTTCTTGGGCGTTCTCTTTTTGTTGATAGATGACAAAGGGGGAGAGAAATGCACATGATCGAGGAAAGAGGAACACATGTTTGAGGAAAGAGGAATGAAAAGAAGAATGCACATGATCAAGAATCAAGATTTGATGAAGATGAAGATGACAAAGGGAGAAATGCTTCCTTCTATACTCTTATCTCTCATTTACTACTCTTTTGTCCTCTACTCGTTTGTGGTTGTTTTCTTTATTGATAGATGACGAAGAGGGAGAAAACCAAGAAGAATGAAGGAGAGAAAAGAAGAACAATGAAGAAATGAAGATATAAAAGTAAAATCAATCAAAGAAGAAAAAGTAAGTTATGCACTTATGAAGGGGGAGAGCAAAGCAAAGGTATGAAACCTCATGCTGTTTTGTGCTTATTGACAAGAGATGGTAAGACAACTTTGTATATCTTTTACTCTTATATATTGTCTTGTGCTTAATTTCAATGTATTTTGATATCATCTCGATCATGTTTGTCATGGTTGTCATCAATCACCAAAAAGGGAGAGATTGTAAGCTTCATGACTTTTGAAGTGTTGGAAACCCCAAAGATATGAATGTTTTGGTGATTGAGTGAGAACCATGAACTAACTTGTTGGATGTAGGATCAACATATGCTTATATCGAGAATCTCCAAGTTGGCTTCCTCGAGTGTCGTGGTTAGAGGTGGATCAAGGCTAACGATGAACTAGAGCCAAGTGTGGCTTAGTGTGGGCTTTGAGTCCATAGGAGAAACCGGTATTATTAAGAGGGGTTGAGTCATTTCTCTTTGGTCACATGAGTGCTAGGTTGTTTTGATACTCTAAGAGTCCCCAATGGCACTAAGGTGACAAAGCTCAAGTTGAGGAAGCAAGTGAAGGAAGTTGGAAGCAAGATGGAAGTGAAGAATCCAAGTTTCAACTTCGAAATAGGTCATCGGACAGTTCTGTGATATCACCAGACAGTCCTGTAACTATAAGTTTCAGCATTTCCAGAGAAGGCGAAATCGACTGTTTTAGTGGTTAAAATTGTCACCGGACAGTTCGGTGAGGTCACCGGACAGTCCGGTGACTATGGAGGATGCAGAGAGGAGTTTTTGAGTTGAAGAAATGGAAGAAATGGACACTGGACAATCCGGTGACGGACAGTCTGGTGACTATGTAGGCTGCAGGTTCCAGAGATGGATGCAAGCAACTGGATCATCGAAGGAGTTGGTCACCGGACAGTCCGGTGACTAGAAGAAGATGGAGTCCAGAGAGGATGTTCTTGGAGTCCAAGATGAAGGTGGTCACCGGACACCGGTGGTCAAGTCACCGGACAGTACGGTGTTTGGAAAAAGCAGTCAGCTTTTTGACAACGGCTATTATGGAGTTGGTAGCCTGTATATAGCCGTGTGTTAGCCCAAGAGAAGATGTCCAACGGCCAGAAGACTTGAGAGAATATCTTGTGAGAGCCAAGGGCCATCAAGGAGAGCACAACTGGAAGATTGAAAGATCTTTAGTGCTAAAGGGAGAGTAACTATAGCATCCACACATTCCTAGAGCTCGTGAGGCTAGAGAGGAGTGATAAGGCTTGTTACTCTTGGTCTATGGAAGCCTAGACTGGTTAGAAATCGGTGATTGAGCTTCCGTGGCGTTTGTGGAAGACGTCACAAGTTTGTAAGCGGTTTCGGGTCCTCCGCTTGAAAGAGACACCAAGAGTGAGCGCCCGAGCCTTAGAGGCTTGCTCTAGCTCTTGGGTATTGTGTGCGACAGCCGGACCTCCGGTGACTTCACTCCGGGAGTGAAGCATACCCTTGTGAGCTTCGTTCCGGGAACGACGGGAGGGGCTGAGACTCCGACGAGAGTGGTTCAACGAGGAGTAGGGTAAGGCGTCATCCTTTCGAGACCTCGGGAAAAAATGTTGAACCTCGCTTTTCTCTTTACTACTTGTCATTTACTTTCCGCTCTTTTTTTTCATGCAAGTAGTGTTGATAGGTTGCTCCTAGTTTAGTCATGGTGGCTCTCATGCTAGTGTGCCTTGTTTGATTGCTATCATATTATAACTAGCATGTGTAGGATTTGCTTGATGCCTTGCTTAGCTTCTAGCCAGTTTACTTTGTGCGCTATCCTTTGTCTAGCTAGCTCCTAGCTCTGCCTTGGTTTATCTCTCTAGACTAGGTTGTTGTTCTTGTTTATTCTTAGCCTAGCCCTAGTGTTCTTTGTTGATAGTCTCTAGCATATTAGATTGTTCCTTGAGTGTTATCTTTTCTCTAGTTTGCTAGGAATTGAGTGCTAGCTCCCTAGTTGGCAGTAACTTGTAGAAAAATTAGAATTAGTGAGTGCCCGATTCAACCCCACCCCCTTCTCTGTCATTTGATCCTTACAGTGTTGTTGTCATGTGCCCTTGTTTAGTTCTGTAATTATTAGTGTTAGTTTTCAGTAATTTTTCATTCACTAATTTTCATACGTTGTTACTGACCGCAGTTCAGTAATTTTTCTAATTGTTGACTTCAGTAATTTGTGTTGTTGTTATGTGTTCGGTTCAGTTCAGTAATTATTAGTATTACTTTTTAGTATTTTTACATTCACTAATTTCATTGATACAGGAGCACGATAATGTTGCTGTACAGTCACGTGCTGCTGCAGTAGAGGAGATTACAGAAAAAGTGTTTCTAAATACCGTTTTCTACTTCAAATGAATTTATTTCTTCCTCCAAATTTTCTATATGTTTTTATACATTTTTTTATCTTATACTTTTTTCCAACAGCTTGAACAGGCATCTCTCGTTGATGTGGCTGAAAAGAATGTCCAAACATCTATCATTGTTTTTCAATCTCAATCATCGGGAGTCCGACAGAAATGTTTTGATTATGATCAATGGAGAAATGTTTCCAAAATCATCCGTGAAATAGATGAGGATATAACACAGAATCAGGTGCATGAGGAACCTGCAAAGGAAAAATCAGTAGATAAATTTTCATTCAGTAATTTAGTGTCAGTTAATTTGGTATCTTTTACTTATGCTGTGATCTTCAAGTCATTTTTCTTTTGCTTTGCAGTGCCCCAGCGCCAAGGTAACCAAAGGTCAAAGGGGTCGAAAGAAAAAGGTATATGTTTTATCCACTCCGATTTTTTTTGTTCCTTTCTTTTTTTGAAGTGATGCTGTTATTTAGTATTTTAGTGTTTCTTTCTCATGACACATGTGTGTTATTCCAGTAGTACATCTTCAAGCTTTATTTTTGTTTTTCGGTGTTCACAGACTGATAAAGATCAAAGCACACCCATCACTCCTGTTCAAACTCGCGTTACCCACTCAATGAAGAATGCTGATGCCTCACTGAAGTCCTTGAAGACAAATGAGACGAGGGAAACTAGAAAGAAGAATAAGAAGAAAAAGGAAGCTTATGATGATGAGCGAGAGGTTCCAGATTATGATTACTATACACCGCCAGATAGTATTGATGTTGATCCAAGATGGTATCATGGCCCTGCTTATATCAAAGATGATTTTGGTGGACATGTGAATGTTTTTGAGAGTGATATTTGGCGTCGTCCACAGCTAAACTTTAACAAAGTGTTAATGCTGAGATCTGATTTGTTCAAAGATCAATAGGAGGACGATTTCAAAGAGTATATTTTATTTTTATAAGCATAATTATCCATCTGCTTCAGTAATTTTCTAGAGTTCAATTCAACATTCACTGTTGGGTTTTGATGTGTTAGAATCTAATAGTTATGTGTGTATATTCTGATTCTTCTGTTTCAGTTCAGTAATTATCCATATGTGCTCTTTGTTTTAATTAAGTAATTATCCATCTGCTTTAGTAATTTTTATAAGCATAATATTCACAAATTTTGTTACCTGTGTCAATCGGTAATACTATGTTTTCAATGTCCAATATTCTTGCATAGTTGGACGGGTGTTGTCTAAACATATTTTATTTCATTATTTTGATATTCTTTTGTTAAACAATTTCAGGCGATGCTTTCTCAAGTTTTCAGAGAGGAGTCTGGCACATCTTTGTTCCTACTAATTCAATGGCACTGCAGTTGTAGAGACTTTTGCTAATAATGCAATGGCCGATAACGACCTTTTTGACTACTTTGTCCAGGGCTTATGTGATGATAGGGAGCTCAGGGGTTCTTATGGCTTCTAGATCATCCTTCCAACACAAATACCAATAAGTTTTTTTTTCAACTGTTACTTTAGTAACTTCTGTTTTCCAGTAACTTCTGTTTTTTATAATCATTTTTCAGTAATTGGTTTAGTAACTTCTGTCTTATATGTCCAGTAATTTTCACATAATTCAGTAATTTTATTCTTGTGGTCCAGTAATGTTCACATTGTTCAGTAACTTTCACATTATTCAGTAATTTTTCAATGTTTTTTTTGGATTGTTGTGCAGACTGGAATCCTTTTAGCGGATTTCTCTACTTCTGCAAGTGTTGATCATTTAATTCCTTTCCTGTAACAACGTTATACTGCTGCTGAAGTACTTCATGCCATTGCTATAAGTTATTGTTTTTATGTAATTTAATGTTAATTTGCAAACATTTTTCTCTGTCTTTTCTTTTTTCATCTAATTAATTTTTTGTATCACTGATATTTGTACGTATCAGCAGTGGCAATCATTGGACAGTGTATTGCATTAACATGTGTCATAATCAAATTGACATTCTGGACCCCCTAGGCTGGGAGCAGCATCAAGACAAGCATAAATTTCATGGGAAGATCTGTCCGGACATCAGCGCGTGGACTTTACCATATATTTCTATTGCTTATCAAAGCATTGGTAATGATTGTGCATTCTATTGCCTGAAGTTCGTTGAGCATTCTGACCCTAATACCCGTTGCAGTGACATTTCAATTGAAAAGGTTAGTATACTTTTTCCCTTAACTTATGTTTTTCCTGTTGCATGTATAAGTGAGGTTTTATTTTGTACAGATCCACGATTGCAAGTACCGAGTGGAGTATCTTCACTAGATGTTGTTCCACAAGATGAATGAGGCTCCGAGGCCATTCCCGCAGCACATCGAGGAGCACTCTTCAAGTTCCACAGGGAGGGATAGGGATAGCTTTCAAGATTGAAAAGTTGAGATAGGTCTCATGACTAGAAAGTTGTATGTGTTTTCGTTATGTAAACATGCTGATCACTTTACTTCTGAATGTTTGTGATGTGTTCGAATCTAACAGTTCTATTTGTATATACTGATTACTTCTATTCAAGTTTAGTAATTATCTATGTGTGCTCTTTGTTTTAGTTAAGTAATTATCCATCTGCTTCAGTAATATTTTAGTAATTCTTCAACTTCCACAGTGGTTGTATCTCTCGAGACTAGAAAGTTGTGTTTGTGATTTAGTGATGTAAACATGATGATCACTTGCTTATGAATGTTTGTGATGTGTTGGAATCTAAGAGATAATATTTTCTTCTATTTTAGTTTTGTAAGTATCCATCTAATTAAGTAATTTTTCAGAGTACTCTTCAACTTGCTTATGAATTTTTATGATGTGTTCACTAGAAAATTATGTTTGTGTTTCAATTCAGTAAATATCCATCTGCTTCAGTAACTTTTCAATAAGTAATTCATAGACCTCATGCAACGTAGTTCTTCGAAAGACATTCAGTAACTAAGCATTCAGTAAATATTATGAAGTATAAGAGTACATGACCATGGCTTTCACTAATCGCCTTCCTCCTTTGATTCAGTAACTAAGGTTTCAGTAACTACATTAATTCAATAATTTTCTGTTGATTCAATAGAACTATATCAACTGTGCAAACATCAGTTGTCTCTCTCTGTTGTCATAACGTTGTCATCATTGTTGTACCAGTCTTGAAACTGTTCTTCACATTCTGAGGTGTCCTCGAATTCACTCTCTTAATCACCTCCTGTTCCTTCTCCAATCCTTCCTCCACCGCGACCACCATGCCCGGCAGTCGTTGCTCGAACGCTTCTCCTAGGCCTGTTTAGATGTATGTGCCATAAGCATACCAGTAATTACATTTGTACATTCAGTAATTACAGTAATTACATTTCTCCATTCAGTAATTGTGATGTTTTCATTTAAAACTTACAGAACGTCTTCCAAGATAATCCCAGTGTCGATGGTAACTTTTCTGGTTTTGGTTTACCTCCTTGTCTAGTTTCTCTCATGCTTCCCCTTCCACGACCGCTTCCTCTAGGCTTCTCTCTTGGCCTTTTTGTGGGACCGCCTCTTGCATTTTCGATATGGGCTCTTTCACAAGTTGTATGGTTGTGTCCTGTGTCAAACTTTCCACATCCACTACATCTTCTCTTCTTTGTCTTGTTGCGTTGGAAATGAGGTTCAGGAGTATCTTCACTTTCTAAACCTCTCTTGCGGCTGCCCTTTGTGGTTGATACTGGAGGTGCTGAGGCTGAAACATTAGCCTCTTCCTGCCCACTAGTTGTATTAGGATCTGGGATAGTTGATGTGCTTGCAGCCCCAAAATGTGCATTATTCGGTAAACTCACATCATATAATATTGCATCCAGGATTGCAATTGCATCATTTAGGATAGTCCTAGCCTTGTTCATTGCCTGCTCAGTAATTTTACAGACAATTTTCAGTAGTCTTCATTTCAGTAATTTATGATAGCATTCAGTAAGTTCTAGAAAGCAAATCAATAACATAAACGTTGGCAAAGTATTTCTCAGTAATTTGCTTACCTCTGCTGACCTTTGAAACCTAAACAGATCTCTAAGGATAGATGAAGTCCGATGTGCCTTTGTGTCACCATCTGGACCTTGGAACATCTTGTCAAGTGTGTCAAATCCTGTTTCTACAAATGAATCTCATGTATAGCGTTTCAGGATATATTTTGATGGTATATGATCCACGTAAAGATGCATGAACGCTCATACCAAATGCGAACAGAACAGCCCTGTGATCATTCAATAATTATTTACGAATTTAGTAATTCACATGCGATTCTTCAGTAATTACTATGCTTAATGATTGAACCTGTGTGCTCCCAGGCCATACACTCGCAGCTGAATAGAGATTCTTCAGGAGCTTCTTGCTTTTATATAGCTTTTACATTGAATGCATGCTGAATCTAGGGAAAATCAGCTTTTTCTTTCTGGTGCTCCACAGGTAGTAGCCATCGTTCAGTATTTTCACGAATAGAAAATTTTATGCTTGACTTCATGGTAATCTTGAACCATTTGTATACAGTTCGCGTATACAGCTTGCTGAGTTGTGTTTCATACCCATAGTATGTTGATATGAGGCTTTTTGACTGCAAAAAGATTGAATAAAAATGATAATCAAGATGCATGGTTACAATGCCATTGAGTAGTTTTACAGAATTTTCAATTTATTGTGGCATACCTGTGAGTTGTACCTTCCCCTTGCCTCATTCTCGCATACCTGTGAGTTGTACCTTCCCCTTGCCTCATTCTCCCTTGTGTGATCCAGGACATCGAGGAACCCTTTCGCAAGGTCATGAATTGGGGTACCATTGTCCACATTGCCAGCCTTTACCACGGGCATTCACACTTTCACTTCTCTACATTGACTGAATGGTGCCACAAAAAATCTCTTTGAAGTACGATGCAATCCACATTTTCCTCTCATTATAAAGCGTATCAAATATCTTCCTCCGGAGCAGATTCAATTCCACCACCATTTGTTTCCATGTAGTTTCAAACTCTATAGGATTCAGTGGGTGGTTAATCACATAAATGAGCTTGTCACACAATCCTAAATGCTGCTCATACATTTGGTTCAGTGGATCTTTGTATTTTCTCAGCATATGCCACTTGCAAAATCTGTGATATGTACGACAGAACAAGTTTTTTATTGCTTTCTCCATAGCATTGTCTTGATCTACAAAATATCAAAGATTAAAAATAGTTCATTGTTCAGTAATTTTAGAATATGAGTTCGGTTTTTTCATTAATTTAAGAATATGAGTTTAGTATTTTCATATCTGTGAATATTGTTATGGGATCTTAGTTCCCCATGCACATCCTGAATTGTCTAAATACCCATTCAAATATATCTGCTCGTTCATCCTGTACTAATGCTTGGGCAAATATAACATTCTGTAGCTGGCTATTGCATCCAACAAATATTGCTAGGGGCATGCTCTATCTGTTTGTTCTGTAGGTCGTGTCGAAAGTGACTATGTCGCCAAAATCTGCAACATGTGAGAGTAATTGTCACCTTTGTAGTGGCCTTATTCACTAGCGTGACTCCAGAATACATTCCGCATGATGTTTTTGTCGTCTACTTGGAACTTGTAGAAGAACTGCGGATTGTTGTTTTTGCATTCCTCGAAGAATGCTTGCAACTTTGGTATATCATCGGCTACCTCTTCACGAGACAAAGCAGCTCTCCTGCTAACAAAAAGAGTAACAAATGCTCTCTGTTAGTTGATTATCAAGGACTAGTTACTGAACATAAGAATATTCTTCAAAAATTACCGAACACAGGAGTTGAGCTGCTACCTGTTTTGAACATCCTTTTCTGTCATGTTCAGATTCTCTGATCTGCCAACAGACTCTCTAAAGACACCCATGATGTTAGCATGTTTCACTTTAGCCCTGTGTAACTTGTCAATTATGTCATTTATTTCTTTCTGTTTCAACTTGTGAGCTTTCATCCGTTTAGTCATGCTTTGAGTGAGGATGTGATTGTGCTCGAGGACAATCCTTCTGAAAATGACTCTATTGCTTCCATCCTTTGCTCTGATGGCACAAACCGTTGCTTTACATCCCACTTTCTTTGTTGTCCTTTCTCGTACACGGTCTGCCCCCGGACTTTTTATATTTTTTCCTTTGAATGAGCATTCAAAGTGCTCTGCACAGTTCCCATATCTCTTTCTATTTTTTTAACAATGAATCCAGCAAGCAGTCCTTATGTCTTGTAGAATTCAAATGCTTCATCCATGATCTCAAAGTGCATATCTAGATTTGGAATAAACCTCACATCAATATTCGGATCCTACATACATTAATTGTTTAGTAAAATCATCTCTGGCAGCCAGCACATGCATTTTTATTCGTAATATAATTTTTTCATCATAATGCAGTACTCACATGTCTGTATACCATTTCAACTTCAGGAGTAATCATACTTTCTGGTAGGATGGGAATCGGAGGCGTCGGAGCTGCTTTATATCGCAATGGATCATGAATCCATGCAGGACTAATTGCTTGTGTTGGTTGAGTAGGAGCAGGGGGAGGTGGTGTTATCACTTGATTAGCACCAGCAGTGGATGATGCCTCTTGTGACAGTTCTGGAGCCATAGTCTCTTCGGTTACCTTACAAGTGGAAAAATGACATACAGTTGGTTATTAGACAGATGTTGGATGTAAAATTACTAAAGTATATTGCTAAATTACTGAACCAAATCAATAACATACAGATTGGCAAAACAATTAATGAATCAAATTACTGAATGTTGTTTCACATTGTTTACCGAAGTTATGTTTTTGTCTTATTGGCTGCTGAAATTATTGAAATATATTTTGAAGGACATTAGGATTCTTTACATTAGGTAATTTCACGATATCATTCAGTAATTTACGAAACCATCCAGTAAATTTTAGCATTTCCTTACTGGAATAGAAGTAGAGGCGGTGATGGGGGTCAGAGCTCTGGTGTCGACGTGGACGCGGTGACGCGCGGCGGGGACCGAGAGGACGAGCTGATGGCCAGGAGTCGCCGCTCTCGCGTCGACAAGGGGGAGCGCCGGATAGGGAGGACGCGCCGAGTTGGTGCCGCCACCTCTGCGTCGGGGATGAGTCCGGGAGTCGCCGTTGCCGCATCGAGGATGGGTCCGAGAAGCCGCTCCCGCTGCAGTGAAGAGAAGCGCATCGGGGATGGGTCAGGGTGCGACCTCGAATCGCAGCGACCTGGAATTGCAGCGGCAGCTGCGACGACCTGGAATCGTGGTGGCGGCGACGGCGACCTGGAATTGCAGCGGCAGCTGCGACGACCTGGAATCGTGGTGGCGGCGACGGCGACCTGGAATCGCGGGGCGTCGGTGACTTGACCAGGAATCACGGTGGCGGCGGCGACCTGGCTTAAACCGCCGTGGCAGGGGGGAGGGGCGGCAATCGTGTGCGGTAGCGGCAAAATTTTGAAACCTGGTACCATCCTCGTCTGATTTGATTGGATCCGTCCCCTCCCATGTGGCTCGCTCGTCTCGCCTCCCATACGTGCGCCTGGTTCAGTTGGAGGGCAGCAGAGCGACCCGGGTATAGAATAAGCACACACACACGACAACACTATTCTACACCTCGTGTGTGTGTGTGTGTGTAGGACAGCAGCTCCGCCGCCGCTGTGGAGATGGCCGAAAGAACTACTCCTACATCAACCGGTTGGAAGGAAATATGCCAGCGAATCAAAATGAGTAGACACCTGCAGACCTGCTGACGGATGTCCAAAAGAACTGCAGCAGCTGGATGGAAAAACGTCATACGCCGGCAAATGACAATGCTAATCGCTACCAAGTAGAAAGAAAGAGCAAATCATGTTGAGCGAAAGCATGGGGAGCAAAATCCCTACCCACGGGAAAGAAAGAGCAAATCACGCTGGTCATGCAAGGTAGACCAAAATAAAACCAGGCCACCCACTTCCTAAAAACCAACCAATAAAAAAACCTGGGTGGAAAATAAACCGGGACCTATTTATTTGCTTCCGTTTGAATGTGCAACGTGATTTGCTTTCCTGGACAAATCTTTTATTATTCCTTGCATGACCAGCGTGATTTGCTCTTTCTCTCCCGTGGGTAGGGATTTTGCTCCTGCATGCTTTCGCTCAACATGATTTGCTCTTTGTTTCTACCTGTTAGCGATTAGCATTGTCATTTGCCGGCGTATGACGTTTTTCCATCCAGCTGCTGCAGTTCTTTTGGACATCCGTCAGCAGGTCTGCAGGTGTCTACTCATTTTGATTCGCCGGCATATTTCCTTCCAACCGGTTGTTGTAGGAGTAGTTCTTTCGGCCATCCTGATGGCGGCGGCTGAGCTGCTGCTGCATTGTGATTTGCTGGTGAAAAGTTGCTTTTGGCCATTGCAAGGTACTGACGCATGATTTTATTTTACATTTGTTGCTACGGCCATTTGAAACTATTAGACACTAATGAATACATGCCTCTTTACAGATGGATAGGGACAATTTTCTCGTGGACAAGGTGTCGTATTACCTGGAGCTCCTTGTAATCGTCAGCATCACATTCTTTCATGGTGCTGATTTAAACAACAGCGGCGACTTCAATATCCCAGATTTCACGTGTACCGTTTCGGCCTTCCCCAAAGGCCGCAAAGAGGAAGAGAGGCGGTCGAGCTGCAGCAAAAAAAATCCATGAAGCAAGGGACGATGCGTACGTTCCCACGCTCCGCCATGACTACCAAATCTCAAGAAATGTCGCTGAATCTTCAATGAAGTCTTGGTCGTGCACGTGATCCCGATATACCAAGCAACTGGGTTTGTCTGTAGATGAGGCAGAGGTGCGTCTAACCACAATAATATTACAGTTTTGATAAGAAATATTTAAAGCTAATCGACATTTTTTAAATATACATAATTTTATATTTTATTATGCAGGTTTACTCATCCCACATTGAACAAGAGGTGTACATTGTAATCATATAATACTTGTAATCGTAAAATATCTACTCCTTAGAGACATTTAAAATTTTGCGTTCAAGCATACAAAGATTTTGTGCTCTTCGTAATAACTATACTATTAAAATTTTACGGTCACGAGTTAATATGACCATAAAATTTTTGTTGGATTCTTTTTTTACACAAATGCTACATCCAAGTAGAAGCTTCTGCGATCAAACACTTAGAAGGTTCTGCGATTAAACGCTTAGATTCTATGATCACAGATGCTACTCGTACATATACTGTGCTACTCGTGAATAAAAAATGTAACTAAGCTGCACCTGGAATCAATTTTTACGCTCAGAGTATTATATTGAGAGTGAATGAGATATTAAAAATCACAAAATTTCAAAACAGTTTGATTTTTACACTCGAGAATACCAATTTATATAATCACAGATGATTGGAATTTGCCATGGAACTGAAGCTATTTCAAAAGAATCTATGAGCAAATGCAGTGAGTCCTAAAATTTGTGCTCAAAATATTTGTCTGCTACATTTTGAGTACCACGCTACAAAAAAAAAATTGTACTCTGAATCTTAAACTTTTGCGACTAAATGTACTAAGAATTCATGGATGAAGATGAGGTGACAAGCAAATTTTACGATCAAATGTACTAAGATTTTACACCTCAAATGCTCAAAATTACTTGATCTGGGAATCAAACATGTAGATTTCTTGTGATCAGAAAAGATGGATTTATGCTCTGGTAAAGATTCTGTGATCAAACGCATGCAACAAGATTTTAAGCTGAAATTGCCAGTCCTGTTCACGTCGTTTCAGAACCTTTCCCCGGCCAAGCGTTCCATTTTTATAATAATATCCTAATTTTTCAGCTGGCTTGACTCTCTCATTAATTCATAATTACCTATCTCAATTAGAGGCAATCTACAAGCGCAGGGGCGGATCTAGGACAGGTGCTGGGGGGGCTGCAGCACCGGTCCAGCTGAAAAAAGTCTTAGTACCCTATTCAACAATGGCCCAAAAAAACTGACGCACTCAAGGCCCAGCACCAGCCCAGCACGATGGACGAGCGTGATTTACTGTCGGATGAGCGATTTCTCTCTGCAAAAACTATTTCCATCTATTCCCAGTACGACAGTTTCTTGATCGCTCCGTCTCCTCGTCTCCCACCCTCGAGCACCGCTGCTCCGAGCCTCCGGCCTTCGCTCCCTGCCAGGCGTCCGTGCTCGAGCCGCTGCCGCTGCCGTGCTGTATCCTCTGATCAATTGGTCAGCATCCAACTCCTCTTCTGCGCTTTCTGGTCCAGGCAGGCAGGTACTCCAGTACCCCAGCAATTTACTATATTTTGGAATTGGAATGAGTGAATCTTAAATGTCCACCTAGTATTCATAAACTAAATATGGTTGAATTGTTCATGCCAGAATGGAGAGGTATTTCAAAAGAGATGTTTGTAGAAAAATTGTTGAGATGAAAGATAGCCAAGCCCAAGCTGACCACCATAAAAGACCACGTATGCAGCTTAATATGGATGATATACAAGCTGATCCTGGTCTTCGAAAGCCAATTCATGAGTTCCATCCTGATATTAAAGATGATGCTAGGAGAGCATATTTGCTAATGGGTCCGTGCCAACCAATTGGTCATGCTTTCCCACGCAAGGAACAAGGGAATCAGACAAGAGGCTTTGTGGAAAAATGGTTTAAGGAATTTGATTGGCTTGAGTACAGTGTTCACAAAGATGCAGCCTTTTGCTTTTACTGCTATCTATTTAAGCCTCCATTGACTAATGA